>CM061919.1:172113317-172161550 GCA_031002005.1 Vandiemenella viatica
ACAAAGTAATAGTACAGTGCAGAGCAAATCGACATCATTACTAAATAATACATAATTAATTAACAAATCATACACTAAAAGACTGCTTGAGAACCACAGCTTCAGCAACCGACGTAACATTACAGACTAACACATGCATCCTTCTGTCTGTCACCATTCAATAAGTTCTCAAAATTTTGTGACTACAACTGTTATTCATACTGGAAAAAAATGTCATTTGTCCTTGCTACAGATTCAAAGTATTTCCTTGTCAAATTTCATCAATATCCGTATACCGATTTAGTCGTCAAAACGTAACAGAAAGACAGAGACTTAGTTCCGCATTTATAATATTATTTGTGCGGATCACACACACACTTGACTGTGAGAATAGCAACCCCTGAGGGATCAATACAGTGTAAAAAAAAGTGTACACCTACAGTATTGCTAGACCATCTACGGTTTGCCACACATTGGATCCCTAAATTTGTGGTATCTACAGTTTAATATGGATTCCGAACAACATACTGCCAAGGCGTGGTCATACGACTAAAAACCATTCCTAAAAATCTTTGCTTCCACTGGGATTTGAACTGGAGACCACGCTCCAAACATCAGTAAGCAAGCAAGCACATTAACCACTTCACTATGCGGGAAAGTACTACAGTGACTTAGACATCCTACGTGTCTGTCTATCACAGTTCAGTAATTTTTCAAAATATATGATAACATGTATTATTTATACAGAAAAAAGTATGCTATGTCCATCCTAATGCCAATTAGCTTCTCCTTGTCAAATTTCATCACAATTGTATTTGTCATTTTGCCCAAGAAATATAACAAACAGACAGAGAGACAAATAATATTAGTATAGATTTATCAACAAGCATTGACATGTAATTCCTATATGTAAATATTCTCTATGCTGTATGCTGGTTGTAATCCTCATTAAAATTATGTAACTCTGTGGTTCTGGTTTGTCATAGGCTGGTGAGCTAGATCAATGCCAGCAGGCATGTGCAGCATTACTTGAGAAAGATCCAAACAATGAGGAGGCCATGGTTACTATGGCTGACCTGGCATTCCGACGTGCTGATTTCGATGCAGCTGCCATCCATTTCCGTCAACTATTAGGACGCCTTCCCATGTACTGGACTGCACTTGCAAGTGCTGGTTGAGGTGTGCCGACGCAGCTGCACTGCCTTCTGCTGAATCCTTCATTGAAAGAGCAGCCACTCTCTGCAAAAGACCTGGTAAGAATCGCAGATCTTTCTACATGCAATGGATAGGATTATTGAGTAGAGTTGATCAGATATTAAGCTCTGACATATAGTGATACTTCTCTCCTTCCCCCTTACCATCTTATTTTCATAAGTCTTAGGTTTAGCTCTAGTCTGTCCTTCATTTAGGTATATCCATATTTTGAGATAGAACTTAGTGAAAGGCACAATTGTTGGCAGCTATAGGAACTAACACAGATTAGATGAATCCATGTCATGCCAAATTACCTTTTTTCTTTATTCATGTCAATAGCACGAAATAAAAAATCAAACAAAATTAACAGTTATATCATTTTAAGGTTACTATTTACATAATAATTTAACAGCATGTGCCCAAAATTTGGTAACATTGATAGTGCAGTCAATGACAGGTTCTGCTGTGTACAGATAACTTTAAACAGAAAGCAATTTAACAGACACTTTGTTGTCTACGGTTCACCAAGCTTAAGTTGGTCCCACTTTTTATGAGGATTCTCTTGACCTTTGGCATATCAGTTTCTTAGGTACCAAAAAAAAAAAAAAATTAGAAAGAGGCTTTTATGATTGTGTGATGGAAGGGGAATTGCTGGCAACAAGCACAATATGTATATACTAGGCAAATAATTTAATAATAAGCTCATTTGGAAGGGACACATTGGAGTGGCAGTAAGCGAAGGATTCAAAGTCCTGCACATATTACAGAGAGCAGTAAGGGAATATATATAAGGGAAGTAATGAATTGGATGGTTAAAGCTTGGTCATTCTCATGCATGAATGTGGTGGGATGTTGTGGGATCCACATTATGGGTATCAAATATGAAAGTTGGGATGGTATCAGAGGAGGCAGCTAGACTTGTATGTGAAATTTACTTTAAAACATATTCAGTAACTGACATATTTGAGAATATTGGTTGAGAGTCATTGAAAAACAGGAGGTGGATAAGTAGAGTATACGGTGTGTTTAATACATGTATTGCCAATGACTCCTACATGCATATGGGGCAAGAAATCAAAGAGTAGTATATGTAAGGAAAAGTGAGTCTATAGCTTTATATTGGCAGTTTGTTTTAAGCATAAGAGATACGAAAAATTCCCATTTTAAGGAGTCAGTGAGTAGAATGACAAGTGCTTAGTGTAGAATCTAAATGCACATAAAAAAAGGCTGATATTTTTTGGAAAATTTCCACTTGACCCTAAGATCCATAATGTTCTAAAATAATAGTTTTGTTATGATTAAGTAAAATGTTTAATATAGTTGAGTCAGCCAAAGATATTAAATCAACTATACAAATCCTATGTTATCTGTGATTGAATTGAGTTGTGATTCATATGTCCATAAGGACAACTTACAATAGAGGGTGCCCATATAAAACATACTGTAAGCCTCATTTATTTTCCCTTATGAGATAAAGGTTGGGAAAATATTTGGATAAATGACTGCATATTTGTATACACAACATTAGCTAGTAGTACCTGCCAGATCACCCAATAGCATACTTAAAGTTAGAATTCACTCCTCTCCATAACAGCCATTCGCTCTCTATTTACTGCTCATATGTCAACTACTGAATTGCTTGTTATTTTATACATATTGAAGGTTAACTTTATATCTTGTGTCTGCCAGTACCTAGTACCCTTCTAACCTCATCTTCACATTCTGCTACTGAATCTTAACCTGCTTGTGTGACTTCTTCACAAGAACTGCTTCAAGTGTGTTGCATTGACATATCAAATCTTCCAAGAAATACAGATGTAATGCATGTCAACTCTCACTACAGCTCCTCTCCATTCTGGAAGAGACTGACCACCCATGAGCCAGTGCCTTCTATCAGACCTTCCAAATTAAATGTTTTTATGCAACTTAACCACTAAGCTACAGCAAAGAGTGGGGAATTCCAAAAGCAGATCCGTGTGGGGCATTTATTGGATGAGTATGACCAAGCATTGCGTCTGGCCAAAACTTTTCATTCAAAAGCAGTTTCAGTGCTGCAATTCTGCCTGAAATGAATAATTAAATAATTTATCAGGCAATACAATATTTTTCCAGAATAATGTTACATATGCCAGGTAACAAGCTTGTATTCTAGTGGACAATCATTTAGACATTTATAAGAGCATTGTTCCCTTCTTAGACCATCCAATATTTTGTGGAAAAAATTGTTAACTTGATTTTCTTTTGTTGTTGTAGCCCTTACACTTACAGGTTTGGTAACTGATAGGTGTATTTTGTCCACCATTGCTTGATTTTAATTTCATACTAGTTATACAAATAAAAAAGTAATTTCATATTGTCTTGTGATCTGGTGATAGAGTTTCTATTTGTTGTGCATTCCACCTCTATTGTGCCTGGACCAACAGTCCAAACTACAGTATGTCCTGGTATAGCTCTTTGATTAAGCAGGTCTCTTACAAATTACTGGCCCCAGTAGGAGTTGAACCCAGGACCCTGGTTTTTGATAGCAAGCAGCTTAACCACTGTGTTTATTAAGGCCGCCACACACGTGCGGGAAACCCAAGGGATTTGGACGCAATGGTCACGGCCTTGCGGGATCCCGCACGTGTGTGGGCACTTGCTTGAGGCCGTGGCCGCACCCCAGTGCGGCCAAATCCCCACCGAAAAACAATTCTTACTTCCTCGAAGGCCGGGAGGGAGGGTGGGAATCTCAGCGTGTGTCTCCTGCGGTCAGTCGGCCTTCGAGGATTTCTTGCGAGTGCCTGCGTGTGTTGCGATTTTGTTTCTGTTTTGTTTCTAATGTTCCGTTTCGTGATGTTCCGTGTTTATAAATATGTATGATAGTGAGCCCTGTCTATAGGAATTGAAGTACCAGGAATACAACGACACAAACAAACGAGAAGCTACCTACGCCAAGCTGGCATAAATATTGAAGGAGAATGAACCAAATGCAAAAAAAATAAAAAGAATCAATATTAAAAAAAAAACAGCAACATTAAACCATCAGGAAATGAATCTTTGCGAAGTGATTTGCTGAAGAACATTAAAAAAAACCATGCTGCAAGAAGATCACTTTGACGTTGTTAGCAAAACCGTTGCCATAAAATTACGTGGCCTTCCGACCAATCAAATGCTAATAGCAGAAAAAATAATTAATGACACCCTGTTTCAAATCGAAATGGGCTGTTTAGGAATGTCTTACAGTGAGCAATGGTTACCTACTTCTGGCCTGTACTATTCTGCAGGCAGCAGTTCTGGATATTTTTTTATCCAGGAACCTCATCGAATAGTCTCAGCCCACAACCTTTTCAAGCAACACCAGCAGGATCATTATAAACCACCAGCAGATTCTGATAAATTACCTCAAAACAACGACACAGCAGCAATTGTTCTATCAAATTATAATGCAAATGATGTTATGTGATTTGAATTTGAGTTTACATGATCAACTATATTAATTACAACATGATTTTAAACTAATATTATTTTAATTTAGTTTTTATGCCATTTAAACTTAATTTTATGTTGTTGATGTATTTACGAATGGGAATAAATCAATTACAATAAAAGTCCGGTTATCCGAGTTCCGATTATTCGAGCCACCTGGTTAACCGAGGCAAATTTTTGAAATATGATAGGAAGCTTTTATGAAGATATGGAACTACAGAAAAAGGCTGCTTCAAGTTTTACTAGGCAGCTTAGAGAGAGGTAGCAAGCACTGTGACAGATTCAATAAAGAAAATCGTAACAGCAGCCAATGCGTGAACATCATCGGATGCTGCCATCGTGAAGCCAACTCTGAGACTGAGAAACCCTTGAGGATTTTAACCCCCCGTGTGTGTGCAGCGCCACTTCGATGAAATCCCTGCGGTCCGTTTCCCCTGCGGCCCGGCCTCCACGTGTGTGGCTACCTTTATACAGATGAGACATTTAAGTCAAACTTAACTCTTAAAAAAGAAAAATTGAACACTTTAGCAAAGAGACTGTTTCCCCTAATTGTAAACATTAATTGAAGTGTATGATAATCTTGAATCAGTATCAGTTAAAGTTATTAATGTTTTCTGATTGAATAGCTACAACTTTTATGCAGAAGAATACAACATTTAAATTTGAACAGTCTAAAAGATACAGATGGGACACATTACAGATATTCACAAGGACATCCATTGACTAAGGAAAAATTTTAACATTTATTTTCAACTAATTTTGTGTTTTCCTCCTACCATATGGTTATTTAAATATTCAAAAAAAAAGTCTGGGGATGGTAGATTTGAGCAATAGTGACTACTTTGTCATAAGTGAGGCTCTGGAAATTTGGCTTTATGATAACAATATCAACAGGAATGGTGGGCTCGACCTGAGTGTTGCCTAAAAAATCAGTTATAGTTGATCTCTCACATAAATGTGGCATTTTGTCATGCCAGGACATCAAGAGAGCTAAGACTTTGCAACAAGCCATGAATTAAGTCTAGCACTGGAATGACTGCTATAGCAGCATTCCTAGTGCTCCACAGTGTGCCGCGTATTCAGCCATTGGGCTAAGAGGCAAGCAGTTTGGTTTTGGTTGTCATAGTGGACCATGGTTAGGTGCTAACTTACAATGATATAAATGTGAGTGAGACATGAGGCAGGTCAGTCGAAGCAGTAGCAGGAAGCTTACAACCACTATAAGTCATGCAATGCCTGATGAAGACGGCAGAGCCAGCTGTTGAAACATTGTGTTTTATGATGCCATCCTCCTGGACATCCGCTAAGATCACATTGCATATTTGAAGTTGTTCATACTTAAACATTCAGTCATTCAGTGGGATTTGGAGTATCAAGGATGAATTTACAGCAAATTTTATTGCTTGATTTGAAAACGAGCCCATACAAAATTCAATTAGTCCAAGATTAAAAAATCAGGTTTGAATTGAAACTGAATTGATGCACTGATGCTTGACCAATTTTTTTAATTCAACTACATTCTCCTAGCTGTTGGGGCTGATTTTAATCTAAATAGTTTTTTTTTCAAAAAATAAACAAAATTCTCGTTACTGGAGTTTGAACAATCTTGGCATAAAGCACCAGAAGCCACTTCACATGACAAATTTTTACCTATTGTTGGAAATTAACTGTTGAGTTTTTTACTAGTTATTTTATTCTAGTTTCTGTGTTTCATGTGCTGCAATCAGTTAAATACTCTCATATTAAAAGATATTAAATTTTAATTACTTAATCACAGTTGTTGATTTTAGTTGATTTTTCTGTGGTGTGCTATGAGTAGGTGTAGCGCAATTGAGTAGAAATAGAAGAATGTTATCATTGTGAAGGTTTGACATTTGGGTGATTTTATTTTCGAACCATAAATTTTCACTGTTGTTGGTAATTTTAATAAATAAATGTTATTCAAATATAACTTTCATTTTTTATTCGAACTTTAAAAAAGCTAATTTTGGACCACTCTATACATTACAACTAATATACAGTAGAGTGTCAATAATCTGAATGTCAGTTATCCTAAACATCAGTTATCTGTATAACCCCCCCCCTTTTTTTTTTTTTTTTTTTTTTTTTACAAATTGTGCACTTTTTTACAGAAGCATCAACGTTGTTTCTATAATGCACATGTTTTGTTCATCAATTCCTCTGACGAAGAACTAGGTACAGTGAGTTTTACACCTTGGGTTTGTTATTGAATTATCATCACAATATCCTCGCAACCACCCAGACACTGGCTTTGATACTGAATGTTTGTTGTAACTGTGACATGGCAACAATAATTCTTTCACTGTGCCATCAGTTTTGAGTTTCTTTTAAAAATCTGAATCCCACTATGTTGATCCTGTGCCTTTGTTATTGATTTGCTGTATTGGTGAGTTCTGTTGACTTTAGTATCTTGTGCCAACATTATACACCTATAATAGTATCATGTTCATCTTGTAAAAGGAAGCATTAGTGTTTCCAACATGAACCAGAAGAAAATAAGAGACTTCTTTTGCTTGGGATATGTAAAATTATAATGTACCTAATGTAATTTTAAAGACAAAATAAAAACTAAATAAACCGAAACAATAGAAATCGAAAATAAGAACAGAATGATAATCTGAACCACCATACGTCCCAATTATTTCAGATTATTGATGCTATACTGTAATAAATAAATTTGATAGGATTGAGCATTGTAAATTAAGTATTTAAATCACTCTGTTAAAATGATACCAAAGAACCTAACAGTGACCTCATCTTACAAGTTTAGAGTAACAAATTAGCAAGTGTAAAAGAGTTTGAGGTTTTTAACATCAAAGAAAAACATCTGTAGATCTGTTTATTCCTGTACAGTTGATTTCTTGATTAGGTATTTAAAATAATAAACAATATATTTCTTAAGTGTTCTGTTTCGTATTTAGAATTTTTGGAACATGACTTAGAAGATACACAAATGCTTTCCTTTAGAGCAAGAAGCAGGCCTGTGCTATTGCCGTGGGCTGTTTGAATGGTACTCTGGTTGGCAGGATGCAGCTCTACGCTACTTTAATGGGGCTAGACATGATCCCGAATGGGGCCGCCAGGCACTATGCAACATGATTGAGATCTGTCTTGATCAAGACGATGGTGGTCTAGAAGAAGCTTCACGGGATGCAGCTCTAGCTACTGCTGAGAGGTACCATTGAGCCAGAAACATAAATTAAATAACAGAAATTGTAAGTTTATGCATATGATAAATAAGGCAGATTATATTCAGCCCTGTCATGATATTAACTCGTATGGTGCTGAATTCATTCATTTAAATTTCTATCATTAATCGCATTATACAAACTGGGAATTGATTCAGTTTGAAACATATGGTTTAATAATTAATTTGAAAGCAGACCATGAGTGATGCCCTAAAATCATAGTTTCACATTATGTATCTTTTTGTAGACAGAACTATCATACAACTGTTCAGGGGGAAAAAAATTCAGTAACAGTGTTCTGAGCAATTTTTGGTAATCTAATATTATAATCATGATCACATTCCAATTTAAAGAATATAACAAAGCAAAAAATTACAACAATGTTAATCAAAAAACTGTATCAAAGGGTATAAGACATTTTCTGGTAGATGTACCAGCTTGGTGCAGATTAATCAGGCTTGTGGGTCATCTTCTCATTGAACAATGTGATCAGTTGTTTGGATATTTCCACAGTTAAACAGTACATCTTAATGGATCCTCCCCTTATGTGAGTAAAGAGAGATGATGTGTGGGAGAAGGGTGACTGTGACCCAAGTTACTATTTTGTTTAAATTACTTTTTCATGTTTAGACGTATCGGGAGATAAAGGAAGAACCTCAATGAGTCATTGACACAACCGACTTTCATTGCTGGGAGAATAAGGCCTCCCAGGGTGCCAAGGGAAGTGGTGAGGATCGCAATGAGGACTGATCCAGCGGTCGCAACTGGGAACTCATCTCTGATTAGCTGGCGATAGTGACCAGATACATTTATTAGTATTTCACTAGTTTAGGTGGAACTCAGGTTTTTAGTGGAAGATAGTGTGGGTGCAATGTGGTCTGATATGGTAAAAGAATACCACATACTTTGAACTGTGCAGTGAAATTCAAATAAGCTCTCTAACCCGTATATCGGCTCTAGAAAAGATACTTGTGGATAAGAATCTCAATCCATCAAACAGTCATGAGTTTTAACCATAGGAAATATTTCAAATGACCTTTTTTTATATATAAAATTAATGCCATGGCTTTTGTTATTTCTTTGCTTCATTAATTTTGTTTGTAATTTGTTAATGCCTTGTAATAACTTTTTAATGCTTGCCGAGTCGATAGGTTTAGTTTATACTTCTATACCAATGTTCGTACGTAGTATAGACAACAGTGCAGTATTTAATTGCCAATTTCATTAAAGTAGCTTGACCAAGTGAAGAAAGACACAGAGTCTAAGGGAGTTGTTTGGATAAAATTGGTGGAGGAAAAATCTTGGAATGACCGCCAGATGTGGAAGAGGATGTGCTGGACTACCTGCAGAGGTGGAAATGTCTAATAATGATGATGATGATGGTTAAAGTAGCTTCAATCACATGTGAGGAGTAAAGCTGATACCGGGATTAATATATCAGCTTACCGTCAACTTACATCTCTTTCACTGTTCATAGACCTGATCTATTCGATCCCATGTAAGGGACTAGCTCCATACCGGGGTTAGGATATGCGCATTCACTTTAACTCTGATACTGTTTTGTAGATAGTAAAAAACTGCTTTACCATGTAATATATTTGCCACTGGAAAATCAACTGTAATAATTTAGAATGGCTGCCACTTGCCTCAAGCAAGAAAAGGTTAGGTAGAAGTCATAAATGAATTAACTGGGATTATTTCAAAGTCAAAAGTCACTACATTCTTTAAATAGTTTACACACTCATTACAGTTGAAGGCAATCAGACGTTTCTTTACCAGAATTGATTACAGATTATGAAGTGAGACTGACAGACTGAAACCCCTTGTCAAAATTTCAAAGTCACATCTTAAATACTGAAACTGAGTCACAACACTAAAACTCCAACATGGCCACCACTAAGCATGGCTGTGCCATGGCCAACTTCCGCCTTCCTGGCCTAAGTGCCTCTCACACAATATAGAGCGATACAGCCTTACACTCCAAGAGATCACCAGTGGCTGACTGATGAAATCTACGCCAATCATATATATAGGTTCAGCATCCCTTCACCAGAGTAACCTACCACTATGCAACATAGTTCTCCAATCTTGGTAAATGCAATCTGTAGAGTACTGAAAGTTTGTCAGTAAGTACAATATGGGGCAACTAGCAATTTAAGTCCTTATGAATTTTTCTGTAAAGTTAACAGATTCGCTGTAAAAAGTAACTTTGGGTTCTCATCCCCATTATGACGCAGAAGTTAATGACTCAGTTTATTTAGGTGTTAGAAGGTTCAACTAAATTTTGTAGAGCTTCTATTTAAATTATCTTTTATTTAACACCAAATATGACTAATTTCTTAATTGGGTAAAAAAAAAAAAAAAAAACATTTAAAACCACACTTCCGTGGTGTCCCACCTGATTTCTGGTAGTAGAAATATTATATTTTGAGCTTTAAAACTTGTTCCACTCTATTCTACAGCATTTCAACTGCCCCCATAGAGCTTTCAATCTCTGCTCTAGCTACCGTAGTTGCTTTATAATTGAATTTCTAAAAATGTCTATTTCCGGGTTGTCGCCGCCATTAGTCAAAAAACACTATTTCACCTGATTATTAATAAGGTACTGCCTATTGTTTAAAAATGCTTATGTTACTAACTTTAGAGGTCATTATTACGTATCCTGAAAGTATTTTCTTTTACTGACTTTACTTGGCGGGTTCGTAATAATTAAAACTGTGTATGAAAAGCATGGACTTCAATATATTTCATTTGAAAACAATCTATGACTCATCTGATGACTGTATAAAATGTTGCAAAATGTTTGTATTTTATACCAGAAGAAATTATGTTCGTCTCACACTAACAGCTGATTTCAAATACTGTTTAAAACAAGTGGTTACACGAAATTTAGAATACAAGTTTATGTAATAAATTATAATACTGGTGTTTTAAGCTTTAAGTGGCTTTAAACTCTTTATTACTGTTTCTTTATGACCAAATTATTTTTATGAGGAGCTTTTAAAATATCAAAAAGTGTTGTGTTATAGTGATATTACATCATAACAAAGTGTTGTGTTTCTCGTGATGGATTTCACACTTTACTTTTATTTGGGTAAGTTTAAAGCTTGACTTTTGTTCTTTAAGGATGGTTTATGGTCTGTATTAGCTGTTTAGTTGACTTTGGGACTTAAATTTGCTGCGTATACTGCTCTAGGCTACCGTATCGGGTCCTCCACTATGCCCGTTCTTCTATAACCAGAGTATTAATTAGAATTTGAAGAATTCTAAGGTAGCTTACACACACCTGTGCAATGTTTATTTGAATTGAGAAATTAAATTGCCAGATTATGCACATTTTAGATGTATTTATACTGCCTTGTGTTTTAATTAAAGAACCCTTTTCATTTTCAATAAATTCAAAATGATTAAGTTTTTACTACCTGAGATAAAAAAGAAATTAAATTCATGAATAAATTCAGGCACCCAGTAACCAGTCACATTGTAGTTGGTACCCCAAATGTAATGGGACAGTTTTATGGGTGCCTTAATTTATTCATGAATTTAATTTTTCATAACCTCAGTTAACAAAAAGTTAATTATTTTGAATTTATTGAAAATGAAAATGGTTATATGATTAAAATGCATAACAGCATAAATAAATCTAATATTACCAGAACATGTACATTTAATTTCTCAACTCAAATAAACATTGTGCAAGTATGATTGAAGCTACTTTAATGAAAACGGCAATCATATATATTATTTCTATAAGGTATTTTTTTGTCACAAGCCTGTATCTTCCTCCATACTTAACCAAAATTAATGAATGAGGTGTCATTTTAAAGCTTATGGTATCCACTTTGGTCACATCATATTTTAAGAAATGAAGTTTTCGGAATTCGACCCTTAAAGGGCAAAAATGTCAATATTTCTAAAAAGCTGTTTTCAGTGTTACGAGTCATTTATCTCACTGGATACCTATCTGAAATCGTTTAATGAAGTATCATTTTAAAGATTGAGATCTCCTCTTTAGTGACGTCATATATTAAGACAGATATTTTTCGGAATTCGACCCTTAAAGGGCAAAATGATCAATATTTTTGCAATGTGTAATTGTGTCACGAGCGATTTATCTCCTTTAATATCTAACCGATATAGATAAATGAGATATCATATTAAAGATTGAAGTGTTCGTCATGGTAACATTATATTTCAAGAAAAGAATTTTTCGTTTTTCGACCCTCAAAGGGCAAAAAGGTCGATTTTTCTAAAATGCGTTTTTTGTATCTCGAGCCATTTATCTCCCTGGATATCTAACCAAAATCGATAAACCAAGTAGGATTATTAGGAGTAATGTCTCAGCTTTGTGACATAATATTTTAAGAAAGAATGTTTTTGTAATTCAACCCTTAAAGGGAAAAAGTATAAATTTTTCAATAACGCATTTTTGTGTCACGAGCGATTTATCTCCTTTAATATGTAACCGGTATAGATAAATGAGGTATCATATCAAAGAATGAGGTCTACGCCGTGGTAACATTATATTTTAAGACAGGAATTTTTCGTAATTCGGCCCTTAAAGGGCAAAAATGTCAATTTTTCTAAAATTAGTTTTTTTTATCTCGAGCCATTTATCTCCCTGGATATCTAACCAAAATCGATAAATGAAGCAGGATTATGAGGAGTAATGTCTCAGCTATGTGACATAATATTTTAAGAAAGAATGTTTTTGGAATTCAACCCTTAAACGGAAAAAGTATAAAATTTTCAATAACGTATTTTTGTGTCACGAGTGATTTATCTCACTTAATATCAAACCGATATAGATAAATAAGGTATCATACTAAAGAATAAGGTTTCCGGCGTGGTAACATTATATTTTAAGAATGGAATTTTTCGTAATTCGACCC
Source organism: Vandiemenella viatica (assembly GCA_031002005.1). Lineage (NCBI taxonomy): Eukaryota > Metazoa > Arthropoda > Insecta > Orthoptera > Morabidae > Vandiemenella > Vandiemenella viatica. The sequence continues at coordinate 172,126,057 of CM061919.1, forward strand.
TTAAAGGGCAAAAATGTCAATTTGCCTAAAATTTGTTTTTTGTGTATCGAGCCATTTATCTCCCTGGATATCTATCCAAAATCGATAATGAGGAATAATGTCTCAGCTTCGGTGACATCATATTTTAGGAATGGCGTTTTTGGAATTCAAACCTTAAAGGGAAAAAGTATGAATGGTTCTACAACGCATTTTTGTGTCACGAGCTATTTATCTCCCTTAATTTCTAACCGATATAGATAAATGAGGTATCATATTAAAGATTAAGGTCTCCGCCGTGATAACATTATATTTTAAGAAAAGATTTTTTCGTAGTTCGAACCTTAAAGGGTAAAAATCTCGATTTTTCCAAAATGCTTTTTTTGTATATCGAACCATTTACCTCCCTGGATATCTAACCAAAATCGATAACTCAAGTAGGATTATGAGGAATAATATCTCAGCTTTGTGACATGATATTTTAAGAAAGAATTTTTTTGAAATTGAACCATTTAAGGGAAAAAGTATAAATTTTTCTATAATACATTTTTGTGTCACGAGCCATTTATCTCTCTTGATATATAACCGATATAGATATATGAGGTATCATATTAAAGATTAAGGTCTCCGCCATGGTCACATTATTTTTTAGAAAGAATTTTTCGTTATTAGACCCTTAAAGGGCATAAATATCAGTATTTATAAAATGCTTTTTTTGTTTCTTTAGTCATTTATCTCCGTTGACAATTAAACAAAATTGATAAACGAGGTATCATTTAAAAGCTTCAGGTCTTCGTAATGTCTTCGGTTCCGTTACCACATTTTAAGTAGAAATTTTAAAAATTCTAACCTTAGAGGGCAAAAGTGTTAATATTTTTACAATGCATTTTTCTGTCAGGAGCTGTTTATTTCCTTTGATACTTAATCGAAATCAATAAATGACGTATCGATTTAAATATTAAATTAGCCGCTATGGTCACATCATATTTTAAGATAAAACTTTCTCCAAATTACACCCTTAAGGGGTAAAAATATCATCATTTCTCAAAACTTTTTTTTTACATTGGTTGATATTTTATAAAAGGAATTTTTTGGAATTCAACCCTTAAAGGGCAAAATTATCAATATTAGTTATAGAACGTGTTTTTTTAATTTTTTTTAATACAAGCCAGTTATCTTCTTCGATACCTATCCGAAATCGATAAATGACATATCGTTGTAAAATTAAGGTCTCCAGCTAGGTAAAATCATAAATTAAGAAAAAAATGTTCGGAATTTGGTGCTAAAAGTAGTAGCGCGTATGAGACTGTTCAGACCCAAGTCCCCTGATCTCAGCAGCGGATATCACAGAGATATCAATAAACTTTTTTTTATTCAATAAGTAGCTTTTCTGATATATTTTTTTTTTTGTTACGGAAACACTGTCATTTTGCCATACAATTCCAATATAAACATTTTATTCGCACAGCAACAAATATTTCAGAGATGTCGATATGTTGTGTGCATTTTGTTAAGGTTGGTTTTATTCTACTAAGGTCAGTAACAGTTTGTCATAAATACAGTGTGTTTTAAATTTTCCTAACTGTTTCGTAATATGTTGTGAGCATTTTGTTGCGTACCTATTACACTAAATGAAATATTTGCTACAAAAATACGGTTCTACCATTCATTATATTACAAGCATTCAACCTCACTATTCATCGCATTTTATTCGCGAAATTTTCGAACGGGTCGTCTAGTTAAATACTACTCCTTTGCCTATACTACAGATGAACATTGGTAAATTACAATTACAGACTTACAAAATGAACCTGTAATATGGCATAAACAATTCACAAACAAATTTAATGAATCTAAGAAATAACAGAGGCATGGCATTGATTTTAAAAAGAAAAATTATTGGAAATATATGCTCCAGCTAAGACTTATGACTGTTCGATAGATTGAGATTCTTATCTACAAGACTCCTTGCAAGGGCCATTATACAGACTAGAGAGCAAAGTTCAAAGTATGTGGTATCCTGTTACCATATCAGACTGCACTGCACATTGCTCCCACATGATCTTCCATCAAAACCTAAGTTCCACCTGTACTAGTGAAATACTAATAAATGTATCTGGCCACTATTTCCAGCTGATCAGAGATGTATTACTGGCTACCACCACCAGATCAGTCCCCATTGTGATGCTTGCCACTTCCCTTGACCTCTTGGGAGGTCTTAATCTCCCACTAATGAAAGTCGGTTGCACCAATGATGTCTCGAGGTTCTTGAGATCATACAATTTACTATTGGAGGGTCACAATCAAATTTCCCCCACATATCATCTCTCTTCACTCTGACTTATTTTCAATGGTTGTGAGTTTTCCCTTCATGTTCACATTTCAGGGAATCGTGCTTATCGAACTTTACTTGCTTTTTCATTGTTTGTCAAAGTCACACCCTATTCATGAGAAGTCGATAACACTCCGTGTCTGCACTTGACCACATAACATGATTCAATGTGGAGAATTCTTGCCAGTTTCCCAGGCACCTTAAATCCTCGCAACTCTGAGTTCTGCATGCACCAATTTGAAACAGTCCATTCACAGATGTTTACTCGGCCGAGCATACAGCTGACAATAGCCCACCTGGCCCAGTCTGTCCTTCCTTCCTTCCTTCCTTCTGCGAAATTGGGCAACATGTGGTCATTGACCCTTGGCTGACAGCCCTTCTCTCGCCAGACAACTTCTTTTACTTGAACCACTGCACAATGAATTTATCTGTACTACACATACATTAATAAAGTAATTGTGATGTTGTTATAACATTACAATATATGTTAAATATTTGAATAGGAGAAATACCACTGCTTGCCATAGAGGAAGAGCCCTGATGTGTCGAGACATGGATAAAACACACAAGAGCGTGAAATTTTCAGGCTTATAGGCTTTTTTCAGCAATAGAATGAGCTGGCAGCAAACTGACAGCTTCCATCAGGCAGCCACCTGATTCTATTGCTGAAGAAGGTCTATAAGCCTGAAAATTTCATGCTATTTGTGTGCACATGGTTTTTTTTCTATTTCTTGATGCCACAGGACTCTTCCTCTATGGTAAGTGGTGGTTTTTCTCCTATACAAATATTTAATGTATCTGCTTTTTAGTTTCTTTGTTCCATAACAATCTCTATTCCTTAATTTCATTGCCTGAAAGGATAAGAAAATCCATAAACTTCACTAAACTAGTCCTTCAACAACTCCTATATAAAGTGGACTTGCATTCTGTCCAACAAATAACCTGGCCCTAATGTTATCAATCAGCAACAGCAGGTCCTAATGGAATGTAAACAGATCCAAGCAAAACATATATAAAAACGTCTGTGCAAACTTTCTGGCAAAAAGTTATCTGACTTTACGTCTACCTCTAGCCCACCAACATTCCAACCATACTCAACACACTCTTAAAGCTCTCATGGTTACAAAAACCCCATGTCTTGCTCATGTTTTTAATCTCTCCTGCCCAACCCTTCTCCCATCCACCCCAAAAGCCACCCTCCTACCTCCTGCTAAACCATAGCAGTCAGGGGATAACCTATCATATCCTTTATCAGAACCCCAGCTCACTGTCTTTCTAAGAGACTATCATTTTCTCAACCCTGAAGTTCGACGATGCCGCTTTGGTCTGGGAGTCATTAGCTTGCTGTCACACTTTCCAATGGTGATACCATATTGTCATTACAGAGAATGATAATTTGGACAATTAGACTGAGTAATCCCTAGTTCAGTTCAAACCTGCATCCCAACTAGATCCACCTCCCCTTCTCCAACACCATCCTCCCCTTATGTTACAGGAATTCCTTTCACCTACCCTGTCTTCAACCTCTTTCCTTAACTCAATTTCCCTAACCAACAACCTGAGTTCTGTTGAAATACATGCCATGGGAGAGCTATCTAAACACCATCATTCTCACCATCTGATAATAACTTAATGACCATAGTCATGGACCGAAGTGAGTATGAAGCTGAAGCTTTGACACACTTCTTTGACATCAGTACATACCTTCCACATCCTACAGATTCTATCTGCTACTTTGAAATGCCTAGAAGTACACTTTATACTTGTCCTCCAAGGCTCCTTACAAGGCCTTTCTCCCAAACCCTTGTTACTCCATACTCTCTAGAATCCCCATACCCCACCTTATAACACTACTAGTATCATAGGGCAATCTATAGTTGCAGCATATGGGTCGCCCACTGAACAGATTTTGGCTCTAGTGGATCAGCATCTCCAACCTTTTGTACAGAACTTTCCTTTATTCATAAAAGATACCACACACTTCCTTGAATGTATATCCACAGTCCTTACTCCTCTTCTATCAAACTCCTTCCTTGTTTCCATAGATGTCTCATCTCTGCACACCAACTTCCCCATGCTCAGTGCCATGGAACACTTCCTGCAAATGTGACTCCCAATAGTCTCTCCAAGACATCCTTCCTCATTTCACTGGCAAACCTCATCCTGATAAACAACTAGTTCTCCTTCAACTCTGAAATTTACCACCAGATACGCAGCACTGCCGTGGGTACCAATACAGCCCCATCCGATGCTAAACTATTTCTGGGCTATCTGGAAAAACAACTCCTAAACAATCGCTCCATCAAATCTCTGGCATTAGTTCAGATGCATAGATAATATTTGTATGTTCTGGATAGACAATGTAAATTACATACAAAACCTTCTCAACTCCCTAAATAACAGTCACTCAATCAATTTTACCTGAACATACTCACACAGTCATGTCACCTTTTTTGAGATTGACATTTCTGGAAACTTGCATACCTCTGTTCACATCAGACCTACAAATCTACAGCAATACCTTCACTTTAACAATTGCTATTCTTCCCACACCAAATGTTCCCTTCTATACAGTCTGGCCATCTGTAGCAGGCATATTTGTTACAATGAAGAACTCTCTCCAGACACACCCAAAATCCAGCCTGAGCTTTCATCTCCCACAGCTATCCCCTGACATAGCACACAAACAAATCTCATGCTACAACCTACCCTCCGCATAACTACTCCAATGCTGCACCTCTTGAAAATAACTGCAGCCCTGCTTTTGTTACCCAGTTATTTCCTGGTCTTGAGTCCATTAACCTGATCCTTCATCGTGGGTATGACTTCTTACATTGATTCCCTGGGATGCACTCCATTCTCCACCAAATGCTACCCACTTCCCCACGCACGTTTCAGTGGACCACCCAATCTCAAGAATATCTTAGTTGCTTGATGATCTCTCAGGCATGTGGCCAGATCAGCTGATCATTGTTCAACAAATTTTCAACAGCATAACTTGCTATCATCTTCAATCCTCAAATTTACCACCAGATATACACTGAAGATGATGGCATGTTACACTAGTCAAAAATTCGTTGAACACTTATCAACTGATCTGACTACATGCCCAAGACATCTTCAAGCAGCAGATTTGCCAGGAAAAGCTATGATTACAATATCTTGCTTCACTATGTAATCTTCCCCAAACCATCACAAGGATCATTCCCATGTAACAGACCCCACTGCAAAGCATGCACCTGGCTACCACCACTTACTCCAATCCAATCATAGGGAAAATCTTCCCAGTCATTGGACATGCTACTTGCAGTACAACACACCTCATATATCAACTCACATGTCCTCATTGTTCTAGCTCATATACAGGCCTCACCACTAACCACTCGCTATCAGAATGAATAGCCCTAGGCAGACAGTGTACACCAGTGACTGTAAGCCCATCCAATGGCAAAACATTCTAGTTCCCACAAGATGAACAATTTCAACAACTGTTTTACAGTTAGAGCCATCATACTTTTCCCTGCCACTACAACCTCCACTGAACTCCACAGAGGGTAACTGGCCTGCCACAATATCCTTGATACCAGACATCCTCCTGGCCTCAATCCCCATTAAGACCCTCCCAGTAGACCCAGCAGTTATTATTATTACTGTTCACATTTTGTGGATCTTATATTGTATGTTTCCTATTAAAAGTTTTTAATATTTGTACCTTCTCACATTAATTATATTGATGATGCCGTACGACTTCCAACAATAATATACCCCTGGAATTATCGATTATCAATTCAGTACTTTGTCCCCCCTCAACCACCATCAGTGCCAGAAATTACAAAAATTATAGTTTTAGTCTCTATATCATGGATGAAATGTGGTACTAATTGGGATAGAATGTATACTAAATGTTAACTGATGATATAAGCTATCACCATGTGTAGTTTTGCTGAAATCTACTCATTAGTTTTTACATAAGACACACGCATACAGGCAACAATTCCAAAATTTACAGTTTTGGCCTCTGTATCATTGAGAGCTTGTAGATAAAAAGTAATATTTTGTTAACATGATGTTATAAGCTATTACTGTGTGAAGTTTCATTGAAATCCGTTCATTATTTTTTGCAAGATACACAGACAGACACAAAAGTTAATATTTTCTGACTCTGTATAGTGGTTACAACACTTCCTAGAAAGCATACAAAAATTGGTTAATGTCTGTGTTGCTTTGTATTTAGAGAACACATCTGGATCAGATTTATTTCAGTGCCATTGTTTAAAACTGAATGAAATCAAGTAGCAGCATTCAAGAATACCCAACTCTCAGTTTTTAGTCCTTCTATTTAGATGGATTTGCCAAGATCAAGATGAGTGCATAAGTGATTTCTGCCTTCTAGTAGATGGCTAAATTATAATATTTTCATCTTAATCTCTGGGTGTAGAACAGTTCCCAATTTCACAAGTAATATTACGAACTAATGACTGTAGGTTAGTTATTTAGCATATAAAATCAACAAAATTTACAGTGTTCTAAACAAACAATTTTGCATGTTAATTACACAGGTATGCGATGAAAAAGTTTTTTTGAATAATTTCATATCAAACGTATAGATGTTGACCTATATATTGCAAATATAAGCTTTGTTTTAATACATCATTTCACATTTTTTTATTTGCATATATCTAGATAAATATTATTACCCACACCAATAGGCTATTTGACAGTATTAAAAAAATATTATCTCATTCTCGTGGATTAATGCTTCAGGAAGCTAATTTTTTCAATTTTGAAAAGAAAAGTGAATTTAATAAAAAAAGCGAAATAAAAATTATACTTTTCTTACCTCTGGTCACGTGACAGAAAATGCTCTAGGATGGTGGTCGCTTGAGTGACGTCACACGTCTGTAAACGCTGTGGCTGGGAAAGAAGCGTTTCCTATGATCCAAGTTTTCAACTATTTTTATTGTTTGTTGCTGGTCATTTCTTGTTATAAATGAAATTTCATTTTGAATGCAAAATCGAGAACAATTTGTAAAAGCCTACAGCGGAAAAATATAAAAAATAGACGCCTTATTTGTGGGGCTGGCTATAGAAAAAACCCCTGACTTTTATTCTGCTGAACTTAAAAATGTAACACCTTCAATTTGAGACTCATTTAAATTGAAAGTTAGAGATTGATTGTTTTGCGTTAGCAAACCATACGTTGAAAAAATTCTGTACGCAAAATTTGTGCAGTGAAAATAAAGAAAAGTTGTATGGGTGTCGCAAATATGCGCAAACAAATGAAAATATTTCTTGTAGCTAATAAGCAGCTCTTTCAAATAAATATAGTAAGAGATCAGTATAATGTGGTATAATGAACTAAAATTCAACATGAAATTGGCTCAGTAGTTTTTTTTTTTAATTAGAAATAATCTCACTCTGTTTTAATGATGCTAATGTATCACGGAAAAAGCATGTGTAAACTTACCTTAAGGATCACCAAAAGAAACAGAAACACACAAGTCACTACTAACACGCAGAAATACAGTGTAATCATCGACCAAGCTCAGTCAAATGGCACGGCCGACTGGAGTGCTTGATTGGTGGATCACATAAAGCCCATTGTTCAAACTATTTTTTCTATTGTTAGGAGTGAATTCGTGGAAAATAAACCTTTCTTCCGAGTAATATGGTTTATCTACTTTGAATATAAATAACTATTTTGCCTGCATAGACTATTATCATAACTGACTTTTGTCCCTCTAGATTTAGAAAATATCACACTGTGCGGCGTCCTCCCGGATGCGAAGCCAGATTGTTAACCGCTCACTCACCATGCTCTGAACAATTGGATGCTGTGGGCCATTTTTCTTAATTGCAGATTAAGGCTTATAGATAAATGATATTTTTTGTCAATAAAACTGAATTTGTTTGTTTATTCATTTACCTACCTCGTTTCACTTCATCTTACACGAAGAAACTGTGAAGTGTTTACTATTAACATAAAGAGAAGCAGTTAAGAAGTAGTGTCCTGCTGGCTGTGTGATTGAAGAGTGGTAATGGAATTCAGAACGTCCTACATTCGAACCTTGGTTGGGATAATATTTTTTGTGTGATTTTTTACTGTTTTTGTTTGCTGTTTTTTGCACTACTATGTTTTTATTCGAAGAATTCCTAATAGTTGCTAAGAGTCATATAAGCGTTTGAAACAAATTGCTACCATACATGAAAACTTTTAATTTTTAAGCTTACCAGAGAGAGAATATCATGCAAAAAATACAGGTGGGCGGCGGCGAATAATGGAATTTATTTTAGAAGTGACATCACTTGTAGAAATTTCATGCTAATCTTGCAACAGTTCCGGAATGCGTTGTGTCCTTTTCGTTGGAATTTTTACCTGACGATACAACTGCAGGTTACCTTCCTGACAAGAACTGCATCTATTAGGCGGTATTTACTTTTTATGTGCAAGTAATATATTATTATTATTATTAAAAAAGACCTGTTTATGGTGTGCAAGTAATGTCTAATTTCCTTTTTGAAATCTTCTTTGGTTGTTTCAAATGATTGTAATTGGTGTACAAAATGTCATCAACCCTTATTTGATAAATCCCAACAAAGTATTGCTTCCACCACTTCACGTCAAACTTGGTTTGAACAAATAGTTTGTAAAGGCATTATCTTGATATGGAAATACTTTCAAGTTCATGTTTCCCTACCTTATTTGATGCTAAGTTAAAAGAGAGAATATTCATGGGATCTGATATCAGGAAACTGTTTAAGGATGCAGAATTTGAAAAAATGATGACAACCTTAGAAGAAAATGTCTGGCATTAAAAATGTTGTTTCTAAGTTTTTGGGGAACACAAAAGATCCCTTCCAAGAAATGATAACACCTATAAAAACTTAGGCTTTAACATGAGTCTAAAAATTCATTTTTTGAAGTCTCATATTGAGGAGCGATTTCCAAATAATCTAGGTGACGACAGTGATGAACATTGTGAATGGTTCCATCAATATGTAAAGAGATGTATAAAAGGTATCAAGGCTGCTGGGACTAGGGGTGTCCACTTAGAAAGTACATCAATTTTTTCATTCGATGTAAAACATTGGAACCCTGCATCGATGTTTTTTGATGCATCACTTAAAAACATCGATTTTTTTTTCAACATCGAATACTTTTATGTTTTTCTTAGCTCAACAAATACAAACCAATCATATTCATCGGCCAATGACGTTTCATTTATCTCTTACCTGTTCCTTTATAATCACTGAGAGAAAATGTAACAATAGTTTGATTTTCACCATATAGTTCACTGTTTTTTGTTTGGTCCGTGTGAACACAAACTAACGCTATACAAGCAGTGTAGTGCTGTTGCTGTAATGATGTGTTCACTTTTATGCTTTTTTTTGTTTATGGTTTTACATCTCATTGACATCGAGATCATTAGAGGTGGGAAAGGACTAGGGGCAAGGAACAGGAAGGAATTCAGCCATTGCCTTTTGAAACATTCACCTGGAGTGGTTTGGGGAAACCTTGGAAGACCCATATCTGGATGCCCGGATGGGGATTCGAACCCGCGTTCTCCCGAATGCGAGGACAGAGCGTTACCTTTCACCCAACATTAAAAAATTAATTTTTTGATGTTGTGTGTTGGTTAAGTAGTGTTGTATGAGTGAGGCATAGCTTTGTGAGTGAAACAGAGGCTACAAATTAACAGAAATATTTATTATGATACGAGACCATTACAATAAAAAAAAACAGACATTAAATACTAAAGTGTTAATCTGCCTAAAAATATTAATTTTAAGTCTTTAACCACTTAACACCAATGGTGTTTAGGCAAATTTTGCAGAAACAAAAAATTACTCAATCGTTTTCCTTTCATCCTGTTCCTTTGCTGACAGACTATTTGAGCAGCCTTCGAAAATAAACGTTCGGATGCAACAGAAGTCCTGACAGTAGTCAATCAGATGTTATACCAACCCGGTTTATATCTAAATATTGAGTAGTATCAGGTAACATTTTGAATCACAGCAAACACTGGCAAACAGTAGGAGTGAACCTAAGAAATTGATTTTATTCATTCACTCATACAGACAGGACAGCCAAAAGCAAGAAAAAATCATCTTCACCGTTGTTATGTCCCGCTAATTGCTCGCAGGTGTCACCATCTGTTAATGACAGTTATTTTGAAATAATGTAATCTTGAATAAATTTAGTAATCTTACTATTTATTTCTATTATTTTTGTTATTATTAGCTACAATTTTTGTATTGATTCGATGTTTTTACAAAAAACATCGATGCATCAAATAGAATTTTTTTGTCAAAACATCGAATCAATCCGATGTATCATATGTTAAACATTGAATGGATACGATGCATCAATGTTTAGTGAATATCCCTAGCTGGCACATGATTTGGGCATAACTGAGTTAGAAAATTTTTGTTTGCAGGTTAGGGAATCAAAGACATTATTAAGGGGTGTGCTGAAAAATTTATATCAAATCATCAACAGAATTTTAAATAAAATCTTGCATATTGCAAAAGTAGATTTGTAGGAAAGTTTCTTCTGGGCTATAATGTCCCTCACAATTAATAAAAATCCCTGTAAGGAGAGTTACTAAAAGTATCTAAGAAAAATTTCTTCATTTTATATTTTATATTCATGCTTTTGCAGGTTATTGGCTGAACTGAAACCTCGAGCAGGTGGTTTGGGTAGTGGAGAAGAGGCTCTGAACCACAAGTTACTTGGAAACTTCTTGCTGTTGGCTTCCCAACAGAAGGTCAGCACATTTTGCCTATTTTGCTACCGCTACCTATTCTTAAACTGCTGTCTGCTATGCTGCAGCTTTGAATGTTGGAGCTTACATGGAATTTTGGAATCAATATTTTTTTAGAAAAAAAGTGGTTAGTATAATTGGGGTAGCATTGGTTTATGTTTCTGAGGGGATACGTGCTATTGATGAACACATGTTTAAAATTTTGGTTCAGTAATTATCTTTTAATAGTATATATAATGGACAGGAACTATAACATCTTTTGACAGTTGAACAAAAACAATTTACTCTAATCACCACAGAAAACAGAATAACTGAACACAACTGAAGGTTAGTTAACATTTCCAAAGAAAGGGATAGACAATTACTTTGTCACTGTGCAAAGAAGCTGTTCATCTGAATAAAAATAAAAGATAAATTATTAGTTTTGTATGAAGCAAAACTTGCTTTGGCATAAAGACATAAAGGTATGGTTGGAGTTATTTAGATGTGTGATATATTCTCACAGGAAAAACAACATTGTTACAATTTCTGGTTGCTGTGCCTCGAAAGATACTTACTTAATCAGCGACTAGACCAGATTCTGGGCCCACCATGGAAACCTCTCCACAACATGCTGGTGGCCAAGGATAATCTGTGCATTATTTGAACGGGCATTATTTGGCTAGCCATTGCAACCTATTCTATTAGGGAAGTGCATGTGGGCACTTAATCTTGAACTGTAGTAGTTCTGCACATAATGATGCCACTAGTTCTTGAAGCATGCAATTTAATGGTAATATTTGTATTTTTGAAACCCATTGAGCCCTGTGTCATCTGTTGCTCTAAACACCACAATCCAGTTCAATCCAGAAAGTTGTCATTTTGATTTAATTAGCATCCTGCCTACAGCTGTCACTTGATGTAGTGTATATCAAATTCTCCATATGTTTGAAATTGCATTCAGTATTTCTTTGTAGATGTATTGATACCCTCGGCATTGATTCTAAGAATACAGTTGTATTCAATGACAGACACGATTACATATGATAGAATTATGAGGCACCTTTTGTCATTCATGAATTGTATGTTATGGTTGCCCTATTTTCTTCAATAATAAGTAAATAATTCTAATGTCTGAGAAAATTTCCATTCCAAATGAATTGTTTTTCAGTTCACTATCAGTGATGAAATATTTGTGTTTGTAATCCAGTAACAAACGATTCATAATTTTACAATTTTACACTGCTAAAGAAAACTAGATTACAAAGTCTGCTTAAGGTAATAAAATTTAAGTTTCCTATAATGCTACAGGAATCCTGTTTCTTACTGACTATGGAGAATATTAAACTAGTATTGAGCCAGCTTTGTAAAGATAAAATTATGAGAAAAGATCAAAGTAGAACATTGTCTTTTATCACCCTGAAATGAAATTTATCCATATACGAATATCAAAATTATAGCATCGGTGACTTACATACTTAGAATTGTTTAAGTAATTACTCAATTAATCTGATTTGGCTTCACCAGAGCCTCATGTCTCCTGGGTAAAATCATTCCTGCATCTGTTTCATTTCTAGACAGACAGTTTAGAAAAAATGTTAACTGTTTTTCACCAAATGTTATGCTCTGAGCACAAGAGATTTATGCAAAATTTAAGAAAGTAAGTCTTAAATCAGTGTGTGTAAATAAAAATCAAAACAGTCTTTTGATTGATACCTCAATTTAGAATTGTACTAAATACTTTTCTTTCATATAAGTCTGTTGATTTGCGATATTAAAACTATAGTCTTTGGTTCTAAAAATATATTGTAGTTTTAGAAATAAAAAATAGTTCTGTTTCAGTAAATAGTTCTTTTATTATTTTCAATGCACAGTCACGTGTGGAGCGTGCTCTTCAAGACTTGACTGCTCTAGCTAGTCAAGAAGCATATCGTGATCACGCAGGCTTGGCTCTGGGCTTGGCACGAGCATACACACAGCTGAAGCAGACAACACGAGCCCGTAATCAACTTAAGCGTGTTGCTCGCTCCCCGTGGCGCTTTGAAGAGGCTGATTATTTAGAACAGTATGACTTGAATTAATAAATATAGTATTGGAGAAGAAAATTATTTAAGACTCTCATATATCTTACATGTATCTGTTTTTTAATCAAAATGCACTTGCTTCCAGTTAAGCGTCCATTGTCCAGTATCAAAATTCAAATGCACATGCAAATTGTGTGTGTTATTTACCAAGTACATAATTACAAACAAACTGCACATCTCTTCAATGACTATAATTATTGGTATTATCCTGCATGCCTTTTAAAATTATGTATGGAAGACAGTGTAAGTGCCACAGCTGAGAAAAGTGGAGTTGATGAAGGTCTTGCATCACCATAGTATACCTCACTGGTAATGTTGTGGGTTAACCTGAAGGTGGCATGATTACTTGGACAGGATTACATTAGGCCTCTACCTTAATAAAAGGTAATATGGTTTACCAGCTAAAGTTGTTAGATCACCCACTCCCAGTTATGATTGTTGTGAAGATATAATATTAGATCGGTGAAAGGACCATTATTACGGTTACAAGGAGGTAGTAGTCGTTGAGACCAAACAAGTTGGTGAAGTAGTTGGAACCATAAAGGAAGAAGGGAAGTGAAAATATACCAAAGCCAAGTATCAGATTACTAGTAGTAGACTATGGGTATAATGAAGAAAGTTTCAGAGTTTGCTAGTTTGGATGAGGAATCTTGAATAACGGAAGGTATGATGCATAATGAGGATTCCCCTGAGGATTTTTAAGTGCACCACCAAGATGAAGGAGGAAAAGGTGGAGGAGTATTCATCATGATTAGTAATAACTAGTATATTTCAATTGTATTCATAGATATTAAGCAGGTGGGGCTGGGGTAGAATGGTAAAGGACAAAAATCGTGACTGCTTCCTGAATTGGGAGAACAATTGAACAAGTTGGTGCTGTTGAAAAAAATCTTATAGCACATTCAAAGTTCAGAGGAAGAAGAAGGGTGGTCATAACAGGCAGGGACTTAAACACACTTGTTGCATACTGGGGAAGCAATAAGATTGATAATATAAGGGATCAGAAATTTGTAGATGCCTTATTTGAGGAGAGAAGCTTTAAACAAGTGAAATAACAAATCGCAAAGAGGCAAAGTTTGTTTGATGTCTTCCTAATAAAGCATGATGATAATTCCAATGAGTTTCAGGTCTCAGAGAGAGTAAGTGAGCATGAAGTAATTGTGATGGATATGAAATATTTCACTATACCAGTGTCCAAGAAAGGATGTAAACATGAGGGTTAGTGGTGAGAGTTTTTAACATGTACTATGACCCTTAAAAAGTTCACAAATTAATACATCTGTGATAATTTTTGGAGTGTTGTTCTACTGCTGATCATGCAAATAGCTGTAACGTCATATCAGTAGAATTTTGAAACATATTGTTAGGGTCTTCTGTGGTTTAATTAATATGGTAATTAATTAAATAATCCACCAGAAGGTTATGTTGAAGGTTTTGTGTTTATTTTCCAAAACAACGTCAGCGATATTCACATGCAAAGATACAATATCCAGAGATACTACTGACGCAGTTCCAAAGTGAATCTGTATCAACTAACAGTAAACTAACTATAAACTAACTCTGTCCTTCTGCCGATTTCTTTATATATGCTCTATCGAAATTTCTGGAATTCTTCAAAAGCGTCCGCCAGATATTTCTCGAACATTAACAATTACTCAAACAATTAAACATATTAAAAACAATCAGAATTAGTACTTAATCATTTAACATCATTACAAAACAGTGAGAAATGGAAATTAAAGATACTTAATCACAAAATTATTTACAGAAATCATTTTAAACTGTAGAAAATTGTCCTGTAGACATCGTAACTTGCATTAATACTTGTAATTACACACATGTAAGCAATTCCCTTGCACAATTCTATTCTTAAGCATATTAAATGGCCTTTAAATAATTTCCTTTCATAAAACAAAGTCTATATACACTGATTTACAAGAAATTACAAAACAAACATACCAGATCATATTCAAGCAAACTTTAGCTCACAACAGATACTTCATTAAATACAATTCTATTTAAAGTTCAGGTATGAGGGCTGTTACAATATGTATGATGTTTTTGATCAGAGTGGTCATAACTATTGTCTCCTGAATTAATTACTGTCCTTCCTGAAACAATCTAAATGTGCTATAATATATATTTCAGGTTATAAGTATATAAAAATGGAATATACTGAGAATTATATTCATTTTGGTTGTCCTTAATAAATTCTTCCATTATCAGAATTTATGGGCAAGATGATAGAAGTTATAAACGAATGTAATTTTTCTCGGCGTTTTTTATTAATAAACGTTTCTCGGGAAACAAACCGAGTAATATTGTTATTAATGCACAATATTTTGGCGACTTTATTCTTCGTCGCCATCTTCAGGTGCAGTTGCAAGTCTTGAAGTCTGCCTTGAGCGTGTTGTTTGTAAACTGGCATGGCAATGAAAGACGTTGTTATGTTGCCTAGCAGCATCTCAGATGTCATTAGACGCCTGCAGAACACAAAAAACAGAGCATTGGTGACGAGCAGCCTCAATTACAGGAATCCATGCATCATTTATCTGGAATCCACAATCCCTGTTTACCAAATCAGACGCGAGGCGAATTTCAAATGCTTCTTTAATGACACTGTCCCAGAAGCCTCTCGCATGTGTCAACATCTTAGTCGCTTCGAAATCGAAACCATGTCCTTCTGTCAAACTATGTTCCGCCACTGCTGATTTGTCTTTTTGCCCCAGGCGAACATGTCGGTCGTGTTCCAAACAACGTTGTTGTACGCACCGTATGGTCTGACCGATGTATTTCTTTCCACATTCACACGGGATGTGGTAAACTCAAGACTTGCAACTGCACCTGAAGATGGCGACAGAGAATAAAGTCGCTGAAATATTGTGCATTAATAACAATATTACTCGTTTTGTTTCCCGAGAAACATTTATAAACGATAGAAGTTACTAAACGATTTCACTTTATACTTCCAGATGCTGGCTGGCACTGGCAGAGGCACAGGGGGTAGGAAGTGCTGGAGCAGCTGAGCTAGTGGGCCGCACACTGCGGCACAACCGGGGCTGTGTACGTGCACACCGATTGCTAGCTTTAGCTGCAGAGGGAGAGCAGCGTTACAGAGATGCAGCTTCTAGCTATGCGGTTGCTTGGTCCCTTGGAGGTCGCATGGACCCTACAATTGGCAGCAAGCTTGCCTTCTGCCATATGAAGGCTAAAAGGTAACTTCGTTGAGTTGAATGTAATTGTGATGGCAATTTCTCTAGGCATCTAATTTGCCCCTTTCTCTTTTATTATTATTACTATCTTATATACTTTGAGTGTTAAATTCCTCCACCCATTTCCTTTTGCCATTTGCAAATTTTAACCTTAAATTCCTTCAGAGGTTTTGGTAAATTATCTATCACTTCCTTTGATAATTTATTCCAATCCCTGGCACCCTTTCCCACAATAGAAAATTTTCCCATGCACTTATGTGTGAAATTGAGTGCCTGCTTGTGCCTATCATCTTTTCATTTCCATGCACTACTCCTATCCCTCCAAGCCCTATCACCAACTCCTTTGTCAAATGACAAGCTGTAGCTAGAGGGGTAAGCACAGCACTGCTCGAACTAAACTAAGTTATGACTAGTGCTTCTGGTACCTATTAGATTTGATTTTATGGCCGCCACACCATTGATCATACCCCAATTGTGAAAAGTATTCTTGAATGATCAACACTTGACACAAGTTTCAATTTCAAAATTTTGTATTCTGCTAAATGTTTCTTTTCAGTACTAGATATGAAATTTTCATATGACATTGGATTATTGAATATTACAAGATAGGCATACTCACAGCAAGCTTTCATCCTACTCCCCCACAGTTAGGATGAAGTTGTTCCCAGTTCTTATAGTTTGAAAGTTCCGTTCTACATTGCAGTACCACAAGCTAACAAAAACCTAGCCTTACACAAGCATTGCTTCCAATCACGTGAAAATATGGAGAAAGACTGGTCCTACATAATACTGCGAACTCTTCCTAACAAACTCACAAACGACTAGCCCTACATAATAGCATGGATTTGTCTCATTAAAATCTGCGGAAAGACTGAGCAACTATTCATCAGTTCATCTAGACTTCTGACATCAGCTTAAAATTTTGAAATTCAATATCTAATTATTCACCTTATCCTTTCAGCTGCAATTAACTCATCTGTATTTATACAAACTGTTCTAAATATTTTAATTTTCATTGTACTTCAAAGATTTTTCTACTGGATTAAAAATTAATTCTATCACATCATAATTTTAGTGTGTAACCAACAATATCTTGGACAATACAATTTGTAAATCTTATTTTTCATATTGAAATCCTGAACTTTATATAGAACCAATTTTATCTACCTCCTGAAATTAATTTTATTCTTTTATCTCCTTTATTCTGGATTTTACTTTTCTTTCCCTAATTAAAAATCATAATTATAATTTATCTACTTAGCCAAATTTATATAAGCTCAGGACATTCTTTAGGATGCTGATTACAGTTTATGATAAAAGGTTTTATGTAGCTTTTCACATTAATTAGAAATTCCAAATTTTTCATTTTCATACCACCTAACCATGTGCTTTTAAGTTGCTGAAATTGTTATAACTTTTAAACTAAATTTTTCCAAGCCTAGGGAATACACTTTAAAATGATCGTTATGGTGAGTTCTGTTAGTGAGAATGGATGTAGCCAAATCCTGTGGCACTGGAAAACAACGTCAACTGCATTCTTACATCTTTTATGAACTGGTTTTTGAGTATGTTAAAAGATACTTTAAAGTGCAGAAAACTTTCTTAAAATTATTTACTTAATAGATCATCCCTAATAGGCCCCCTTCTGAATGGTTTTGACAAGGTTATAGATATAGTACTAGGCCCTCCTCTGAACAGTTTTGGTAAGGTTACAGATATATCACACCTTGTATACTCCATCACTCCCTTCACCCTCCTCCTGTCTTTTAGTGACTCCCTATCCACCTATTTTATCATATCAGTTACTGACTGGGTTGCGGGTAATTTTGACGAACAAATCTACTTATTCTTCTGTATTAGAAAACCAAAATGTGGGTCCCAAACTACGTCACCATATTCAACCAATGGTCTGACCAAAGTTTTGTAACCTAACTCTTTCACTTCTCTGATACATTCTGTTATCACCCTCTCCAATAAACGAAGGATTTTGTAACCTTTTCCTACTACTTGCCCAATGTATCCTGCGCTGTTTAGTGTATTATCAAATGTTGTTCCAAGATATTTACACTTCTTGCCTTCAGCAAGCAGTTCTGTCCCCGCTCTATAATCATAAACAAACTTTGGTTTTTTATCTGTGTACGTATTAAGTTAATTCTTCTTGGCATTAATTTCCATCCCATGCTGACCAACCCAGGTAGATGTTATATCCGGGTCACCCTCATCTGTTCACAGTATTCTTCCATTTTGATCTGATTATATATCATTATGTCACCTGCAAACAACCTAAATTCTGACTGTTATCCATCAACACAATCATTCATTAGCATAATAAATAGCTATTGTCCCAATACACTACCTTTTGGCACTCCCATATCCACTTCTGCCTGTTTTTATACCGCATTTCCTTCTCTGAAGATTTGCTTTCTGCCTTTTAAGTATTCTTCTACCCGACAAGTCACTTTTTCATCCACTCCAATAGCTTTCATTTTTTTTCTTATGTGAAATACTAATTAAAAGAGGAACCGCATTCTATAGATAGAATGTAGAGCTAATTCATCATTCTGAAAGAGGTTTATTGTAACAGTTCTGGAACAGCTACCTTCAATTAATATAATTTATTCATACCTTATTCAACTTTGCAACCATAATTCATATATTATTAACAGCTGTTCTAAGGAAAGTTCTAATATTTGCTAATAAAGATGATATGATGGTTGATATTTGGCACAGTTATTGAGGGTTATTTTTAGGCGGCAGTTATTTTGCAACATAAATTAGGTTTTAAAACCACACATTCATAGATTTCATGTCTTTAAATGAGGAAGCTGTCATTGCAACGATCTTAAATAGTGTTTCAATTTCTTTCCTTGACGCAAAGGACGAGTATATCATTTTTCATCAGTCTTATAAGTCCTGACAATATTCTCACATATGCTTTGGAAACATGCACACTAACATCAGTGGACCTTAGCAAGATCCAAGCATGTGAAATGAAGTTTCTTAGAACGACCCTTCAGAAAACTAGACTTGACCGCATAAAGAATGATGAAATTAGATCAAACCTAGAGCTAAGGAAATCCATGGAAGAGAGACTTAGGTCATCAAGACTTCGATGGTTTGGGCATGTAAAGAGAATGACTAGTAAAAGACTGCCAAAAACTTATTTGGAAAAAAGGATACTGGGCAAAAGACCAGTGGGAAGACCAAGAAGAAGATGGACAGACCAACTGAAGGAGGACGTAGAGAGAAGAAGCTGGAATTGGGAGTTCATCACAGACAGAGAAACCTTTCTGGACAGAAAAAGGTGGAAAACAATCGTCTATAATAACCAAGGCTCGTAAACCACACCCTGGAAACTGGAGATGGCCCCAACGATAATGATGATATGCCAAGCTACGTTTTTAATAGTAATGTTAATATTTATTATTTAGTTTGTTCATCAACATTAAACATTTTTCTACAAATATAATGCACAAAATCTCCTGTAAGCATTGCCTTGCCTCTGATGACCCAATTTTGATGAGGCATAAAGCCATAAGCAAATAAAAATAATAAGTAATTGGATAATGGAAACAAAGAAATTGCCTTGAGGCACTGAAAATAAGATAGGATAGGGAAAATAAACAGATACCCGTCACTTACCACAGATGAAGGCAGGAGGGTGAGACGAACACGTAAAAACACAAAAACAAACAAATAATATTTCGACATAAGTCTTAGTCATGTGGGAGGCGAGACATATGGTAGGGGGGAAAGATGTGGTCAGATCCCAACCCGCCACATGAATGAAGCACAGGTGGAAAACGTTTGGTGGTGGTAGAATTGCCGGGAAAGGGGGGGGGGGGGCAGCAGATAGGCTTGACCAGCGATAAAAGTGAAACAAATCAAAATAATCTTTGTGTAGCAGAATTCAGAAAGTTATAATTTTATTTAGATTGGTTATAGATAAAAATAAATGGAGATAGAAGAATTTAAATATATAAAAAAAATAATTGATGAAATGTACATATATAAGTAACTGACTGTAAAATGAAATGAGAGATGGCAAGGACAGGTTTAACGTAGGTTTAGGCCAGGGGTGTGTCTGGTGTCAAGGATATGTTGGTAGGATAGTTCCCATCTGCGGAGTTCTGAAGGGGTGGTGGTATTAGGAAAAACTCTAATAGCTCTTACTGTGAAACAGGTGTTGAGGTTGTTTGAATTATGAAGTTCGCATGTCTTGCCATGGGATGGTCTGGGTTGGAAGTATAAACTGTTTGCCTGTGGCCATTCATTCTGTAGGAAAGTTGTTGAGTGGTGAGACCAATGTAAGAGGCAGTGCAGTGGATGCAGGTGAGTTGGTAAATAAGGTGAGTGGTAGCACATGTGGCATGTCCAATTATAGGGAAAGATTTGCCTGTGACAGGATTAGAGTAAGTAGTGGTGGCAGGGTGCATGCTGCAAGTTTTGCAGCGGGGTCTGTTACAAGGGAAAGATCCCTGTGGAGGTCTAGGAGAGTCGGCAGGTAAATACTTGTGAACCAAGATGTTATACAGATTGGGTGGTCTGCTGAAGCAAGTGCGGGGAGCAGTGGGTAGGATTTTGGGAAGGAGGAGACGCATTTCAGCGAAGGAACGTAAGAAATCATTCCCATGGTGGAGTATCTGGTTGACAGATTCCAGGCCAGGAAAGAACTGGGTTACAAGTGTTGGTCCACGGTCAGTTTTTGGAGGTGCAGAATGAGGGTTGTGGGTGATGGCACAGGAAATTTGTTTTTCCACGAGATCATGGGGGTATTGGTGGGAAACAAGGACTTGGGATGGTTTTTGGGAGTAACTGGAGATTGATTCATGATCAGAACAGATGCGTCTGCCATGGATTGCAAGGCTGTATGTGAGGGAACATTTGATGTGAAAAGGGTGACAACTGTCAAAGTGTAGGTATTGTTGTAAATTGGTTGGTTTGATGTGTACTGAGGTATGGAGGGTCCCCTGTCGTAGGGTGATATCTACGTCAAGGAAGGTGATACAGGTGTGGGCATATGACCATGTGAAATTGATGGAGTGATTGTCATTTAGTGAGTTGAGGAAGTCTAGACACACCCCTGCCCTAAACCTACATTAAACCTGTCACTTGCCATCTCTCATTTCATTTTACACTCAGTTACTTATATATGTACATTTCAACAATTCTTTTTTTAATGTATATTTAAATTCTTCTATCTCCATTTATTTTCATCTATAACCAATCTAAATAAAATTATAACTTTCTGAATTATGCTACACAATGATTATTTTGATTTGTTTCACTTTTATCGCTGGTCAAGCCTATCCCCCCCTCCCGGCAATTCTACCACCACCAAACGTTTTCCACCTGTGCTTCATTCATGTGGCGGGTTGGGATCTGACCACATCTTTCCCCCTACCATATGTCTCGCCTCCCACGTGACTAAGACTTATGTCGAAATATTATTTGTTTGTTTTTGTGTTTTTACGTGTTCGTCTCGCACTCCTGCCTTCATCTGTGGTAAGTGACGGGTATCTGTTTATTTTCCCTATCCTAAAATAATAAGTAAGTAATGCAAGTTCTTTTGCAGCAAGAGTCTGAACTGTATCACTTGTATCACCTTTTTTTGTCTTCGTCACTTGGGGCTAAGGCCAGATATCCTTGGAGTCCAGCTTATCTGCAAATTCCTCTTTAAATTAACCCTGAAACTTAAATTGACTTCACATTAAACAAATTTTCCATTTTCTAACAATAACAAGCATACATTGTTCACAAGAAAACCTTTATAATTTAGAAACTACATTTCCCCTTTTCCATTAAACCATCTGCCTCAACATGTGTTCATAGTTTCATGTTGGCTGAAATGATAAGAGTTGGCATTCAAATATTATATTCTTGACATTTGGAAGCCTTATTCTCCAGTTATTTATATCTTTTATTTTTTTCATGTGCTTTCAGCCATCTCCTTGTTCTCCTTGTCCTCCCCAACTATTCCTCCCACTCCACCAAAGCCATCTTGTGACCACCAAATATTTCAATTTGATGATCCTATCTTATGGATTTATGGCATTGTATTGAATTGCTATGAAAATTTATGTTGGTCAAGTTTGTATTAAATAAAATATATACAAAGATTAGTTTGCACAAGGTTGAATATTGGCAAAACTGTTTTGTAATCTTTGAGGAAAAATGAAAGAGAAAAAAAGAAGAACGCTGGCTGTTAGCAATTAATTTAGATTCAGAAGAGCACAGATGCTTCATTCGGTGATATTTACTCTTTCATAAAAATTTAATGTTTATTGTATTGTGCGTGGGTGTATAATCTAAAGTAATACTTTGTAGTGTAATGAAATAAACTTGCAATCTCAAACAATGTATGAAGTCCAATCAAATTATGAACACCTTAAATATCAGATTGTTTGAGCAATTAATCCAAAAAGAAGCATTAAATTCAGTGGTGGAAATAAAAACTTTTTCATTTGTCATAGCACTTTCAATCTTATTTAAATGCCACAATCTGTCATGCAACGATTAACAGTAAAAAAAAAAAATCCTTTTGTGAATAATTGATGAAAACCACAGTTTAGAATGCAAGCCTGGATAAATTGTTGCCTAAGGTTTAATTGTTGCCAGTCTTTCTGATCTTTTGTTTATTGTTGATTTCTGTATTTAAAACATCTTTTTCATACTGTTAACTAGTGTTGTTGTATTACTTTTTTAATCATGGAACATTATACTTTGATATTGCCTGTAAGCACCTTAGAATATTTGGTAAATTCTAGTTTGCTTAGCTTAAAGCATAAGGGAGGGAGTAAGCTCTCCAGTGTACATATAATTTTCATTGCAAGTACAGGATATCAGGAAACGTTTCAAGCAGAAGTCGATACAGCAAGCCAATTCAATAAATAAACTGATTTAGAAACAGTAAAGTCACTCAGCATACAATACAAGCCCTAAATAAACTTTTTATAATAATAAAGAACCTTTAAACTAACCTGGAGTAGGGTAATCCATTATTGTCCAACTTGCAAACAATAGATTTTGGCTATGTGATCACTTCACTAATTCTTAACACTTTTTGATGTAATAAAATAATAATAATTCAAAAGAAAGATAAATTCACTAAAATTCCTTAGTTTCAGGTCGTGTAAATAGCTTAAATAAAACTTTAAACACCTCGTGGAGAGCACTTTGATTTTTAACATTTTTTATCATATGCTTTCGGTAATTTTTCAAAGTAAATTTCCTAAAAGATCGTAAAATTTGGTATAACATATTAAAATTTCAGAACATTTCATGCAGTAGAACATATTTTATATACATGTTAAAATTATTTCGTGCAGTGGGTGGTGTACCAGCATGCTAAATTTTCTGGCAAGTGACTAGTAACGACTTTGAACTTTTAAATTTTCTAAAGGGGTTTTCAGTCAGTTCTCTTCTCTCCATATCCTTGCAATTTTTGGAAATTTATGATTCGATAGCCTATTTGACTGTAATTGCTGTTTTTCTAAATGAGATTTGAATAAACTTTAAAATTTTCAACAAGTGGACTTTTCAAATGTGTTAAACTTGAACAGTAACATTTTTCTAAGCTTTTGGGTCAAAGAAACTTAATGGCGGCCGGTAAGCATTACAGTTAAATATTCCAAGCAGGCACATGGTCAATTTCAAAGTATAGATGCAGATTTAGAGAACATTTTATTTCAAGTAAACATTCAGTTAAGGTAATAGGCCTATACTTCACCCCAGTATAGTAGCATTTTCCCTTACATGCCTCTTTCAAAACAAAACAAAAGTAGTATTTCAATATAAGTTTCAGCATTGGAGTTGTACAGATTTTACACTTAATTCTAAGAAATGCCAATATATGTACCATTTCATAGAAATAGTTACATTATCAAATTTCAGGTATGCTGATGCCATTGATGTTTGCCAACAAGTTTTGAAACTGCAGCCAGACTTTCCTCGCATTCGGAAGGAAATTCTTGAGAAGTGTCGTAATAACCTGAGGACTTAGGTCACAGTACTGTGACCACTTAGCTTTATGCAATTTGATCAGAGAATCTGCATTTATCTCATCCCTTTGTTTTTTTCGAGTGTGTACTCATTTATTTTGTGAGATCAATTATTTTGTCAAATTTATTGCAAAGTTTCACACATACCAGACTGCCGTAGGACACACCTACAAAATTTGACTGATTCAGATCCGTCCATAATTAATAATTATTTCTATTTTTTATTATAACAGGAACTCTGCTTTACATGAACTGTTACCTTGTAATTATTTTTAAGAAATGTGCACTGTTTTCATAATTATATTTTTTATTAAGACACTATATTTCTGCTACATTTTTGTTATATCTTTCTCTGTAGAAATACATGGTAACCTCTTTGAATACATGACCTGCTTAACTTATAACAACCCTTTTTTATTTGCGTTTTGTTTTTTGCGAGAAATTGCCTCTTGTTACATTTCACCTAACCAGTAGGAAAACTGCCTGTGAAAAATTTCATCTTTACAGTTTAATATATACATACTCTGTTTCTCTTAGATGCAAATATATTTAGGTTCTTATTTTTCAACTGCCAGTCAATAACAGATTACAGCTATGACTTATCCTAAGCAACAGCTTGGTTTTTGGAAATTGTTTGGATTGTGTACTGTAACTACCATTTTGAAAATATATATTGCAGAATTTTTATTTTCCAACTGTCAGAATTGCAGGACACACAAGATTAATAACAGTCCTCCTTCCAGAATCTTAGTTCTTTATTGGTTGTTTGAAAATCTTTAAGTTCATACTTATTGAAAGAAACAACCTTTTCCAAATTACGTGTCTTGTGATATAGTATATTACTTCTTATCTTTAGTGTCTGTTTATGTGCCTTGATTAAAATGAACTAATAGTTGTGGTGTTTTTTTTTTTACCAACGGTTTTTATCATATTAAATATTTAGATAGCTTCACAATTTTTCGACTTATTTAAATAAATTAATATTGTTTAAAATATTGTAAGGGATAAGAAATAAATTTATGGCCTTTATGTTTAAATTCCTATTTGTTTTTACTGTAGTGTTATACATAAAACTGTACCACAGAGGACAATTCTCCCCATTTTTGAACTGGATCTTCGTGGTCTTAAAACCAGGTTAGTGGATTTCAGGGTACTGAGAATTCCATTTCTGTCATGACTGGACTGTCATATGATTTACTGTGGAAGCTGAACCATGGAGAAGTCGTAGTATACTCTACTGATGCACATACATGAAAATCCATGTAAAAACTCAAAAATTTCTTGCCAGGCTACGATTTTAAAAAGGGAACTATAGTTTTAAAAGCAGTTGCCTTAACAGTAACTTACCATACCTCTTACTTACCAATAGATGAAGTGATCTGCTGGCTTAGTAATTAAACTGCCTAATTAAGAACTGAAAGATCCTCAGTTTGAATCTGAATCTCTGATGGATTTTTCACAAGCCTTTTAACTGACCTTTAGCTTTGTTCACACTGAGATGCTATAGATTTCCTTTAATTTGTAGGATTACTGGTTTATGGTTATTGCCCATGCCTAGGTAGGATGTGCAGCTAATTGAAATTCTGTCTGTACAAATCTTTTTTTTTCTTCTTCTTCTTCTTCTTCTTCTTTTTATTATTTCTGATATATACTACACTTTTCTAAATTACCTGTTTTTTCTCCCATCACTCCATCAGCTTTGATATGTGCTGGGTTAATTTCCTTTATTATTTACCTAAATTAAAAGATATTAAAACATCATATGGCTCCTGTATTTAAATGGTATCTTCCTGTGTGTGAAATTATGAAGCAAAGAGAATTCTACTATTTTGTTTATATTTTAGTTCTTTTTCATTTAAACTTATCTCTATTCTTTCATTAAAGAAAAATCCATGAATTACAATAGTATTCTGAAACTGAATAGCAATAAATTTGATTGTGCACACCTCTGCAGAGGTTTTTGTATTCTCTTGTGTCTCTGGATGGAGTTGTATTGATTTATTAAAACCTAAAATTTCAGCCCTAATACTGTGACTTCCATCAGAGGACTTTGATGAAAGCCACAGTAGGTGGCTGAAATACTAGGTTCTACATTTTAACAGAGCCGAATCCCTGGGTGACAACTTCAGGGGGCAACAAAATCATGTTTTAATGGAGGAATTTCCCCCCTGCCCCCTGAAAAATTCCTGGACCTGCCACTGGGTTTCATTTCTGTGAAAAAACCAAGTGAATATAGCAGTACATTTCTTATGTAATTTTCCCCTGCTGGACATTAAGTGGGGTGGTAGATGTGATCTGATTCCATATTAAATAGTGAATTAAACTTGTAATTTGCTTGAGTGAAAGATGCAAATTTTGATGAATGTACAAAGACAAACTGCACTGAACATATTGGCTCAAGACTATAAACTACTGTTCTTTCAGTATGCATTTCAGGTTCTAAAGATCTTAAGATGCCAAAACATTACCTCAGTACATCATAATATGTAGTTCTAACATTTAAAATCACAAATTTATAGACATTGGCTGATGTAACCATGATTGTATATGCCTATAAAGTTTCAGTAACATAAATCATGATCAAATATATTTAACTCTCCTTTTGCAGATATAAACAAAGAAAAAGATGATAGTAAAAGAACCTTACTAGATTCGTGTTCAGTTAGTGGTATTACCTGAATTTTTTCAAAACTTTTGTGTGAAATTCTACTGTTACAGCTGTGGTTGCTATATGATCAAAGTCTCATTTATGTGGTAGAAATTTTAGCTTAGAGCTAAGTGCAAGGGGAATATAAAGTTTCCAGGGACACCGCAGTATTTCTTATTCTTTCACTGAATTGGCTTTCGCATGCATAATAACTGCACACGTGGAGGTCTCTCGCATCCCCCCATTCTTAACAGTACTTACTAAGGAACGATAGGGAGAGTAAATCCATCATTTATCACAGATCAAGGCAGGAGGACCATGAAAAATACAACAAACACACTTTACAATATTTCACCTTGAGCTTCTTAGGAAGTGAATTTGATACATTCCTAATACGCTGTGGTCCTCTTCACACCATACAGTTCCCAGGTGATGTGACAGATGCTTGAGTATCTTAAGAGTATTTAGGAAATCTCTTCCAATCTTGTGCTGTGGTGAGACAGAAACAATGCCATTCCCAACAGCTGTGTATCCTACATGTATCTTACTGGTATCTTTAGGATATCCTACCAGTCTCATGCAACCTGCAAGGAAGTCAACTGTGAGTCACATCTCTTGCATTTCTTGTCACAAGTATAAAACATGGCAGATGAACACATGTTCAGCGTTAAGTTTATGGGTGAAGTTGAGAAAATAGTGCATGTTATTAGTACCCAGTAATTTTCTTTATCATTTAAAACTTTTTAAATGGGTTTTATTTAATATTTGACTTTAATGGGATGTTGTGTAAGATTTTGGCCATATTAGATTGTTACCTTGTAATGTTTGTCAGGGCAGCACAATATTATTCAGTTCCAAGTGTGGGGGGGGGGGACAGTCTTCATCATATAGTTAATTTAAAAAGCTTATCAAAAGAAGCAGTTAAATTTTTTTGAGTCATCATTTGTGCAGTAACAACCTATCATTTGATCAAGAAATTCAGGAAGATCCTTTGAATCAGAATCAGTTTTATAGAATGCTTTCTTCCATAGTAAATATCGACTCTTGTTGGGCATGTGTGGCAGAGAATTTAAATAATTAACATAATATTACAAACTTTGAATGTTTATTTATTTTTAATTTGTTTAATATTCTTATCACTACTTTTAACTTAAAAATTGCATAAGTGGTCATTATATTTTCCTAAATTTGTTTGTTTACCTACTGTACATTATATTTTTCTCTTGTATGAATGATTTAAGAATGGCACCACATTCTTTAGATTTCTTTTATAGTAGTCATAGGAATAATAGGCAACAGTGACATCACTTGATGTCACTGGATGTTTGTTAGAACAATGCTCACGATGACTAGAGGCAGACTGAGAGATTGTATCTCTTCACAGTTTTCTTAGTGAGTGGTACTTGGTCATCTGTGGGTATCATACTTGCAGGCAACTCAAACTGATGATACTTAAATATCAGTCGTGTCAACTTGGGATTTCACAGTGTGAGTGGGCTTGTCTTTTCTTGCCCATCAAAATGTCACCAGAGTTGTGACACTTTGAAGGTACTGCATAATCCACGTAAGAATATCTGGAACATAATAGACTTGCATCCTGACACCTGTCCAAATTCAAATGGCTAGTGAAAGTCCATTGCCCTAACAAAAGTTTCAATTTGTCACATCATTGTGAACATTAGTGATATGAAACTTAAAAATTCTTTGCTTTGTGTATAGGCCTCAACTTTGCTCCGGCACATGGATTCATATCATCAGTTCAGCTGAGCCAGCACTTAGCATCAATTTAGTGCAGATGGGACTAGAGGAGTGCAGCGACATTCTTGAATCGCGAAGGAAGAAAATTTAAATGCTACATACCTGGCGCCAAAACAGTGAGCTTTGTCGTATTGATAAAAAAAGACAAATGTTACAGTACCGCTTACAGGATCATAGCATGAGCAAAAATGAGAAGCATATTGAGAAACCTCCTTACCGTGTTTTTGCCAATGATCCTATTTGTAGGATTGAAAAAAAAAGTTCTCTAAGTAAACAAACAAAAAATTGAAACATTAAGTGGGTATGCAGTCTTCCGCAGTCATTGTCGATGTTATCTTGGTTGTCAGGGATGAACCGCATCAATTTATTGAAACCTAACATTTCGGCCATCATTTTGTGGCCTTCTTCAGTGGACTGTCATAGCTGGAACCGGTGCTGCCTATATATAGCTTGTAAAGTTTAAGGACCGAACTGCTTGGCAACAAACTAGAAGGTTCACACGTGCCAGAACCCGCACCCCGGCTTGGTGTACACTGGCGAGGACAAAGCCAATACCCTTGCAGATGTGTTCGAAGAAAACTTTTTCCCTGTACCCAAACCCTACGATGATGACCACATCGAAAGTGTGCACCACCAAATGTGCCACTACTGGGAAAACAACGAACATGAAGACAGGGAAATAGAGTCTGTAGATGTGCAGGAAATACAAGAGACACAACAGAAATCCCTGGCGAGGAAGACACCAGACCGCGATGAGGTGAATAACCTCATGCTGCATAACTTACCACCAGCTGCAGTGGGGCGCTTGGAGCAGATCTTCAACAGCATACTAGAGCAGAGGAAGTTTCCTACCACCGGAGGTGTCCATCTATATGGAGCAGTCAAATGAATACGAGACTATATAATGAGCATGGCGCGGATGTTGGGAAGCCAGTTAGGTGTGTGTATAGGGAATCAGGAAGGAACCGTGCAAACGTTCACCACTAACTTTTTGGAACACGGTGCCACAGCATTAGCATGCCATCAAGTTCAAATGCCTAGAAATATTGATGGACGGCGTCATTCTGTTGCAGGGTAATGCTCACCAACATGTTGTCACGGTAATTTTGAGTACATTGCAGAAGATTCGCTAGGAATCCCGTACACACCCTCCATACATTCCCGAACTCTCCCAACGATTGTTCCATATTTTTGGAGCCCTAAATAAAGACATTCGTGGCTGTCAATTTCTTTGGACGTGAGGTGCACGTATGGGTATAATCATGGTTCCGTAGGCAACCCCAAATATTTTTCCATGAAGACATTGACCTACTTGTCTCGCAATGGCATAAATGTATTAAAAGGCAAGTTGATTACTTCTGAATATTTTACTTTCTTCCTATCTGTCTCGTTTATGTTTGGCTGAGCCTTATACTTGGCGGGAATCTTCTGCAACATCCTAAGAAGCCAGCAGTTTCTCCAACGATGGAATCATGCCGAAGTGGTTGTACACAACAACTGGAAGGACCCGCACTGCCTCAGAACTAACGCCCAATAAGTCTTCTTCCAACTGTAAGTCCTTAAGCGACTCAACTATTATATTGAACAGAATCAAATTGTGCCTCAACATCCGCTTGGCTTCCACCGTAGCCATTCCACCACACAACTAATGAGAGTGGTCGAGGCTGCAACGAGGGCACTTGACGATAGACAATATTGTGGTCTAGTTCTTCTGGACGTTACTACAGAGGCTGATTACATGTGGCACTCTGGTCTCCTGCTCGAACTATATAAACGAGCCTTCCTGTACAAACTTTTCAAGCTGCTGATTCCTTATCTCTAGAGTTGGTGAGGCCAGTCTACTCTAAGAAGAATCCTCACTGATGAACCCAGTACTACATTCACTGCAGATGTTTCTACCGCAACTAGAACCCTTGCAGCCACCTTCGTCGATGACACTGCACGACAAACAGAAGCAGAGCCATAACTACTCGGCACCTGCAAGATATCCTCCGGGCAACTGAGGACTGGGCAGAAAGGTGGAAAGTCGACATCATGTTCTCGAGGAGATGTAAGATTCAACCAAATGCTGAACTACTTCTACATAACGAAGAATTCCATGGTCTGATTAAGTCAAGTACCTTGGGAGAGACCGTTAGCACGTAGGGTCTCACACTGAAGACATCAGGAAGAGTGCTAGTGCAAAACTGCATGCCCTGTACCTTGTGCTGAACAGAAACAACCTCCTTGAAGCCTGCCACGGGTGTTAACATAAACATCTCGCTGGTCAGGCCTGTCATGGAATATGCATGTACCGTTATGGAGCTATGCGGCAGAAACGCGACTGCGCGCTCTCCCAAGTTACACAGAACAGGCCCCTATAGCGGGTCCTCCACCTACCCAGCAGATTCCTTACAGCAGTCTTGCATGAAATCACTAGCACTCCGTTGTTGGAAGAGCACCTCAGGCAGCTTTCAGCTACTTTCAATGAGCAAGCCCAGAAGACCCAAGCACGGTGATCAACACATTCGGTCAGTACACAAAAGGTGGCTGTTATTATTAAACTAAAATTCGCCAGTGAGAAACTGTACCAAACAAGATGAGTTATACTACCCAATGTTCAGTCGATGTAAATGTCAAAAGACAACAAACTTCAGCATACTCTACCAATGAAATGAATGGCAGTAAATGGAAAGACTAGGGGTAACCTGACTTCGAAGAGTGCGAATGAATGTCCTAACCCTTGACACACAGCTTGGGGAGTGAAAGCAAAATGGGTCTGAAGTTCAGAAGCGGATTAAAATAGCGCGGGACCTGTAACAAATGTGAACAATAGGCCCTTAGTTTGCTTTAGTTACTAAAATTTATGATATAAAATAAAACGGCCTATTGTGGCCGCCCGGGCAGTGGCGGAACTAAAAAAAAGGTCGCCCAAGCATATCAGGGCCTGAGGGGTGAGGGGGTGGGGGGAAGGGGCGGCTTAGAGACCCTTAGCATTTGCTAACTCTTGCTTCGTGGCTATTCCGGTACTGCTGCTGACAGCATAAAACCGCCTAAGTATTACGTTTACACAACATATTCCTGTGATACAACTGTGGATACTCCCTTCTTAACTTCTTTTTCAGCAATAGAACTTTCAGTTACTTTTCATATTTGTTTCCAAATATTCTTGTCACTTTAGTTGACCGTAACAGAAAATATTTCTGCCCCAAATACTGAGTAAACCTACTTCATTTTTTATTTAGAAAACTGTGAGGTCAGGCGTTTGATATATTGGTGTTATATGAGATCCATATTTTGTGTATGAACTACAGGAGTTGGAGGGAGTAAAACGGCGGGCAGCTAGATTTGTCTGCGAAAATTACCATAGATACCGGTACTGACTGATAGGAGATGATTTGGGATTCACTGGAAGAAAGGAGCGGGTTGAAGCTAGTACTGGGAGAGTACAAGGCGTATATTGGGGATAAAGCTTGGAAAGAAAGATATTGGTGGAAGAATTAGGAGTTGTGCATGGAAGCGGAAAGATAACCATGACCACAAATTGGCATCGATTTCAGACATAAGAGTGTGAGAATATTCTTTCGGTAGGTAAGAGAGTCAACGATTGGAATAAATTTCAAAGGGAAGTGACAAATAATTTATCAACAATCCTTAAAGAATTTTCAATTAAGTTCATAGAGATCAAAAGTAGGCGCCTACAAGGAAATGGAGAAATGGGTGTTTGGGGAAATTGCCATAAGAGCATGCGCTCCATGGCAAATAAATTAAATCCTTTCAAGAAAGGTATCCCTTCAATTCTAAATAGTTCGCTGTATCTTTCATTTTCGTGGTATTCTCTAAGACTTAGTTGAACCTTTCGTATATTGCTTCTCATAAATCTTTTCCGAAAGCAAATTCTCTACATTCTGGCGGTTGTTATTACAAGCCAAAG
Organism: Vandiemenella viatica; assembly: GCA_031002005.1. Classification (NCBI taxonomy): domain Eukaryota; kingdom Metazoa; phylum Arthropoda; class Insecta; order Orthoptera; family Morabidae; genus Vandiemenella; species Vandiemenella viatica. The sequence goes on from CM061919.1 coordinate 172,158,723, forward strand.
TCCAGCGTTGAGACTTTTGATGAGCGGGTATTAACCAGACGACTATTGGGTCCAAATTGTGGCGGACTACCACAGATTCAAGAGGAGAAAAAAAATGAGAAAATTCCCTTCGCAATCTATTTACTCGGAAACCATCAGACTTGTTAAGAACGGATTTCGATCTCCATATATGTTCAAGGGTACACGGCATATATGTCTGTGGTGTAGTCATTTCTCAGAATGCGCCCTAGTTTTTGAGATATTCGCATGCATAGAAACAAAAATTCTAAATGTCGGGTATGTAGTAAATTATTGCCCCAGTTTATTAAATTGCGGCGTGGTCTATGCGGTAGCGTAATTTTCTGACCCGAGGTCAAATCCCCGCAGAATCAAATATTTTTATTTGTTTTTATCTTCAAAAATTGTCAAGCATGACTTATTTATTTTGTTAAAACTTCATTTACACACTTTTATTGCGCGAAATTAAATTTAAAACAAACCACATTGCTTATAACAGATACACCAAACATAATTTCGGCCCATATATCAACAATGGTTTCCTAATATGACTCGCCCATACCCAATGAAATTAAGTAAGGAGGCGAATCTACTAGTAAACTAGAATCTGACACAAGAATTTTGCACTGTTTATAAGCGTTTGTTACGTGTTCTTCCATTTCCTAGTTGAGCTCCATTTTTCGTCACGGATAGGCCAACTATTTTATTTTCAACCATTTACAAGCAACGGTTCTTGGAACAAATCGAGTGTAGAAGGAAGAAAGAAAAAACTATCTTCCCAATGCTACGTATTTCGTTTAAAATACCTCTTGATGTAATACAGGTAAAGAAACGACGAAGATGAAATAAATAATATGATAGTAACTATTTCAATTGAAAACGCAACGAAACAACTTATTAACAAAAATGAAATATAATGTAAGAAGACTTTCCTGACGTATCATTGCAATTAAGTTTTCAAGAGTGTGCGGCCGATTTGTGTTGTGAAAAGACAATCCGTTGGTAGACCCGTGAATTCTTAAAGAAAAAAAGAATTTCAGGAACAAAAATGACGCTGATATGTAGGTTATATGATTTGTTTTAAAAATTATTTCACTCAATAAAAGCGTGCAAATGAAGTTTTAACAAAATAAAAAAGTCAAGCTCAACAATTTCTGAAGATAAAATAAATAGAAATGTGATTCTGCGGGAATTTGAACTCGGATAAGAAAATTACGAATCTAACACCCTACCGCATAGACCATGCCGCCATTGATAAACTTGGGCAATAATTTACTACATATCCGACATTTAGAATTTTTTGTTTCTATGCATGCGAATATCTCAAAAACTAGCGCGCATTTCGAGAAATGACTACACCACTGACATATATGCTGTGTACCCTTCAACATATATGAAGGAGATCGAAATCCGTTCTTAACAAGTTTGATGGTTCCCAAGTTAGATGAAATTATACCGTTTAAATAAATAATAATTAGAAGAAGAATGGCTGCGTGAATTTGAGACAATTTAAAAAAAAAAAAGAAAGTCAAGAATTTTGAGAGAGAAGATACAGTAATGACACTACAATTCCGTGACGGGAAAAACTTTATAATTTGCTGTAATTGGCTATTTGACTGTTTTTATAAAACTGTCTTAAATTGTTTATTGGTTCACGTTATTCACAGGATACTTTTTATTTTTTGAATAAAGTGCTTACTTCCTGCAAAATTCATTGTTAAAGTTGGAAGTTTTTAAACGCCCGCCAAAACGCTGCTTCGCTACCTGTTGCATGTCAACGACGCCCGTGACGTCAGCTGCTCCGAAGCACGGCCATCTCGTTGGCCGTATCCGTAAAGGATCTGTAAGTGACGTGTTGTTTGTTGGCTAAATATGTGTGCAATTTTTTTAAAATATGGGTTATAAATACTGTGCAGTGCCGCAGTGCACAAACACTACTATTAAAAACCCCCAAAAACTGTTTGTCAGTGTTCCAAAAGTAGTTAAACTACGAAAAAAGTGGCTGCAGCTCGCACGCAGGAATCCAGATGATATTTCGATTAAAACAAACATCTTCTTCTGTGAGGATCATTTTAATGTAAGTAAACGGTCCACATTCTATCATATTTTACATTCTGACGGTGCTGTTAAAACTCTAGGTTTCTGTGCGCATTCAATGTTGTTTTACTCGTAGTGTTATCCAATTTTCAAATTCATTTCGAATGCGGGCCAGGCCCGTAACTACCGCCGGGGCAGCCGGGGTACTGCCCCGGGGCCCCCAAGCCTAAGGGGCCCCAAACTGATGGTTAAAAAATTATTGTATTTTAATATTTAATCTAACTTCTTATAAAATACCTAGCTAAAAGTTAATAATAAAAAATCCATCAAAATGCTAGAGTAAATTTTTGCGTGACCGTTTATACACTCCATAAGCTTCGCATGTAAAAGCAGTTCTAGAGCAGAATGTCGAATCGAATGCGTCATGTCGCGCCAGGTGCCTGCCGAGTGATGAGTTAAGTGCAGGCTGGGACGTTCAGTGAGCTAGTGCTACAATTTCGAGAATGAAAGAAGCTTCTGGCGAAATTTCTCGAAAGAATCCTAAATGTGACCTTAACACTTGCAACATGTAATCTCACATTTCGTGGATCTAGTGAAAAGTTAGAATATAGCAAAAGAGGAAACTTTCTCTCGATAGTTCAGCTCTTGTCAAAATATGACCCAGTAGGCTACTGCAAGAATTGATTCAGCGTCCGCGAGGTACTGTAAAATACCTCAGTCCCAAAATTCAGAATGATTTTATAAACCTATTAGCCATAGAAATCAAAAATAAAATTACTGTTGAGCTTCAAAAC
>CM061919.1:172162550-172227633 GCA_031002005.1 Vandiemenella viatica
AAAAACAAAAAAAAAATATTTCGACATAAGTCTTAGTCATGTGGGAGGCGAGACATATGGTAGGGGGAAAGATGTGGTCAGATCCCAACCGCCACATGAATGAAGCACAGGTGGAAAACGTTTGGTGGTGGTAGAATTGCCGGGAGGGGGGGGGGGGGATAGGCTTGACCAGCGATAAAAGTGAAACAAATCAAAATAATCTTTGTGTAGCAGAATTCAGAAAGTTATAATTTTATTTAGATTGGTTATAGATAAAAATAAATGGAGATAGAAGAATTTAAATATATAAAAAAAATTTGATGAAATGTACATATATAAGTAACTGACTGTAAAATGAAATGAGAGATGGCAAGGACAGGTTTAACGTAGGTTTAGGCCAGGGTGTGTCTGGTGTCAAGGATATGTTGGTAGGATAGTTCCCATCTGCGGAGTTCTGAAGGGGTGGTGGTATTAGGAAAAACTCTAATAGCTCTTACTGTGAAACAGGTGTTGAGGTTGTTTGAATTATGAAGTTCGCATGTCTTGCCATGGGATGGTCTGGGTTGGAAGTATAAACTGTTTGCCTGTGGCCATTCATTCTGTAGGAAAGTTGTTGAGTGGTGAGACCAATGTAAGAGGCAGTGCAGTGGATGCAGGTGAGTTGGTAAATAAGGTGAGTGGTAGCACATGTGGCATGTCCAATTATAGGGAAAGATTTGCCTGTGACAGGATTAGAGTAAGTAGTGGTGGCAGGGTGCATGCTGCAAGTTTTGCAGCGGGGTCTGTTACAAGGGAAAGATCCCTGTGGAGGTCTAGGAGAGTCGGCAGGTAAATACTTGTGAACCAAGATGTTATACAGATTGGGTGGTCTGCTGAAGCAAGTGCGGGGAGCAGTGGGTAGGATTTTGGGAAGGAGGAGACGCATTTCAGCGAAGGAACGTAAGAAATCATTCCCATGGTGGAGTATCTGGTTGACAGATTCCAGGCCAGGAAAGAACTGGGTTACAAGTGTTGGTCCACGGTCAGTTTTTGGAGGTGCAGAATGAGGGTTGTGGGTGATGGCACAGGAAATTTGTTTTTCCACGAGATCATGGGGGTATTGGTGGGAAACAAGGACTTGGGATGGTTTTTGGGAGTAACTGGAGATTGATTCATGATCAGAACAGATGCGTCTGCCATGGATTGCAAGGCTGTATGTGAGGGAACATTTGATGTGAAAAGGGTGACAACTGTCAAAGTGTAGGTATTGTTGTAAATTGGTTGGTTTGATGTGTACTGAGGTATGGAGGGTCCCCTGTCGTAGGGTGATATCTACGTCAAGGAAGGTGATACAGGTGTGGGCATATGACCATGTGAAATTGATGGAGTGATTGTCATTTAGTGAGTTGAGGAAGTCTAGACACACCCCTGCCCTAAACCTACATTAAACCTGTCACTTGCCATCTCTCATTTCATTTTACACTCAGTTACTTATATATGTACATTTCAACAATTCTTTTTTTAATGTATATTTAAATTCTTCTATCTCCATTTATTTTCATCTATAACCAATCTAAATAAAATTATAACTTTCTTGAATTATGCTACACAATGATTTTGATTTGTTTCACTTTTATCGCTGGTCAAGCCTATCCCCCCCCCGGCAATTCTACCACCACCAAACGTTTTCCACCTGTGCTTCATTCATGTGGCGGGTTGGGATCTGACCACATCTTTCCCCCTACCATATGTCTCGCCTCCCACGTGACTAAGACTTATGTCGAAATATTATTTGTTTGTTTTTGTGTTTTTACGTGTTCGTCTCGCACTCCTGCCTTCATCTGTGGTAAGTGACGGGTATCTGTTTATTTTCCCTATCCTAAAATAATAAGTAAGTAATGCAAGTTCTTTTGCAGCAAGAGTCTGAACTGTATCACTTGTATCACCTTTTTTTGTCTTCGTCACTTGGGGCTAAGGCCAGATATCCTTGGAGTCCAGCTTATCTGCAAATTCCTCTTTAAATTAACCCTGAAACTTAAATTGACTTCACATTAAACAAATTTTCCATTTTCTAACAATAACAAGCATACATTGTTCACAAGAAAACCTTTATAATTTAGAAACTACATTTCCCCTTTTCCATTAAACCATCTGCCTCAACATGTGTTCATAGTTTCATGTTGGCTGAAATGATAAGAGTTGGCATTCAAATATTATATTCTTGACATTTGGAAGCCTTATTCTCCAGTTATTTATATCTTTTATTTTTTTCATGTGCTTTCAGCCATCTCCTTGTTCTCCTTGTCCTCCCCAACTATTCCTCCCACTCCACCAAAGCCATCTTGTGACCACCAAATATTTCAATTTGATGATCCTATCTTATGGATTTATGGCATTGTATTGAATTGCTATGAAAATTTATGTTGGTCAAGTTTGTATTAAATAAAATATATACAAAGATTAGTTTGCACAAGTTGAATATTGGCAAAAGCTGTTTTGTAATCTTTGAGGAAAAATGAAAGAGAAAAAAAGAAGAACGCTGGCTGTTAGCAATTAATTTAGATTCAGAAGAGCACAGATGCTTTCATTCGGTGATATTTACTCTTTCATAAAAATTTAATGTTTATTGTATTGTGCGTGGGTGTATAATCTAAAGTAATACTTTGTAGTGTAATGAAATAAACTTGCAATCTCAAACAATGTATGAAGTCCAATCAAATTATGAACACCTTAAATATCAGATTGTTTGAGCAATTAATCCAAAAAGAAGCATTAAATTCAGTGGTGGAAATAAAAACTTTTTCATTTGTCATAGCACTTTCAATCTTATTTAAATGCCACAATCTGTCATGCAACGATTCAACAGTAAAAAAAAAAAATCCTTTTGTGAATAATTGATGAAAACCACAGTTTAGAATGCAAGCCTGGATAAATTGTTGCCTAAGGTTTAATTGTTGCCTAAGGTTTAATTGTTGCCAGTCTTTCTGATCTTTTGTTTATTGTTGATTTCTGTATTTAAAACATCTTTTTCATACTGTTAACTAGTGTTGTATTACTTTTTTAATCATGGAACATTATACTTTGATATTGCCTGTAAGCACCTTAGAATATTTGGTAAATTCTAGTTTGCTTAGCTTAAAGCATAAGGGAGGGAGTAAGCTCTCCAGTGTACATATAATTTTCATTGCAAGTACAGGATATCAGGAAACGTTTCAAGCAGAAGTCGATACAGCAAGCCAATTCAATAAATAAACTGATTTAAAACAGTAAAGTCACTCAGCATAAAGCCCTAAATAAACTTTTTATAATAATAAAGAACCTTTAAACTAACCTGGAGTAGGGTAATCCATTATTGTCCAACTTGCAAACAATAGATTTTGGCTATGTGATCACTTCACTAATTCTTAACACTTTTTGATGTAATAAAATAATAATAATTCAAAAGAAAGATAAATTCACTAAAATTCCTAGTTTCAGGTCGTGTAAATAGCTTAAATAAAACTTTAAACACCTCGTGGAGAGCACTTTGATTTTTAACATTTTTTATCATATGCTTTCGGTAAAAAGTAAATTTCCTAAAAGATCGTAAAATTTGGTATAACATATAAAATTTCAGAACATTTCATGCAGTAGAACATATTTTATATACATGTTAAAATTATTTCGTGCAGGGGTGGTGTACCAGCATGCTAAATTTTCTGGCAAGTGACTAGTAACGACTTTGAACTTTTAAATTTTCTAAAGGGGTTTTCAGTCAGTTCTCTTCTCTCCATATCCTTGCAATTTTTGGAAATTTATGATTCGATAGCCTATTTGACTGTAATTGCTGTTTTTCTAAATGAGATTTGAATAAACTTTAAAATTTTCAACAAGTGGACTTTTCAAATGTGTTAAACTTGAACAGTAACATTTTTCTAAGCTTTTGGGTCAAAGAAACTTAATGGCGGCCGGTAAGCATTACAGTTAAATATTCCAAGCAGGCACATGGTCAATTTCAAAGTATAGACTATGCAGATTTAGAGAACATTTTATTTCAAGTAAACATTCAGTTAAGGTAATAGGCCTATACTTCACCCCAGTATAGTAGCATTTTCCCTTACATGCCTCTTTCAAAACAAAACAAAAGTAGTATTTCAATATAAGTTTCAGCATTGGAGTTGTACAGATTTTACACTTAATTCTAAGAAATGCCAATATATGTACCATTTCATAGAAATAGTTACATTATCAAATTTCAGGTATGCTGATGCCATTGATGTTTGCCAACAAGTTTTGAAACTGCAGCCAGACTTTCCTCGCATTCGGAAGGAAATTCTTGAGAAGTGTCGTAATAACCTGAGGACTTAGGTCACAGTACTGTGACCACTTAGCTTTATGCAATTTGATCAGAGAATCTGCATTTATCTCATCCCTTTGTTTTTTTCGAGTGTGTACTCATTTATTTTGTGAGATCAATTATTTTGTCAAATTTATTGCAAAGTTTCACACATACCAGACTGCCGTAGGACACACCTACAAAATTTGACTGATTCAGATCCGTCCATAATTAATAATTATTTCTATTTTTTATTATAACAGGAACTCTGCTTTACATGAACTGTTACCTTGTAATTATTTTTAAGAAATGTGCACTGTTTTCATAATTATATTTTTTATTAAGACACTATATTTCTGCTACATTTTTGTTATATCTTTCTCTGTAGAAATACATGGTAACCTCTTTGAATACATGACCTGCTTAACTTATAACAACCCTTTTTTATTTGCGTTTTGTTTTTTGCGAGAAATTGCCTCTTGTTACATTTCACCTAACCAGTAGGAAAACTGCCTGTGAAAAATTTCATCTTTACAGTTTAATATATACATACTCTGTTTCTCTTAGATGCAAATATATTTAGGTTCTTATTTTTCAACTGCCAGTCAATAACAGATTACAGCTATGACTTATCCTAAGCAACAGCTTGGTTTTTGGAAATTGTTTGGATTGTGTACTGTAACTACCATTTTGAAAATATATATTGCAGAATTTTTATTTTCCAACTGTCAGAATTGCAGGACACACAAGATTAATAACAGTCCTCCTTCCAGAATCTTAGTTCTTTATTGGTTGTTTGAAAATCTTTAAGTTCATACTTATTGAAAGAAACAACCTTTTCCAAATTACGTGTCTTGTGATATAGTATATTACTTCTTATCTTTAGTGTCTGTTTATGTGCCTTGATTAAAATGAACTAATAGTTGTGGTGTTTTTTTTTTTACCAACGGTTTTTATCATATTAAATATTTAGATAGCTTCACAATTTTTCGACTTATTTAAATAAATTAATATTGTTTAAAATATTGTAAGGGATAAGAAATAAATTTATGGCCTTTATGTTTAAATTCCTATTTGTTTTTACTGTAGTGTTATACATAAAACTGTACCACAGAGGACAATTCTCCCCATTTTTGAACTGGATCTTCGTGGTCTTAAAACCAGGTTAGTGGATTTCAGGGTACTGAGAATTCCATTTCTGTCATGACTGGACTGTCATATGATTTACTGTGGAAGCTGAACCATGGAGAAGTCGTAGTATACTCTACTGATGCACATACATGAAAATCCATGTAAAAACTCAAAAATTTCTTGCCAGGCTACGATTTTAAAAAGGGAACTATAGTTTTAAAAGCAGTTGCCTTAACAGTAACTTACCATACCTCTTACTTACCAATAGATGAAGTGATCTGCTGGCTTAGTAATTAAACTGCCTAATTAAGAACTGAAAGATCCTCAGTTTGAATCTGAATCTCTGATGGATTTTTCACAAGCCTTTTAACTGACCTTTAGCTTTGTTCACACTGAGATGCTATAGATTTCCTTTAATTTGTAGGATTACTGGTTTATGGTTATTGCCCATGCCTAGGTAGGATGTGCAGCTAATTGAAATTCTGTCTGTACAATCTTTTTTTTCTTCTTCTTCTTTTTTTAATTTCTGATATATACTACACTTTTCTAAATTACCTGTTTTTTCTCCCATCACTCCATCAGCTTTATATGTGCTGGGTTAATTTCCTTTATTATTTACCTAAATTATAAGATATTAAAACATCATATGGCTCCTGTATTTAAATGGTATCTTCCTGTGTGTGAAATTATGAAGCAAAGAGAATTCTACTATTTTGTTTATATTTTAGTTCTTTTTCATTTAAACTTATCTCTATTCTTTCATTAAAGAAAAATCCATGAATTACAATAGTATTCTGAAACTGAATAGCAATAAATTTGATTGTGCACACCTCTGCAGAGGTTTTTGTATTCTCTTGTGTCTCTGGATGAGTTGATTATTTATTAAAACCTAAAATTTCAGCCCTAATACTGTGACTTCCATCAGAGGACTTTGATGAAAGCCACAGTAGGTGGCTGAAATACTAGGTTCTACATTTTAACAGAGCCGAATCCCTGGGTGACAACTTCAGGGGGCAACAAAATCATGTTTTAATGGGGAATTTCCCCCTGCCCCCTGAAAAATTCCTGGACCTGCCACTGGGTTTCATTTCTGTGAAGAAACCAAGTGAATATAGCAGTACATTTCTTATGTAATTTTCCCCTGCTGGACATTAAGTGGGGTGGTAGATGTGATCTGATTCCATATTAAATAGTGAATTAAACTTGTAATTTGCTTGAGTGAAAGATGCAAATTTTGATAAATGTACAAAGACAAACTGCACTGAACATATTGGCTCAAGACTATAAACTACTGTTCTTTCAGTATGCATTTCAGATTCTAAAGATCTTAAGATGCCAAAACATTACCTCAGTACATCATAATATGTAGTTCTAACATTTAAAATCACAAATTTATAGACATTGGCTGATGTAACCATGATTGTATATGCCTATAAAGTTTCAGTAACATAAATCATGATCAAATATATTTAACTCTCCTTTTGTAGATATAAACAAAGAAAAAGATGATAGTAAAAGAACCTTACTAGATTCGTGTTCAGTTAGTGGTATTACCTGAATTTTTTCAAAACTTTTATGTGAAATTCTACTGTTACAGCTGTGGTTGCTATATGATCAAAGTCTCATTTATGTGAGAAATTTTAGCTTAGAGCTAAGTGCAGGGTAATATAAAGTTTCCGGGACACTTTCTTATTCTTTCACTGAATTGGCTTTCGAATGCATAATAACTGCACACGTGGAGGTCTCTCGCATCCCCCCATTCTTAACAGTACTTACTAAGGAACGATAGGGAGAGTAAATCCATCATTTATCACAGATCAAGGCAGGAGGACCATGAAAAATACAACAAACTTTACAATATTTCACCTTGAGCTTCTTAGGAAGTGAATTTGATACATTCCTAATACGCTGTGGTCCTCTTCACACCATACAGTTCCCAGGTGATGTGACAGATGCTTGAGTATCTTAAGAGTATTTAGGAAATCTCTTCCAATCTTGTGCTGTGGTGAGACAGATGTGTGTCCTACATGTATCTTACTGGTATCTTTAGGATATCCTACCAGTCTCATGCAACCTGCAAGGAAGTCAACTGTGAGTCACATCTCTTGCATTTCTTGTCACAAGTATAAAACATGGCAGATGAACACATGTTCAGCGTTAAGTTTATGGTGAAGTTGAGAAAATAGTGCATGTTATTAGTACCCAGTAATTTTCTTTATCATTTAAAACTTTTTAAATGGGTTTTATTTAATATTTGACTTTAATGGGATGTTGTGTAAGATTTTGGCCATATTAGATTGTTACCTTGTAATGTTTGTCAGGGCAGCACAATATTATTCAGTTCCAAGTGTGGGGGGGGGGGACAGTCTTCATCATATAGTTAATTTAAAAAGCTTATCAAAAGAAGCAGTTAAATTTTTTTGAGTCATCATTTGTGCAGTAACAACCTATCATTTGATCAAGAAATTCAAGAAGATCCTTTGAATCAGAATCAGTTTTATAGAATGCTTTCTTCCATAGTAAATATCGACTCTTGTTGGGCATGTGTGGCAGAGAATTTAAATAATTAACATAATATTACAAACTTTGAATGTTTATTTATTTTTAATTTGTTTAATATTCTTATCACTACTTTTAACTTAAAAATTGCATAAGTGGTCATTATATTTTCCTAAATTTGTTTGTTTACCTACTGTACATTATATTTTTCTCTTGTATGAATGATTTAAGAATGGCACCACATTCTTTAGATTTCTTTTATAGTAGTCATAGGAATAATAGGCACAGTGACATCACTTGATGTCACTGGATGTTTGTTAGAACAATGCTCACGATGACTAGAGGCAGACTGAAGAGATTGTATCTCTTCACAGTTTTCTTAGTGAGTGGTACTTGGTCATCTGTGGGTATCATACTTGCAGGCAACTCAAACTGATGATACTTAAATATCAGTCGTGTCAACTTGGGATTTCACAGTGTGAGTGGGCTTGTCTTTTCTTGCCCATCAAAATGTCACCAGAGTTGTGACACTTTGAAGGTACTGCATAATCCACGTAAGAATATCTGGAACATAAGACTTGCATCCTGACACCTGTCCAAATTCAAATGGCTAGTGAAAGTCCATTGCCCTAACAAAAGTTTCAATTTGTCACATCATTGTGAACATTAGTGATATGAAACTTAAAAATTCTTTGCTTTGTGTATAGGCCTCAACTTTGCTCCGGCACATGGATTCATATCATCAGTTCAGCTGAGCCAGCACTTAGCATCAATTTAGTGCAGATGGGACTAGAGGAGTGCAGCGACATTCTTGAATCCGCGAAGGAATAAAATTTAAATGCTACATACCTAGCGCCAAAACAGTGAGCTTTGTCGTATTGATAAAAAAGATAAATGTTACAGTACCGCTTACAGGATCATAGCATGAGCAAAAATGAGAAGCATATTGAGAAACCTCCTTACCGTGTTTTTGCCAATGATCCTATTTGTAGGATTAAAAAAAAAAGTTCTCTAAGTAAACAAACAAAAAATTGAAACATTAAGTGGGTACGCAGTCTTCCGCAGTCATTGTCGATGTTATGTTGGTTGTCCGGGATGAACCGCGTCAATTTATTGAAACCTAACATTTCAGCCATCATTTTATGGCCTTCTTCAGTGGACTGTCATAGCTGGAACCGGTGCTGCCTATATATAGCTTGTAAAGTTTAAGGACCAAACTGCTTGGCAACAAACTAGAAGGTTCACACGTGCCAGAACCCGCACCCCGGTGATGCTTGGCATGCAGGGTCTGGTGTACACTGGCGAGGACAAAGTCAATACCCTTGCAGATGTGTTCGAAGAAAACTTTTTCCCTGTACCCAAACCCTACGATGATGACCACATCGAAAGTGTGCACCACCAAATGTGCCACTACTGGGAAAACAACGAACATGAAGACAGGGAAATAGAGTCTGTAGATGTGCAGGAAATACAAGAGACACAACAGAAATCCCTGGCGAGGAGAGCACCAGACCGCGACGAGGTGAATAACCTCATGCTGCATAACTTACCACCAGCTGCAGTGGGGTGCTTGGAGCAGATCTTCAACAGCGTACTAGAGCAGAGGAAGTTATCTACCACCGGAGGTGTCCATCTATATGGAGCAGTCAAATGAATACGAGACTATATAACGAGCATGGCGCGGATGTTGGAAAGCCAGTTAGGTGTGTGTATAGAAGTGTCTTCTATTGGGAATCAGGAAGGAAACCGTGCAAACGTTCACCACTAACTTTTGGAACACGGTGCCACAGCATACAGTAGCATGCCATCAAGTTCAAATGCCTAGAAATATTGATGGACGGCGTCATTCTGTTGCAGGGTAATGCTCGCCAACATGTTGTCACGTAATTTTGAGTACGTTGCAGAAGATTCGCTAGGAATCCCTGTACACACCCTCCATACATTCCCGAACTCTCCCAATGATTGTTCCATATTTTTGGAGGCCCCTAAATAAAGACATTCGTGGCTGTCAATTCTTTGGACGTGAGGTGCACGTATGGGTTTAATCATGGTTCCGTAGGCAACCCCAAATATTTTTCCATGAAGACATTGACCTACTTGTCTCGCAATGGCATAAATGTATTAAAAGGCAAGGTGAATTACTTCTGAATATTTTAATTTCTTCCTATCTGTCTTGTTTATGTTTGTCTGAGCCTTATACTTGGTGGGAATCTTCTGCAACATCCTAAGAAGCCAGCAGTTCCTCCAACGATGGAATCATGCCGAAGTGGTTGTACACAACAACTGGAAGGACCCGCACTGCCTCAGAACTAATGCCCAATAAGTCTTCTTCCAACTGTAAGTCCTTAAGCGACTCAACTATTATGTTGAACAGAATGAAATTGTGCCTCAACATCCGCTTGGCTTCCACCGTAGCCATTCCACCACACAACTAATGAGAGTGGTCGAGGCTGCAACGAGGGCACTTGACGATAGACAATATTGTGGTCTAGTTCTTCTGGACATTACTACAGAGGCTGATTACATGTGGCACTCTGGTCTCCTGCTCGAACTATATGAACGAGGCTTCCTGTACAAACTTTTCAAGCTGCTGATTCCTTATCTCTAGAGTTGGTGAGGCCAGTCTACTCTAAGAAGAATCCTCGCTGGCGTGCCGCAAGGCTCGGTGATGAACCCAGTACTACATTCACTGCAGACGTTTCTACCGCAACTAGAGCCCTTACAGCCACCTTCGTCGATGACACTGCACGACAAACAGAAGCAGAGCCATAACTACTTGGCGCCTGCAAGATATCCTCCGGGCAACTGAGGACTGGGCAGAAAGGTGGAAAGTCGGCATCATGTTCTCGAGGAGATGTAAGAATCGCAACCAGATTCAACCAAATGCTGAACTACTTCTACATAACGAAGAATTCCATGGTCTGATTAAGTCAAGTACCTTGGGAGAGACCGTTAGCACGTAGGGTCTCACACTGAAGACATCAGGAAGAGTGCTAGTGCAAAACTGCATGCCCTGTACCTTGTGCTGAACAGAAACAGCCTCCTTGAAGCCTGCCACGGGTGTTAACATAAATATCTCGCTGGTCAGGCCTGTTATGGAATACGCATGTACCCTTATGGAGCTATGCGGCAGAAACGCGACTGCGCGCTCTCCCAATTTACACAGAACAGGCCCCTATAGCGGGTCCTCCACCTACCCAGCAGATTCCTTACAGCAGTCTTGCACGAAATCACTAACACTCCGTTGTTGGAAGAGCACCTCAGGCAGCTTTCAGCTACTTTCAATGAGCAAGCCCAGAAGACCGAAGCACGGTGATCAACACATTCGGTCAGTACACAAAAGGTCGCTGTTACTATTAAACTAAATTCGCCAGTGAGAAACTGTACCAAACAAGATGAGTTATACTACCCAGGCTAGGGGTAGGCTAGGGGTAACCTGACTTCGAAAAGTGCGAATGAATGTCCTAACCCTTGACACACAGCTTGGGGAGTGAAAGCAAAATGTGTCTGAAGTTCAGAAGCGGATTAAAATAGCGCGGGACCTGTAACAAATGTGAACAACAGGCCCTTAGTTTGCTTTAGTTACTAAAATTTACGATATAAAATAAAACAGCCTATTGTGGCCGCCCGGGGCAGTGGCGGAACTAAAAAAAAGGTCGCCCAAGCATATCAGGGCCTGAGGGGGGGGGGGGGGGGAGAAGGGGCGGCTTAGAGACCCTTAGCATTTGCTAACTCTTGCTTCGTGGCTATTCCGGTACTGCTGCTGACAGCATAAAACCGTTAAAGTATTACGTTTACACAACATATTCCTGTGATACAACTGTGGATACTTCCTTCTTAACTTCTTTTTCAGCAATAGAACTTTCAGTTACTTTTCATATTTGTTTCCAAATATTCTTGTCACTTTAGTTGACCGTAACAGAAAACATTTCTGCCCCAAATACTGAGTAAACCTACTTCATTTTTTATTTAGAAAACTGTGAGGTCAGGCGTTTGATATGCTGGTGTTATATGAGATCCATATTTTGTGTATGAACTACAGGAGTTGGAGGGAGTAAAACGGCGGGCAGCTAGATTTGTCTGCGAAAATTACCATAGATTACAATCAATACCGGTACTAACTGATAGGAGATGGTTTGGGATTCTCTGGAAGAAAGGAGCGGGTTGAAGCTAGTACTGGGAGAGTACAAGGCGTATATTGGGGATGAAGCTTGGAAAGAAAGATATTGGTGGAAGAATTAGGAGTTGTGCATGGAAGCGGAAAGATAACCATGACCACAAATTGGCATCGATTTCAGACATAAGAGTGTGAGAATATTCTTTCGGTAGGTAAGAGAGTCAACGATTGGAATAAATTTCAAAGGGAAGTGACAAATAATTTATCAACAATCCTTAAAGAATTTTCAATTAAATTCATAGAGATCAAAAGTAGGCGCCTACAAGGAAATGGAGAAATGGATGTTTAGGGAAATTGCCATAAGAGCATGCGCTCCATGGCAAATAAATTAAATCCTTTCAAGAAAGGTATCCCTTCAATTCTAAATAGTTCGCTGTATCTTTCATTTTCGTGGCATTCTCTAAGACTTAGTTGAACCTTTCTTAAATTGCTTCTCATAAATCTTTTCCGAAAGCAAATTCTCTACATTCTGGCGGTTGTTATTACAAGCCAAAGTCCAGCGTTGAGACTTTTGATGAGCGGGTATTAACCAGACGACTATTGGGTCCAAATTGTGGCGGACTACCACAGATTCAAGAGGAGAAAAAAAATGAGAAAATTCCCTTCGCAATCTATTTACTCGGAAACCATCAGACTTGTTAAGAACGGATTTCGATCTCCATATATGTTCAAGGGTACACGGCATATATGTCTGTGGTGTAGTCATTTCTCAGAATGCGCCCTAGTTTTTGAGATATTCGCATGCATAGAAACAAAAATTCTAAATGTCGGGTATGTAGTAAATTATTGCCCCAGTTTATTAAATTGCGGCGTGGTCTATGCGGTAGCGTAATTTTCTGACCCGAGGTCAAATCCCCGCAGAATCAAATATTTTTATTTGTTTTTATCTTCAAAAATTGTCAAGCATGACTTATTTATTTTGTTAAAACTTCATTTACACACTTTTATTGCGCGAAATTAAATTTAAAACAAACCACATTGCTTATAACAGATACACCAAACATAATTTCGGCCCATATATCAACAATGGTTTCCTAATATGACTCGCCCATACCCAATGAAATTAAGTAAGGAGGCGAATCTACTAGTGAACTAGAATCTGACACAAGAATTTTGCACTGTTTATAAGCGTTTGTCACGTGTTCTTCCATTTCCTAGTTGAGCTCCATTTTTCGTCACGGATAGGCCAACTATTTTATTTTCAACCATTTACAAGCAACGGTTCTTGGAACAAATCGAGTGTAGAAGGAAGAAAGATAAAACTATCTTCCCAATGCTATGTATTTCGTTTAAAATACCTCTTGATGTAATACAGGTAAAGAAACGACGAAGATGAAATAAATAATATGATAGTAACTATTTCAATTGAAAACGCAACGAAACAACTTATTAACAAAAAATGAAATATAATGTAAGAAGACTTTCCTGACGTATGATTGCAGTTAAGTTTTCAAGAGTGTGCGGCCGATTTGTGTTGTGAAAAGACAATCCGTCGGTAGACCCGTGAATTCTTAAAGAAAAAAAGAATTTCAGGAACAAAAATGACGCTGATATGTAGGTTATATGATTTGTTTTAAAAATTATTTCACTCAATAAAAGCGTGCAAATGAAGTTTTAACAAAATAAAAAAGTCAAGCTCAACAATTTCTGAAGATAAAAATAAATAAAAATGTGATTCTGCGGGAATTTGAACTCGGATAAGAAAATTACGAATCTAACACGCTACCGCATAGACCATGCCGCCATTTGATAAACTTGGGCAATAATTTACTACATATCCGACATTTAGAATTTTTTGTTTCTATGTATGCGAATATCTCAAAAACTAGCGCGCATTTCGAGAAATGACTACACCACAGACATATATGCTGTGTACCCTTCAACATATATGAAGGAGATCGAAATCCGTTCTTAACAAGTCTGATGGTTCCCAAGTTAGATGAAATTATACCGTTTAAATAAATAATAATTAGAAGAAGAATAGCTGCGTGAATTTGAGACAATTAAGAAAAAAAAGTCAAGAATTTTGAGAGAGAGATACAGTAATTACACTACAATTCCGTGACGGGAAAAACTTTATAATTTGCTGTAATTCATCACAGGATGATGTAAACCAGACTGGCTTCGTCTGTTAAGGATAATTAACGGCTACTGAGTCATCGCGACATCGGCTCCGGCCACGATAACGCCATGCCTCCTGCCTTCATCGACGGGCCACATATGTTTTCAATGCGTGGCTATAGAAGTCACTATTGTAGCAAGCTAAGAATTCAGGATAATTTTTGTTTCTGTAATGATTTAAAATTATATTGTAAACCAAGAATAATAATTTTAAAAAAAAATCAATACACCATGAGCGTCTTTTCGTTGATAGCTTATAAGTGATTTATTAGCACACATTAAAAATTGCGCTTGGGCGAAGTGGTGGATAGAAAAAAAATGTTGAAATAAAATACTTTATGACAGATTATATATTGTGTGATTTGAAACAGAGATTATGTAGAACGTACCAAATACATGGACCATGACCAAATATTCCTTCCTCCATGTTACCTCCATGCGTGGTGTACTTCAGCTTTGATCTCTGCATTTAATGGTTTTACGTCATAGTAATATGTTGACATTTTTAAATGAGACAAGTGGCATTATTGTTAGGGTTAAGTAGTTTCATCGTGGTGATGTTTGATGTGACAATTCTTGAAAAGAACATCACAGAAATCTTTGAAAGTAGTTAATTTCTTAATGATGTATTTTTAACAGATATGTGCGGTTCCGCTGAATGTTACAAAGTGCAGACGTTGAGATTATGAGTTGAGATTATTTTATGCACATCTGTTACAGACGATTTTAGAATGACAAAGTTGATGGAATGGATGCTTGGTATTGGCATCTTCACTGCTATCTGGGGTGCCATTGTCACCCATCAAGTCCGTTCTAAATTTTTCGATGACTGGATGCACATAATTACGCCGCTGCCGGTTTTACTGGTGTTATGCTTTGGGGTATGAATAGCAACTCACAATTCGTCAACTTAAGTAATGACAGTCATAAGTAATAACTAACCTTTTACTGTTAAGTTTATAATGTTTTATTTAGGTTATCTTTTCATACACTTGCTTTGATAAGTTGACAGAACCTATACACTGAACAATCTGAATTGACAAACGTCCGTAGGGAAAATAACAGTGATAAATTTGAAGATACTTAATCTTAAAGAATTTGTTCATATGGTTAATGGAAGTAATTGGTTTTTTATGATAAAGATAATAATGTAATTAATAATGCACTTATTGTCTGATAGAAATATTCTGCAATTTTTACTTGTGTTTTCAAGCCCATTGTTATTTGATGGATCAGTTATGACAGGAGAAATGAGTGGCAAACTGAAACGGGATTACTGGAGATCGCGATTCCGCCAGGAGTTGTCATAATACTGCAGTGGTCAAACGCAAGACTCCACTATAAACTCTTCCCGAAATACATTTAACGGTTTCACGCTGGTCCAGGCTGTATTACAACCTAATTTGTGCTTGAAAATAATGGTCCAGGCTGTATTACAGCGGAATTACTGCTTGAGAATAATAAATCTTGCGACTGACTACAGCATTATTCCAACGATATTACTGTATGTTGTTGTAGCGGAATCGCGATCTCCAGTAGACCCACTGAAACTATGTTGCGAGGTCGTAAGACAGGAAGAATTTACTTTTTCTTAGCCAAAAATAAGTGGTAGTGTCCGTTTGCACAACGTAGCCAATTTTCTTATGCGATAAATAAAAAATGAGAGATTAAAATACGATGCAAGAAAAATTTGTGTGGCTTTATGGAGAAATTGTTGAGAATGTTCTTAGCTTTGTAATTGAAATGCAACAGTTTTCTTTTAATTAATTGGATTGCTTGAAATAATTGTGGCACTGCTACTTCTTGATGGGTTCTTAGATGACTTGAGAAAAATAGAAAGTGTGAAGTAAAGTTTTTGATATCTTGCTCGGTTCACGAGGTATCAACTGTCAGAAATTAGTGATAGGTACAGCTCCTTGTGCCATTGTTGACATTTTTCTTCTGGACCAGTATGCATTTCAACCTAACCACAAACTGTAGTAAGAAAATAAAACAGCTATGGTGGACATGCAGCAAGTAGTTCCTTGTGTCTTTTGTGATTTACATTTCGACCTAACTGTCTTAGTTTTGGTACTATCGGCCTATATATCAAAAACTATGGGAGATATTGAAAAAATTTATTATTCAATTTTGTTTTGTCTCGTCTAGGTCCATAAGAATGCATGACAAATTTAGCTTTGGCAGAAATTTCTCTTCTGGTCAAGGCTGCATTTCAACCTAACCACATCACTTTTGAGACAGTATATCTTGACAAATAAGTGAGATACCAAAAAAAAAACCTGTTCTTCATTTTCGATTTGTCTCATTGATTTATGTCAAAATCCATCATCAAATTGAAGCACAACAGTTATCATAATATCTCCTTTGCAGTAACGATGACATTTTTTTTTATCTGTCTTGGAAGTGATTGTGAAGCAGTTTGTAATGCAGTTTGCATCACTAAAACAGATCACTTGTTATCAGTGTTCAAGAAGTTTATCAAGACAGTATGCAGTTTTATTTTTATCTCTCTGATAGTACATAGCTGTGAAATTTTTATTTCTAGTTTAGCTGCATTACTGGTCCACAATTTTAAGAATCCTTTGGTGACTTATACAAGACATGATCTTTGATGTCATATATGGGTTAAATATTAACTGAGTACTGGATCAAATTTTTAATGTAGCCTAATCATGATATGAATAACGTTTGCATATCTTTCATGGTATGTAGGGAAAATCTATGGTTGTAGCATAATATTTGTGTATTAGCATTGAAACAAAATTCGGCATTACTGGAGATCGCGATTCCGCTAAGAGTTGTCGTCATAATACTGAAGTGATCAAACGTAAGACGCCACTAGAAATTCTTTCCGAAGTACATTTAACGGTTTCATGCTGGTCTAGGCTGTATTACAACCTAATTTCTGCTTGAAAACAATGATCCAGGCTATATTACAATGGAATTACTGCTTGAAAATGATATGTCTTGCGACTGACAACAGCAGTATTCCAACGATATTACTGAATGTTTGTTGTAGCGGAATCATGATCTCCAGTAGACCCCTAAATTCGACTTTATAGGTATTAATCTCTAGAAATTTGTTTATTTCTATATGTAAAATTGTTTTACACACTAAACAGAATTCTAGTGACCAATATTGTTTTATTTTTCACATCATAGAAAACGAAATAAGTTACTCGTCGTCCTTGCAATTGAAATAAAAATTAAAGTATGTGTTTGGGGAAAATTGCCGCAGTTAAAATTGGTATATAATGTTTAAAGAAAGTGAAACATCTATAGATTTATTTCCTTTGTGTATATCAATATCAGTGAAAAAACTAACTTTTTCCAAAATATCTTTAACCCTGCAGTGGTTGTGTGGATTACATATGTAGTCCACTCAAGCCATTTCTAATGGGACTTTTCAGAGTGCGACCACTGCAGGGTTAATTTACAGGATTTCTTCCAGTATTATATGTATAGATTATTCTTCAGCCAGATGGTGGTATTTATATATATTGTATCTCCTTTCAGAAATTTGTTTCACCCATATGGGAACAGTTTTTTGCTTTGTTAGGGGACAAACTTCACTGTACCACTCAGCTGATAAGCTTTTCTGAATAATGGAGCTAAGGAGAGAGAGAGAAAAAAAAGTATTTCTGACCATTCTTCTTTAGTTGCTGAAAACGTGTTTAAATGAAACTTTTGTTTTGTGCTAGTTTTGCACCTATAGTATGGGGTGTCACTGGTGCATTCTTGGTAGCAATCTAAGGCTACAGTTACACTTCAAGTTATTTCACACAAAATATCTGCACAAAGTCGCATGAAGAAGAAGTGATAACAGTACAAGTTTATTTCAGTTTTCGCGTGATTCAAAGCGATTGTATTTAGTAGTCTAGTAGAATTTATCACTCTACTGGTTAAAATTTAAGAATATGGATATTGAAGAATGTTATTTAGCTGAAAACCCATTTTTGAAACTCATTCCTTTTGAAAAGAGAAAGACCAAATCACTCCAGGCAAATGCCAAGATGCTTCATTCAAAAGGCCATGACCGAATTCTTTCCTGTTCGTTGTCCCCAATCACACCCCACCCCGCCTCTAATGACCTCAATGCCGATGAGACGTAGAGCAATAATTGAAAAAAAAGAGAAGTAATTCTAGGTTAGTGAAATATTCAGTCACCAATTGAGTGTTTTTTTTCAAATTTTTGAAGAATTAAAGCACCAACCACTGAAGTTCTATGAATATCATTGTATGACTTATGATATGTACTCATATATATTGAATGCAGTAGAGGAAGAAATAACAAGGCAGTTTAACTTTAGAGAATGTATTTCACCATTTGAAAATCCACAATATTTTTCTTTAAAACACCAGGCATATCAGTTTTTCACTATCCATAATAATATTTAAATACAACTGAAATAGTCAAGGATGGATTCACGTGAAATAAAACCTTTTACAACTATACGGAATCTACAGTACTTGCCTCAACCTACATAGGAAGTGCTCCATTCAAGCTAAAAAAAAAAAACATTTGAACTTCCAGCAACAACAAGCAATTTGCATGACCACTCCGCTTTTACTGTAACCGCCTGCCTTTGTATGGATTTGTTTATTTGAATGAATTTGCTTGCAGTGTAATCATGCAGGTCAGTTATAGCATGTTCTTGCAGTTAATATCAATGTAATATGGGAGTTAATATCAATGTACACACATTTTTATTTTATCAGCAACAGTGAAGTGAAGAAATGCTGTGATATGATATTTGTATGGAAAGATAAAATATACCCACCACTCATCAACATTTAGGGGAGGAGGTTAGCATTAACAAAAATGTTGAAAGAATTTAAAATTTAAATCTTAGGAGGGCAAATGTAGGTAGGTGCAGGAAAGGGGGAAGATAGGTGTGTAGGGAAATTGCCATCAGAGCGTGTGCTCCATTGCAATTTAATTAAAAAACCATTCCATAGACACAAAAAAAAAAAAAAAGTTTGGCCTATGCCTTTCTTCAAGAAAATAGACCCATGTGGCAAAGCTAAAGCGGGCACCCATAGACAGCACAGCCATAAGAAGGGCATTGCCTGAAATATTGTGAGTTTTGTTGCTGCTGTCCTACGTACAACTTTGGTGAGTGATTGGGTATAATCCATTTCATTTTCTGTAATTCATCTAAGTTAAAATGCATTACACTGCAGATCCTTCTGCACTGTTTGTTTTCATTTTAAATCCTATATGGAGAGGAATAACATAGTTGCAGGACACAAAAAGTAAATAAAATAATAGACTTATTGAATTGCTGAATGTTATGGCTTTTCTGAAACTATGTCTTACTTTGTGGAAAGAGATACTAGCAAATGTTATGCATTCTCAGTGAAATAAGTTGTGAGTAACCGACTGCTGAACAGGAAAGAAATATCAATCTTTCAAGGTTCACGATACTGACAATTCTATCTTCCTTCTTTCTGATTTTCCTAAAGTCTATGTCTCGGTGCCATAAAGTGTTGTTCTCCACTCAAAGAGTTTTAAAAAGTTCTTTGTGAGTCCCAGATCAATATTTGAAACTAAAAGATTTCTCTTTTTCATTAAGGCTCTTTTCGCTTGTGTTATTCTGATTTTAACATGATTCCTGCTTTGGCCATCGGAGAGTGCTGGAAATGTCCAGGGCACATGGGCATGGAGCTTGGAGGGTTATTGGTCAAAGAATTAGTAATAGTGCATGGAAGGGGAATGGTGACCATGACCACAAGCTTGTACTCGATTTCATGCATAAGGGAGCGGGAAATTTTTCTTTTGTTGGAAGGGTGTCGGGGATTGGAACAAATTACCAAGTGTAGTGATGAATAATTTTCCATAAATGCTTAAGGAATTTAAAATTAAAATTTGTAAATCAGGATAGTAAAGGGTGGAGACATTATCATTCCAATTATAAAATTATTTTTAAAAGAATGTATATAAAAAGGAATAAATGGATGACAGGGAATTGCCACTGGATTGTTAACTCCAAAGCAATTAAAAATAATAATCATAATTTTAATTCCTAAGTTGCAAAATTCACTAAATTCTTCTAGCACATCCGACCCTATTTTTATATTTAATTTACTATTAGTGTTGTCATTTCTGCTACATTTCATCACTTTTGTTTTGCTTTGGTTTATATTTAGTCCCGATTCTTCCTTCAGTATTTTGTTCATAATATTCAGTAAATTCTCAATATCCTCAACCTGTTCTGCTAACAAGACAATGTCATCAGTAGTTGAATAAATGCTGAGAAAGGATTGAAAAATGTGAACGTGGGGTGGTAGGAGCAGAGATTGAAACATGCTGGTGACAAAAATATAAATTCTGCAACTTATTTTGACTCAGTTTTTCTGTAGAATGACTGAATCTTTCACCATCTTTAACTGAGGTACCAAAAGTATGGTTGATTTATAGCATGCTACAATTTTATTTTTAAAAAAGTTTCTCTCAGTTTAGCTCTGTTACAAGAAAAATATTTGCTGGCTTATATACTCATTTATAATTTTATAAGAGCATAGATTATTTCACTGCTGTTAATTATATACTTCGAAAATCAGATGGATAGGGAAAAAACAACCCATCCCTATGTTATTTTCAGTGCTTACTGGCAGTTTTATTGTCACAATTATCTGATTATATACATTAGCACAATGTTTCGCCTGATTAGCTAACTGTAGATATTTATCTATTGAGTAATACTAGGGATAGAAGCAACATTTTCTTGAAGATTGATGCTTTAGAATTTAGTTACTTCATTCCTTCAGAATTATGAAAATTGACTGTTTATAGAAAATAATTGTAGATTAGGTGGTTTGTGGGATCAGTCCTTGTTCATAAGTTCTGCTTTTAATAATCCTTTATATATATCATAAGAATATCACATTGTGTATGATTCTAGTTATGCAAATCTGGTGAAGAAACACATTGTGGCAATCATATGCTTTGTTGCCAATGTCAATTGACTACTACTAGAAAGCTAGGAACCTTTTAATATACCATACAGTGGGTTGTAAAACCAGCCATTACAATGCACAGTATAGCAGTTGGTCACAAAATTGATTTGAAAGTAACAAATGTGTTTGCTTGTGCAACATTTTACTGGAACTGTTATACTGAATGTTGTCAAAATTTGTGTCTCTGGCTAAGATTGTGAATTTCAGTTGATAAAAATGTTGATATTTATGATTGAGACTATGACTTGTGTATGTCAGTGGAATTTGCACTAGTTAACTTATCATATAATAATACTGTCAGCAGGCTGTTGAAGAAAGGACGATGTAATCGATTATCAATCGGTGACAAGATCAGTCCATTGCACTCTGTTCAACAGTGCAAATCGATTATTAATCGGTGACAAGATTGGTCCATTGCACTTTGTTCAACAGTGCACTTCTGATAAGTTATTTGACAACTGTGACAAAATTCATTTGCCCAGATGTTGCATTTTGTTGCCACACTCACTTTGTTAATATCTCATGAAAGTTGTATTTAACATTTTTATTGATTACTTTCTTCTATACTTATTTTTCTGTTCTAGCTGTATTCCATAATAGTTATACTCTGGCGAGTTTATAATTTCAACAATTGTGAGGAAGCAGCCAAAGAATTGCAACAGGTAAGTCTTTGGGACTATCAAAACTTTTTGGTATAGTGTTCTGCTGAATTATTGTGACATCATAGTGGGAAAAAACATTTTTGCAAAGCTTTCAATATGTAATTATTATGCTAAAATTTTTATTTCTAGCAAATTAAGGAAGCAAAAGAAGATCTAAGGAAAAAAGGTTTCGCCTTTGACGATGACAGCTAGCAGTCTGCAGACCATTTACTTGTTTTACATTCCATTCAGCACAAGAATTCATTTCATTCTTGTATATGAAGTACTGAATTCGTGTATATAAGGATATATTATAAACCTACTTTATAATAAAATGTGTATGGCAAAAGTATTTTTAAAATAATAAATACCCATTTATTCATATACTTCACAGTGTTAGAATTGATTGGGGTAAGTACAAGGATCATATTTTACCATACATCAGTTTATTGGGTGCATTCTTTTCCTACGAACAGAGAGGCCGGAAGATAATACTGTAGTGTGAGTGTTGGTACTGTGGGATAAAATCGTACATTATGTCATTAAGATCCGTGTGCATTAACCAATTTTAAAAATAAGTTGCACTTGTTTTCTGAGCCATTTTCTTTATTTTTCATCCATGGGAGGAAAGGAACTGGCCACCCTACCTCTGTATCTGGTCAGGTATGAGTCTTCAATCTGTCACATTTATTTGCATGACAGGCAGTGCAATCAGTAATGAGCACTATTGCTCATATTCTTCTCCTCCAAATGTGTCTCTGTTGATAGATATGTGGAATGATACATATTTCACTTCTAGTAACAAGACCAGATCTTAATCTTCAGTTAGGCAGTTTACTTGCTGATGTCGCATTTGGGCCACTGCCACCTAGGGACATGGAAGAACTGTTGATACTTCTTGGTATCGAGTACTTTCCTTTTGATAATGATACTTTTGTACTCTATACTTCTCCTACAATACTTTTACTCATATCAGTACTTTTTTTGGAGGTACTGTTCCAAAGTGAGGCTGGAAAAATTTGGGTAATACTACAAAGAAGAAAAAGTGAAAATATGATTATAACAGCCAAGGCTGTATGAAGTATGGCCCCCTAGACAAGAATAGGAATATTTCAATACAAGAATCAATACTTTTTTTATATTGTTAGCTTTGTCATTTTAAGAACTTATTTTTACTTTTCTCCAGCTTTTATTTTAAAAAGAAAGGAGTAGTCTCAAACATTAAATTCTAAAACTTAGGGGCTAATTTACATTATCTTTTATCATCAACCTTGTCACTTGCTTTGTTTGTTTGGGCTGTGCGTGAAGCTTTGTTTTGTACTGTACTCTTGCCATTATGAATTATCGATCGATTACTATTGTATAATAATACATGTAAATGTAAGTTCAGAAAGTCAGCAAACACGAAACAAGAAGGTCTGATCAATGAAAAAACATCTCAAATTATCTATTCAATTTTTTTATTTACATTAAACAAAAGCAAAACTACAAAATAGCTCTTTGTGTTGTCAAAATTACTTAGGGGGCATCCATAAATTACGTGAGGTGAAATAGGGGAGGGGGGGGTCCGGCGAAATCTCACCAGATCTCACCAGGGGGGAGGGGGGGGTCTACGGAAATCTCACGTGAGATTTTGCGAAAAATTTGGGGATAGTAGAGCCAAAAAAAAGGTCTACAATTTGCGCCAAAGTCGATTTTACGAGGGTATTTCGTCAAAAAAGTTAGGGTGTGACCTAAAAAAAAAAAAAAAAAAAAGGTCTACGAAAGTTTCGAGGGCGATTTCTGGGGGGGGTTCTCACGGACCAGATCTCACCAGAGGGGGGGGGGGGTCCGGCCAGATCTCACGAAATCTCACCAGGGGGGAGGGGGGGGTCCAGAAATCCGGAAAAACACCTCACGTAATTTGTGGATGCCCCCTTACCCCATTAAAAATATCAACAACTAAAAGTAAATAATATTAATTATATTAAAATAATGTACGTGCAACACGTTTTTCCGTACACATTTTTCTTTGTAAGGGAGTGTCCATAAACCACATAGCTCCAATTTCGCCTCCTGTGAACCCACGTAGCCTGACATGGCTTTTGTCTCTACCCCCCGCCCCCCACGTAGCTTATAGCTTTTTTTTCCCCTGTTGATTCCGGAAGACATTGTGTACTGTTTTCTATTGTCAGACTATTGTAAATTACATATGGGGATAATTGACAAAAATAAATATTCACATGCTGTTCTGTACCTCATTTTAACAGTGAAAAATACGTAATATCATTGAAAAAATACGTGGCCTGGCTCGGAAACCCCCTCCTCCCACATAGCCCAGCGTAGCTTCCAAGCCAACCCGTCCCCCCATTGACCAAGCCACGTAGTTTATGGACGCTCCCTAATGAAATGAATTCAAATCAGAAGTCCCAGGAATATTCTACGCATGATGTTAATTCTCTCATTCATATTGATTTATGTAGTCGCTTAGAGAACCTATTGAATCAAACTGACGTCCTTATGAAAAATGCGAGTAACGAAATGAATTTGTGACGAATGTTTCAGTACTGCGAATCAGGTAATGTACTTGTTACTCTAACATCGAAATAATTTGACAAATTATTGTTTTTAAGTGGCTGTACAGAGGAAGAGTGGGAAATGAAAGATTAGTATATATTTTACCTATTTAGAGCCACAGTTTAATAAGTCGTGGTATTTTGCTGTTGACTTTATATACAACTAAATCTGATTAAATTTAATTTTGTTTTAACCTATAATACATTTTTTTCACATAGTAGGACTACAAAAAGAAACATGATCTATTGCTGCAAATTTTGTCACCATAAAATTTTTTTAAAAAATTGGCCAATTCAGCTACAACTTTTTAAAAAAGATTAAAATTTGAAATTAACATGCAGGTGCGGGCCCTTAATGATAAAAATAAAATAAAATTTCAGTGAATTAATGAAAAATATCATGTTATCTATACTTTTTTAAATACTTTAGTGAGTATGATACTCTTTCCCCAGTATTGATATTTTTGTCCCTGCTTCCACCTAATCTAAATGGAAATTTTAATTATTTTCTAGCTAACTCTTGTAAAAATCCTCTTATCCATTTATGAAGCACTAGCAGTTACCCGCGACTTCGTCCGCGTTGAAGAGTGTTGTAATATAAGATTTTCTTGAGAGGTCTCGTTGTTCAGTGGTTAGGGCGTCAACTGGAGATAGAAAAGTCCCCAGCTTGAATCACACAGTCTCGGCGAGGATTTTCAAAGGTCCTTAGCTCGACCTTCACCTCTGGCACAGGTTGTTGTGTGATGTGAATTACGCCAGAATGCTCACTTAGTTCTGATTCTGTGTTGAACTGTGAGTCCTCTATGTCCGTTAGGATTACTGGGTTACGTTAAGAGGCTACTAAAGGGGCTGATTGTGGAGACGAAAAGAAGCCTTGTCACCAGCTCAGTACGACCATACAATTTATTTTAGAGCTATTTTTATTAGTAATAGTAGTAATAAATATTGCAATAAAATAACAAAAATTTATTCATGTTCCACAACTACCTCTCTGAATTTTTAAAACAATAAAAATATTCTGTTTGTTAGGAGTATTTTCAGTTTAATATATCCGTATATAAATATTAGGGATTCGTCTCCTAGGTTTTGGCTATTTTCATAGCCCTAGTTTTCTTACATTTCTTTGAAAGATTTGAATTTCGTTTACCCAGCATCTCTTAAAATTACTAATTTCATCTCGCGAATAAAAATTAATTTAGTTGTAATTAATGGAAGCTCAAAACATCAAAATATTAGCAATACATTGACGGAATCGACTAAATATCAACAACAAAAAATATTAACATCTAAACAGCAAATAAATACATAAGCAGCCCAAGAACGTTCATTTCCGTTAAAAAAAATTGCAATACTAAAAATGAATATTTTGATTTGCATTAAATACCTGGAAAAAAAATCTTTAAAAAAAGGGAACTTAACTCTTTGAATATTGATTTTGTTTTGAGGATATATTGGTTCTATCAACAGAAATCTAGATATTATAACAGTATGTATAGTAGTAATTGATCCTTTTATCCATAATGATCAGTGGTATTGTGGTAATGCTTCTTTATCTGTGGAAACAGTTGAATTGCCTGTAGACCAGTTTACTATAGTCCATTCGTGTGGATCCATTAATTCTGCGCTAAAATATAAATTTCAGTGTTAAAATAGTAATTGATTCTTTCTTCATAATTGGTTTCTCAATCTGCCAACAGAATTGAATGTCTGCCGGCAAATTACTACTCCACTTGTCTGCCATTCCACTACCTGAATAAAACATTTATAAATTTCAAAAATTTACTTAGGGCATCGCCGCGTGTTCTGCTAAATCATCTAAGCTTATTATAAATCTTTTGATACAATATCGGAACAAAACAATACACGACGTCACTAAAATGGCACTCATAAAATAACTAATAATGTTTCAGTTATTCTGGCCCAGGCTGCACAACTCTTCTAATATTACAGCTAGAAAATCAAAGCTTCTATCACTCGCGCATTAATTCATTAACTATTCCATGTTAGTGACCTTACGAATGGCAAAAAAACTTGACTCATTTCAGATCACGTTAGTAAATGAACCGTGAAAGCGTAGTAAATTAAATACTGAATACATCTGAAACTACAATCAGCCGCATGAAGTATGTCATCAATATCATGACAGTTATTGGAGTAACGTAATTAAAAAAATTATACTGAAATGGTTGTAACTTACAGTGTACAACGGAAAGTCCATAATTCTTTACAACTCTAAGACAACTTTCGTTAATATTGCTGGTTAAGTTAACATCTCGATAAAGTGACTGTTACTGCTCGTGATTTAGTAAGGTTTATAATTACATTCTATATGTTGAGGTGTGTTCGTATAGTTTGACTTTGTAGCGGAAATATTAACAGAGGTAGTGGTTTGGTTGAAATGATGCCTGGACCAGATTGATTTTTGTTACAGCATAAGGCAGAAGGACCTTAGTTATTATTAGTAATAAGTAAGCAGCTTTCATATGCTCTGTGTAAATTGTGTATTGTGTTGTAAACGACTTCCACTGTTACTTCATGAAACAATAAGTTTCTACATTAGCCCATTGAATATATTCGTTTTAAGTGTAGCATTCGATAGGTATTTGCAGAATATTGAACAGTAAGTAAAAAGCAGTTTCGTGAATAATAGTCTCTATTATTTGTACAAAAATTCTGAACAAAAAATAAAAAGGGTTAGTTAAGTTTTAAATTTCGGCAAAAATAATTTGTAATACAGTGACTGTAGGTTCAAGTTTACATCGTGATACACATCAATAACTTAAGATAAAATTATTGTATCAATGCGCCTGTGATTGAGGCTTTGATTTTGTAGCGACAATATTAATGGAGATTGTGGTTAGATTGAAATTCTGCCTGGACCAGAATGAAAACAAAACCTTCTTGTCACAGCAAAAGGCAAGAGGAATTTAGTTATCAGTTATTTAAGAAACTTTAATAAGCACTGCGTAACGGTGTGACGTGATGTATCGCGACGTAAACTACTCGCAGACTGTTTAGTAAGAAAGAAGAAAGAGGAAATAAATTAAACCGAGATAGAACTACGATATTTTGCACTTTTAGTGAACCGACTTTCGTGCTGGTATACTCATAGCATTTTATGTTGCTTTTTTTCAATTATGGTGTATTATTTGATATGTCATACTATTTTATGTAAGCAAATGAAAACATCTCTTTGCGAACGTAACAACAGTACCTACCTTTTTTTAATTTAAGGTTAAGTACATATTTATAATTCCTGCTTCCAAACTATTGTTTGTCAAGTGCATCGGTTTTATGGCTTTCAAACTAAACACAAACTTGCATAAGTAAGAAGGATTTCACTTTTATTTCTGAAAAGTAGTGTTTGCAATTTATGTAAAAAGCAAAGAGTAAACGTTGCACGGCTGTCTACGAAGTAGGAAACTCTTTGTTGTTTGCGAATTGATATTAATGGCAATTTCTAAAAGAACTATGCGTTTCTGTGGGATAAAATTTATCCTATGTCACTTCGCACGCAATCAACTGACTTCATGCCAAATTTCATTTAAATATGTTGAGTTATTATGACGTTATAGATTCCAGACGTACATCCGAACACACATCCGAACTTTCTCGTTTTCTCTGTCTTACATTGATTAATGTCTTTTCATTGTGAAAGTGATTTGAGTATAGGGCTTATTTAGTTTTACAAGGGTGATAACAGCCATCCAAATGTCTTACTCATAACGATTGTGATATTTCAGGGTTGTGGTGGATTTAAATATTTTGATGATAATATTCACAGAATATGTTATTTTGTCCTCCCTTTCATAAAAACATTTTTCTTTCTCTTTTTTATTTTTTTATTAATATGATCTAATAAATTGACATCCTCAAAAAATGTCACTTTTTATTAGCTCATTGTCTTTTGTTGGACAATGAGATGGTCATAATAATTAAATACAATGATCATTAAACACAACCTTAACAAAAAACAACCTCCACTTCAAAGACTCCAAATAGAAAAATCATCCACAAAGGGCAACTATCAGATCCTGAAAAAATATGTAAATAATTCCTCCTTGATTGCAAGGCTCCAAAATTCAGATTCACACACTTAAAAAGACAATACATGTTTTCATGCCTGCAATCACTAGACGAGGTCAAATGGTTTATCCTGTCACTGAAAAACAAGACACAAATAGAAGACTTGATAGTCACTGACTAGTGGAAACATTCTCTTGACAGAGCAGTTGGTAAGCTAATTGATACCATTGGTGAAATGTAGGAACTTTCCAGTTGCAGGACTTAGCTTTGATTGATACTCTTTGTAAGAAAGATGACAGACTAGATGATTGGAGATTTAGGAAAGGATACTCACGCAATGAACAGATTATGGATCTTAAATCTATCTTTTCATATCTAAAGCTCGGAAAGAGGAAATTTATGGTGAAATATGTTTATTGTTAGTCCGTTGATGGTATCAACCTAATCCATATCACAAACAATTCGGCCTGGGCAAGACGAGTGATCAACAAATAGATCCTAACTGACACCACCACCTAAGGAGCCTTAAAAATAATGACAGGGATCAAGTGAGAAGATGGTCTTATGCTTTATTTTTTCAAGAAAGTCATCTGTGATTGATACAAAGAACTGAGTAATGGAGTGATCAAAAATAGGATCAGACATTAACAAGAACATCAGCTTTCAATAATTTGGTTATAGGCCATTCTTGCTTCTCAAATACACTGGTGGATCAAATATAAACAAGACTTATATAACAAACTAATTAGCTATTTCTCAACATAATCTCCCACTTTAGAAACATGATTTTCCTAGCATATCTGAAGCTATTTCAAGCCACAGTTAAGAAGGGGGTAGCATGAGTAGTCCATTGCACAATAAGTGCTCCCCTGCATTATTGTTGTGGGTATTTCAGTATTAATTTCAATAGCCCAAAGAGATGAACATCACAGAACGATAGGTCAACGTAATTTGCAACCTTATTTCTGTCTCACCTTTAAAACTGGTACTGCAGTGGCACTTTTACAGCCCTTAGTATGTGGTCAGACTACATGGGCAGAAATAGAATTAGCTATGTATAGGATGAAGGGCTGAATGATACCAGGTATGGATAAAGTGTTGAAAAGTTAATAGCAGTGATATGAAAACAATGACTATGTTGTGTGATAATAACAATATAGAAGAAGAGATCAAACTGAGAAAACTATGAAAGGGATGATTATACCCTTATTCAAAACAGAAAATGGAAAGGAAATGAGAATTGTAGATGAGTATCTGTGATGAGCCGCTGTGTCAAGTTGTTGAAAAGGTCCTGGAGAAAATACTTGTCATTAAGAGGTTAAAGAAGATCAGCATGGCTTTAGACCATAACATTGCTGTGGGTGGTTGCAGGAAAAGCAGTAGTGCATACAGAAACTTTTGATGGTTAATCTTATTGGTTGTGGGGAAAGTGGAAAACAAAATAGGCGATACAGACAATAAACAGCAAAGGAAATGTAACAGATGAAAGTGAGTTACGTAAAAATGGGGAGAAAGAATGGATTGGTTAGATGAAAAAAGTTGATTAAAGCAAGTAAATGCCCTCTCATGTCTTCTTGTCATGAATGAGACAGTGGAGAAGCTGGTGGTACGAACTGGAGAAGGAAATATAGGATGGCTTTTGCAGTTGATGTATTCAAGCTCTTGGCCACTAAACAGAAACATTGACATAAATAACACCATCACAAGAGATACCGTTTCCATCAGAAGTTGCTTTTTTGTATTTTTTTTAAAAAAAAGTGAAACAGGCATAACAAGAAGAGAGAGGGTGATGAAGAAGAAACGTAAAAGATAATGGTAGGAAGATAAAGAGTCATACACAGCAATTTGGAACAGGACCAGATATAATCAATATATTTATCTCTCATTCCTCTTCAATCTTGAACTTATGAGGCTTCTTAGTCTCAAGTATTGTCATGAACTTTTAATGTCTTGAAGCATAATCATCAGGCCTGCTTGCCAGAAGGAACCTATTCTAATTTAGGAGGGGAAGGAGTGCTTAAGTGTTGCCATCTGTCTGATTTGTGTAACTTATGTTTTCTACGAAAGGTGTCTTTTTGTTAATTAATGTGTAATTTATGAGGTGGAGATTGGAGACCATCCCACATTTTCCTAGCTAAATGTGGAAAACTGAAATCAAGCAGCTGGTGTGTGGGCACCAGGACTCAAACAAGGTCTTGCTGTGCCTCCCCGAACCAGTGTGGAAGTGCCTTCATGCATGCAACCACACTGGTGGGTAGATATCAGTATAGCAAAAGGAAAAAAAATGTCTCTATCCATGCTTATTTTTAGGGATTGATTACATTTTCTTATCTTTTCCATACTTTTCTTCAGTTACACAGTACAGTTCATCATTTTCAAGGGGTGTGGCAAATTCACAGAAATAACATATAAGATTTTTCAAACTTATGTATTTAATAACATTACATACAAAAATATATTAACAAAATAAAGGTATTTAAACAGTTAATAATGTAAACATGAGTAACTCTGTTGATCTTAGATATATAAATAAAAATAATACTGCATCATTTATAATAACTTATCACACAACTGCTTATCATTTTTGGTCAAACTTTTTCAGTTTTCAAGAGTCAGCAAAATGAGCTTTGCTTTTTTTGGTTTATGAATACTGGTGTTATGTTATGGAATGAAAGTAGTTCTTTTTTTGAAAAATTTCAAGTTGAGATAGTTGTATCTAATTTGTTTTAGCAAATCAGATAGAGATTGTTACTTATGTATAATGTTGAATATCCTTTAATTCTGAAATTTACAAACTTGTAAAAGATTTGACCAGATCCTAAAAAATACAGAATGAAGGACATCATATTTATGCTATTTGATAATGATACATAAATGTATCAATCTGCAATCTATTTTTTCCTGACGAGTCTGCCTCTTCTTTCCTGAATTAAGACTTCATGATAATTATTGAAAGAAAAAGTCCACCAATTGGAATAAAGGAAGTTTGTAGTTAGTGGTTGGCAGAAACTAGGAATGATCACAGAGGTCTATACTATATAAAAAATATTTTGTGTTTAGATGGAGTAATAGCTGAGTCAATTAAAACCAAAAGGGAAACTGGAATATGGAACTCTGATATAGTTTAGCAAAACTTTACTTAAAAATGTCCAAAAGCGATCATGGATTCTACACTTAAATAAATCAGTGTTGTTTCACAATGAAAACTTGGGTAATAACAGCTTACAGTTGCCTGTTGTGTTTGCAGGGATAAAATCAAAATTAAAGATAAAACTATCATCATGAATTGATAAATTGTTCAAACAACAGGTACTATGGGAAATCAGCTGCAATATATCTGCAACTCTTGGAAGCTGATCAATTAGTAGAGCTAATCAATCAAAAACTGATGCAGTATACAAGAATCACATTACAGCTATTGATTTAATTTTCATTACCTGAACTTACTGTAAGCTTTCTGAATGTGGATGATCCAAATTTAAAGGTCACACTTGTTACAGAAGCAATATGAAATTGCAGCATTGTCTATTTAGGTTAACAACAAATTATTTTGAACTAACAGTTTTTATGTCATCTGTTCTACTTAACATATATTATGACTCAAGTTTTGCTATATGACTAAGGAAACTGGGTGGTTAAATTAATTGCAAATTTCTTAGCAACACACTTTGCTACTAAATTCAGCAACAGTATGTGGTACATAAAAGCTATCTATTATATTTTCATTTGAGCACCATCCTAACTTATTTTGCAGTGTTAATGAACAAATTTAGCAGGAAATATGACATAAAATTAAAGATTGTGTTGATGAACAGTGCAGATTTTACCAACTCAGTTATAGAGTACTGTATGGGTTGTAATTATGACAGATGTAAATATGAAAAGGCTAGTTCAAAAATGCATCTCGTATTAAAATTCATGGACAAATGTTCATTGGATTCTAGTGCTCGTATGTGAAAAATAATGGTTTTTAAATTACCTTCTTAATCTAAAAATACTTTTAAAGTATTGATTCTCAACATGTGGTCCACAGACCATAGGTGTTCCACAAACATAACATTATTATTTAATTAATTAGGAAGTATTAAGATGCTATTCAATATGTAATTCATTTTTCATAGTTCACTTTCATTTTCAAGATTGTGATTCTGTAAGAATTCAAAAGACTCTTGTTAATTTATTATGTTGTACTACAACACAATATGTTTGAAACATTAATAATATACACACAGGTAAAAAACTATATATATATATATATAAAATTAGTTGGCCGTAGAATTGTTTTTGACATTTTACAGGTTCTCAGGTTGAGAACCATTGAAAAATGGGGTTCATTGGAAGACAGGGGGAGGGTGAAGAGGGTCATGGGAGTGTACAAGTCGTATATTGGTGGTGAGGCATGGAAAGATATTGGTGTAAGAATTAAAAGTAATGCACAGAAGGCAAAAGATAACTATGACCACAAGCTGGCACTTGATTACAGGCAAATGGGTGTACGAAGATTCTCTTTTTTTTGGGTAAGGGTGTCAGGGATAGGAATAAGTTACCAAGAGAAATGATGAATAATTTACCAAAAATATTTAAAGCCAAAATTTGCAGGGGGGCAAATGTAGGTGGGTTCAGGAAAGGGGAGATAGGGGTCTAGGGAAATTGCCACCAGAGCGTACACTCTATCGCAATTCAATTAAATATTATTATATTAAAAATGCTGTCTTATAGGATTTATTTGTTGCTTTTTTTGCCATACAGGAACTGCAGTTCCTGGAGTTAAGTGGTGTTGATTAAACCATGAACCATGGATAAAGCTAAATGATGCTCTACGACCAGAGTATTTGAGATACCAAAACTTGAGTTTGCAGAGTTCCAGAACAGAATTATTGTATCCAAAAACCACAAGTCTGACTGTAAATTAATGACAGCTTTCACTTGAATATTGTCTTAGATTCTGAGTCATCATTTATTTTAGTACACTTTATTTTTATACATATTTGTTTATAAAAATGGAAAGAAAACCCGAAGTAGACCCATCATTTACTGATGTTAAAGAAAGGATGGCTGTAGTCACTGACTAATCGGAGGCGTGGACGGTGCCATGCACTGGAGACCATAACCTCAGCTCAGTGAGGGGGGGTCTGCCAGCAAACCTCATAATACCTGGTAAAGCTAAAAAAAAAAGCTGAGAGTCCCAATATTAATTTTGTACTAGGACCCTTGTTAACCTAACTCGCTACTGGGTGTAGTGAGAAAAAAATAATAATATTTGGACACTTTAGTTCTTGCTGCCTGGTGGACTACGGTAACTCCTGCAAACCTTACAAGGCATCTCTTACACTGGCAATAGTGATGTTATAGTGAATGAAGAAGGTGTTAATAGTGATATGGTGATTACAGAGGCAAGTTAGTGTAAATGATATCAGATAGAGGCTGGAACAATGTCTAATGTTGAGAATGTGCTAATATGGTTCTTCTCTTCTGTGAGGTTCAAAGCAACTTTGCATAACATTTTAAAGCACCCTCACACTGGACCAAAAGAAGTATAATAAGTCTGAGTTCAAGTGTAATGGTATGCATACTTTCTGTATTGATTACAGCTTTTACCTGTTTTTCAGTTTCTAGAATAAATCTGGAATAATCCCTTATTTAAAACTTTAAAAACTATACATTTTACACATAAATTAACAAAAAATAACACATAAATAACAAAGTTTAAATGGTTCACAAACTGATGGCGACAAACTGTTCCAATGTCCAAACACAGATCTACAAATTTTCTGAGTCGGGGCATGAACTTAAGATTGCTGCCCCCTGAAAGAGGTTGCCACTTTGGGCAGT
Organism: Vandiemenella viatica; assembly: GCA_031002005.1. NCBI lineage: Eukaryota > Metazoa > Arthropoda > Insecta > Orthoptera > Morabidae > Vandiemenella > Vandiemenella viatica. Next base: position 172,196,766 of record CM061919.1, read on the forward strand.
AAGAGCTAAAAAAAGGTCGCTGCCACACGAAATTACCATTTAATGCCACTTCAAACATAATTTTGCCACCCAAGGCAACTTCCCCTAAATCCGGTACTGCCAATGACAGACTTTGTGACAAACTAGTTTATAGCACAACATAGCTTCAAAGACAAAAAAAAAAAACGATTCTGCCAAAAGTGGAAGATGATGATAGGTAGCACTTAAATTTCTTTTAAAAACGAGTTTAAGCTATATTCTTATGCTGCGGTTTGCTTGTATATGATTTTACCTGCAACATGAAGTATACGGAAACAGCTGTTCACAAACGCAGCATATATATCCTTCAAATAGTGTGGAATTTCTATTTATATCTAAGCAGCTTAGCTTGACAAAAATTTAATGAAAAGGCACTAATATCAGATATGCTGTAAGGCAACGTACTATTCTTCATCTAATCTAAGAAATTCCCAGCAAAATCAAGAATAGACTCCTGTAGCAATTAACTCTTGCAAGTTAATGAATGTAGGGCAGAATCTCTTTGGTGGTTGAATACAACATTATGTGATAAACACTAACATTGTGACACTAGCACATGTTTTTCCCTTTTGCTGCAATCAAGAATATCCAGGCTGTGGAGCTAAGTGATATTCGCCTTGCAAAGCAGACAAATGCTTCCAGTTCTTGCTCTTCAGTCAAACTTACAGTCTTTTCCATGTGTGATGCTCACACAATATGTTCCGGATGCACTGCAAGCAAAAAAAACAAGGTAATTACTTCAGTTTCTAATGTCATTAAATATCAATTTAGTACTCTCCCAATTTAAAAGTTCTCAGCTTCCACCATACATGGAGATGCCAGTGGCAAAACTATGAAATGTAGTATTTCGCAAAGGTTTGGCAAGCAAGAACCTCCAGAGGCAAATATAAGCTTTCTGAGATAAATTGTACATTTATTTGTCACTAATACTTTCAGTGTCTGGCATCTGTGGTTATGGTCAAGGACAAAAACTTTTATAACAGGATAGTATCTCACACGTAAGAGCTAATTGCTCAATTATGAGAAACATAGTTTTCTCTAAAATTTTAAAAATAATTTTCCAATAATTCTGTTTTCAACTCAGTTCTCATATAGATCTTGTATTTTGCTTAGAAATGTCATTGCATATTGGCCACATATAAAGCTTTTAAATATATTCCAATGTCCATGTTTTTTGATTTTCTGAATTGAGGTGTTCTGATTTATTAAAATCAGATTTCAGGCAATGAAAATAAGGAAGAATACATAAAGTAATCCCATTACGTGCCACAAATGAAGGCAGGAGAATAGCAAAGAATACGTCAAGACAGACAATTTACATTATTTTCATATAAAATCTTATTCATCTACACAGAAAAAGGCGTCTTAAATGCACTTGCCATAAGACTTTATTGTCCCTGTACTTCCTTTTTTTTATTGCTTAAAAGCATTTTCATCTTAATTTTTCTCAGAAAATCAGATCTCTTATGAATGGCACATATTATGGCTAAATGTCAATTCTTGATAAAGTGGCACAACTAACTCCAAACAGAGAAAATGCTCGGCTCATAACTCTTCTAAAAGAAATCATCATTGGAAAAGTATGCTCAGTCTACAAGACCATTATACCAGAGCACTGTTTACTTTAGAAAGTATTAGGAGGTTAATTTTTATAACTGTTTTGTGTGCACACATTCTCGTATTTTAAAAATGAATAATATATCCAAAACATGTAGATTGAAGTATAATCACTGGCATTAACGAAATAAGTCTAATGTACGAGTGTCAATACCATTCAAGACACAATTGCAAGCTACTAAACTAAGTTTCTCTGTTTTGCCAATGAAAGGAATGCCCATTCATTCAAACTCTGTAGTGAGTAGATTTAGAATCGCATACTTTCCAAATTGCCAGTGACGTTAAGGAACATCATATTGATGTTGGAACCCTACGGTAAATTAATGTAACTCGCAGAATGGCGTTAAGTCATGTCTGATATTCTGAATTGGAGCAAACTTGTCCATAAAACATATGTGCTAATAAATTCAACATTTTCATGCTTAATGGTTGTGCAGACATATGCTCCCTTCCCATGCCACCGTATAATTACATAACTCTGTATGTAAGATGACAGCTTCATTTGATGAATACAGCAGAAAAATATCAGTGTGAAGATTATAAATTTCTGTATCATACTTCTCACTACAGTTAACTTCCTCACTAAATGTTTCAACCTGAAGTTCAGATCTGGAAGATACCCTATAGAACAACTGATGATTCTTCTAGGAGGGACACTTTGGTTTTCCAATCTGTATGACATCTTAGCTAAACTGTATTTAAAGTAATATTTATATGAATAATTACGCCTATGGCCCACAACAACCAGATGTATGTAAAGAGCTTATTCTTATATATTTTAGAAGCTTCCAATCTGAATAAACTATTCAAGCAAATAAACGGCAATTCAACATTATTCTGTTCTTACCTGTCAGGTGTATCAGTACCCATCGGTACAGGGGATCCAGGTCTGCGTCCAAACCTAACACTTGTCTTTGGGCATGTTGAGGAGCAGGGATAACCGATTACTGACCGCCGAGACATGACTGCCTCCGAAAAGTAGCAGGCACTCTGAAAGTGACTGCACCGTGCCCGTCCTGTGAGAATAGATTATTGTCCTAATGTTACAAGGAAGAAAATGCAAGAGAAATGGGTCCACTACAGTGATAAGGTACGAACTTGAGTCAGCTAAAACAGTTCTAACCAATTTTTTACTCAAGTGATGTAGTCTTTATGGTATTAATTGGCTGGGACATTAACATAAATGGCTCCTAACTAAAACTATACCTCACAATTGATAATTCTGTTAAAAGGAGAGATTTAATGCCAGCATATTTACTGTCAAAAATCTTCATGTTCACTGCTCTCTTGGTGGATGTTTCAGTTTAGGAGTCTGTGCTCTTGTTACTAAAGTAACATCTTATTTTCCTTAAAAGTAACTCTATGCTGACCAACTTCATTTATTTTATATATCACAAAAACAACCATCACAACAGTTACCACAAATTGTAGAATAACACAAATTGCAGTGTTACGGAGCAGAAATATGACAATCTTGCTTTGAACTTTCTTAGAGTGCACAAGCCAAAAATAGGACAGAGGAAAAAATGGTAATCATGTATGAGTAGTGTTAATCAAACTACCAATGTATTTTCATCCTAATGTTCTAATTTTTGGCAGTTTTCCGCTGACCACTTTCATCTTTCTAATCAGATTTTCCAGGCATAAGTCTCCCTCGTGAATATTGTATATCAGTGTTTTTTAAATCAGTTACCAATTACATGTTTGAAGCTGATGGGTTCAGAAATCAACGTTTGGCATGTTCCTCATCTAATGGTGGACCAGTTCATTCCAGGCTAGTTATTTTTATTATATTTATCAATCTTGTTTCATGGATCCCTGCTGAGGAAGGACCTCTGGGATGTGAAACATTTCATCGTTAATACACATCCACATAATATGAGTCATAATCATACTGAAAACAATCATTTGTTACAAAGAGAATAACAATAAACATTAATTTTTACAATTGAGTTTTACAAAAGGTCATATTGAATACAATTAATTATTTTGTTCAAATTCTTGAATGGAGTAGAAGGAGTAGCCAATATGATAATTTCTCAGTTTTTATTTAAATATATCTTTATTGTCTGCAAACTGTTTTATATTCTTGGGAAGTTTATTAAACAGATGTATCCCAGAGTAATTAACTCCTCTTTGTACTAATGACAGAGATGTTTGTGTTTTGTGCAGGTTATTTCTGTTTCTTGTATTGAAATTGTGTATCTGTGAGTTAGATGTAAACAGGTTAAAATGTTCTACGAAAAATCACATGAGAGAATATATATATATATATATTGAGAAGTCATTGTAAGAATATTTAGTTTTTTAAAAAGTTTTTTGCAAGAAGTTCTTGGTTTTACCCTACTCAGCATCCTAATAGCTCTTTTCTGTGCTATGAAAACTTTTTTTACTTTGTGAAGAATTTCCCCACTGAATGGAAATATTCCGTTTTGATAATTAGAGATCTGCTGTTAAAGAAAGTGTTTGTATTGCAAAGGTGACACTACTTATCTTCTTCAGTAGTGAAGTAATATGTTTGTGCCAACTGAGTTTCTCATCTATTTCAATACCAAGGAATTTTATAGTCTGTGTTTATAGCAGTTGTAAATCCGGCTGTGCGTAATTTATTGTTTTAAATCTAATGTGTGTTTTTTTTTGTTTTGTTTTTTTTTTTCAAAATTTAATTTTAATGAATTTGCCTTGAACCAATTTGCTACTTCACTAAGTACTTCATTTACATTGAATTCTAGATTACTGTTTGGTGTTTTTTCTCACAATCAGGTTAGTGTCATCTGCAAATAAAACACTCTTAACTTTGTCAGATAAGTTTCCAGGAAGGTCATTGATGTATAACAAAAAGAGGAGGGTTCCTAGGACAGAGCCTTGTGGAATTCCATGTTTGATTTTCTCCCTGTCCGATAAGGCATCTTTACTTATTTTAGAATCAAGAATGGAAACTTTTTGCATTCGACTTTCCATGTATGATTTAAACCATTTATTTGCCTGCAGTTCCATAAAAACCATAGTATTCCATTTTTTTTTCAAAAGAAATTCATCATTTATACAGTCAAATGATTTTGCAAGATCACAAAATATTTCTACAGGGCTCAGTTCCTCAAATGTATATATCCATTTCTATGGACGATTTTTTTTTTGGAACCCAAATTGTGAATCAGTGAGGATATTATATTGTGTAACATGTTTTATTACTCTACGATACATGAATTTTTCAAAAATCTTTGAGAATCCAGAAAGTAATAAAATGGGACGATAGTTATCTACACATTTTGCTTCTCCTTTTTTAAACAACTGCATATTTTAGTATATTTGGAAACACACCTTGCATTAGGGATTCATTACAAATGTACATGATTGATAAAATCTGAACATCTTTTCAGTAATTTACTTAAAATATTGTCATAGCTGGAAGAATTTTTAGGTTTTAATTGTTTCATGAGTTTATTTATTTCTGAGATTGTTACTGGTGGAAATTGCATCTCCACAAATCTATTTGGGAAAGCAGCCTGTAGAAGCCATAGGGCACTATGTGGGGATTGTTTTTCTATGCCCAATTTCTCCACAACAGAAGTAAAATGTTTGTTAAATATTTCACAAACTTCCCCTACTTCCCTATGCAAAGATACATTTTGTTCTATTTTTATGTCTTTGGAGTGATTAACAGGATTTTCCTGTTTCAGTTTTTATTATATTCCATATAGTTTTCATCCTATTGCCTGAATTCTCTATTTTCTCTGATATATACCTGTTCTTGGCCTTTCTTATTATATTTCTTAGTATTTTAGAATTAAGTTTAAAATGAGCTTTCAGTGTATAGTTATCTGATTCTCTTACATTTAAGTAAAGGTCCCTTTTTGTTTTACTAGATACTCTAATACCCTTTGTTACCCATCCCTTACCCAATTCACTGTTTGGAGTATTGAAAAATTTCATTTTTTTGAAACTTCCTTCGAAAAGTGTTAGAAATATATTAGTATAGGAACCAAATTTTGCATTAACACCCTGTGCAGTGTACACTTCTGACCAGTGTTCATTATTTAAGGAATCTATTAAATTATTTTATTAATATTTCTTCTATATACCCAGCTTTTCTCTGTCTGTTTAACAGTGTTTCTGGACTTGATACATAACAGCTGGACTAGAAAAGAAAGAACTATTTTTCCTCAGAAGTTGCACTGTTAATTGTATTCAAACATAAACTGTGAAAGCGCTTGCTATAACCATTTCCGTATTTCTTGTCTTTCTCTGCTATCCATAGAATCATTTAACATCATTCTTTTTTACTTATATTGCAGGACCAGACATGGAAGGTCTGTTATGAATAAAAACTATTTGCTAAGGACACAATCTACGTCACTAAACTAGAGTCATTTCATAAAATCCTGTTTTGTAAAAATCAGATTTTCAATATATCAGAGCCATTGATAGAAGTGCGACACTGGATATCCTTAGTTAAACTGATGCAGGGTGGGTATTTAACCTACAGTGTTCATCTCAGCTCCTCCATACACATCATTATAGTGGATCCTGTTTTGGTGGTGCAAAATGGTAAATCAGTTTGACTAGTTTACTTATTTGAGATGTAATGACTTTAACACTATTTCTTTACTTACTGAGCCTGTGACCTCTGCAGCCAGGCTGGAAGCGGCCACCATTGACACAGAAGTCCACATGCCCAATCTGCCCCTCCTCTCCCAGTGCTCCTGCATTCGTGTGAACGACATGCACCAGATGGGCATCATCTCTGGTCAGTCGGAAAGCTTCATCTCCAAACTGATCCACCAGTGGACGCGCTGGGTCAAGGCCTGAATAACCAAAAAGTTAATGCATTTTGTATGATACAAATAATAAGTTGAATTCTCGAAAGAATATTCAACTGTGGAAAATCAGATTTACTATCAGCAGTAATTGAAATAAAATTCCTAGAAATTTCTGCCAGACTTAAAAACAGAGGATGCTCAAACAAAAAGCTTTCCTTCTTTTAAAATAAAAAACTTTTTTGATTTATTGTAATACTAGATAAATTTTTCATTATTGTTTTGCACTCCAATATGATGGACCTCTTGGTACACTTTCAAATTTTCACTTTGCTCTTTATCATTTCCTGTAATTTTTTTCCAATTAAATATAAATTTTTGCTTACATAAATATAATAATTTTCTTTTCTTCCACAGTTACAAAGTCTCCTCTTGTCAGTTTTTTACTGCATGTAATTCATTTTTAAAAAATCAAAGTTTCCTTGTCAAACATCTCCTCAATCTACTCTGTTATGAATTAACTGCAATAATTTAGAATAATACTACACCTCAGCATCAGATGCTTCACATTTATATTCCTTACTATACAATGCTAATACTACAAATCATAAAACAAGTAACAGCAACAGTGAAAATGTTGGTACTAAAAACAAGCTGTAAATTATATGCCCACACATTGCTGCTGTTTGAAAATGGTGCTTATTTCATGGGCTGCTGTACCACTGCTTATTCAGTTCTCAACCTTAGGCAGGTGGTAGGAAAATGTTTAAAAATGCATCATTAATTGGAGAGAATGATGAAGGGATGAACCAAAGAAGAGAGGACGATAGCTAAAATTTTTTGTGGAACACAATCAGTGACTGATATGGTAAAGAAGTTGGATTGCAATTCATTGGGTGACAGGAGGAGAGTCAAGCGAGTGCTGGGAGTGTTAAACATGAGGCAAGATCAAATATAAAAGAGCCTTTTGAAAGAAAAAAACACAAGTTTTCATAATAAATTCCAATCTACATTGTTATTTTTCTACATAGTTCCCCTTCTTATCTATGCACTTCTTCCAGTGGTTGGTAATTTTTTAATTCTGGTATCATAAAAAGTTTTGGGACTTGTATCAAATCAGTTGCACAAGAACAGCTACACCTCCTCATTTGTTGTGAAGTGCTGTTAACCAAGGGCTTCCTTGAGTGGCCCAAACATATGGAATCGCATGGTGAAAAGTCTGGGTTGTAGGGTGGATGTTCTAGGGCAGCTCAGTGCATGTCTACCAATTTATGAGCGTGTTTCTGTTGCGATGTGGCATTTGGCATAGTCATGGAGGAACAACACCCTTCTGATCGGAATGCCATGCCTTTTTGAACATTTGGCAACTCAGACTTGACTAAGACGATCAGTATGACAGGCAACATTAAGAGGTGACCTGCTTGAAGAAAATCAACATGCAGAACGCAGTGGAGAAGACCTTCCCGACGACAGCTTCATATTCGTTTTCACTGGTGCACCTTCGCTAGTGTTTCACCATTGCATAACAGTCCTCTTCAAATCAGAGGTGTAATGATAGGTTAAAGTCTCATTGCTCGTGATGATTTTTTCCAAAAAAGTGTCACCATCTACTCGTAACTCGTTAGGAGGCTTAGAGAAATTTCAAACCACACAGTTTTCTGCTCTACATTCAGCAACTTTGGAACCCATCGAGCCGACACTTATAGGAATCTCAACTCATTACAAGTGATTTACTGCACACTTCCATAGCTGATCTGATGTTCCTGAGAGATTTTAAACACAGTTATTTGTTAGATGGATTTCGACGAGTTCTCGAAAAGCCTCGGTGTTCCGCGGTGTGATGCTGGTGTGGGTAGGCATTGTTTCCAACACGCTCCTGACCTTTCTTAAATTTGTTACACCACTGTTTACCTGAGCCCACGAAAAAGTTCTTTCCCCGAACTGTGGGAGTAAACGGAGCCGAATTTCAGCAGCATTTACATTTTTATCTGACAAGGAACTTAATAATAACACGTTGTACAACTGCGGGGTGTACCTCTTTCTCACTCCATCATCATTGTTCAGAAAAAGAAGCACGTGTCACACCAAAATTATTAGTGCCTTCCACATGATGCCCCTCAACTGTCCAAACTGTCTCAGACTCCTCACGCCATCGACGGATGCGCAATTTAAAAAGGCTTGTTTATATTTGATCCTCCCTCGTACAAATATTGGTGATAAGGCTTGGAAAGATGTTGGTGGAAGAAATGAAAGCAGTGCCTGGAAGGGAAAAGATTACCATGACCATAATCTGGCACTCGATTTCAGTCATTAAGGGATAAAATTTTCTTTTGTAGTTAAGGGTGTCATGAATTGGAATAAATTACCAAATACCCTGAAAAAATTTGATATTAAAATTCATAAAGAACAAAGACAGGCGGGTACCAGAAAATGTAAAAATGGTTATGTTGATAAATTACCACTGGAGAACTCAATCTGTTGCATGTTAAGCCGAGTGGAGACTAATATGCAACTAGCCGATTTGGGTTCGTCTGAGCAGTCACCAACTGATTGTTCCAATCACTTGTCTGCGATCTAATGTAGAGAAATTAGCTTATTAGTTAGTAGTTATTGTTAGTAAAGAAACTTTTCAAGCAACAGAAGTTGTCTCCTGTTAGTACAGTGGCAATTAGAATGACTAAACTCTTAGCATAGATCATCTAGAATTATTCTTAAATTTATTCAGTCGTTAGGATACTTTTGAAGGAAACACACGAAGTAAACACAACTATTGGTTATTTACTGATAAACACTTGTGAAGGGAACATATACTTGGATAAACACTTCAAATTAAAGATGTTATTTCGTAAACAAACTAAATGTAAGACAATTACGACGGCGCTGATAATACTAGATGTGCACAGCATAATATAGGTACTAGGCTTGGAATGGAATTGGCATATAGAATCTGTTGGGGGATTGAGTAATTCCCAATATATTGCAATCCTGAAATACTAAGTTGCTCATCATGGAATATATAACAAGCAGCAGATTTACCTATTTTGATGTTACGAGTCAACAAAATGGTCCGCAACTGACGAGCAAGTATGCTCTCTGGTCAAGCGAGGGCATTTCCTTCATAGAGGGGTAAAGCTAGCTTCTGATTGTCTTGTTACTGTTTTAGTAAAATTACAAGCTCTGGTTGGCTCATGATGACGTCTTTGCAGTACTGCGGGTGGGGACAGCTATACCTTGTTCACTCCGAACTGGCGGCTCAAGGTCATGTTCCACAGGCCCCACTCCTCACCTCACAACCCCCTCCATTCCTACCTCGCCGAGCAGAGCACTGTTTCCCGGTAGGCGAGTGAAAAATTTCCCCTTCGCATGTAGGGGTAAGGACAGCGGAGTGGGGATATAGCAGACTGATCTTGAGCTGCCTCTGGTAATTGAACAGGCTATAGCGTTAGCTGCCTGCCTGCACTGATTGAGGTTACAATGACCTTCAACCACAGCTGCAAATACCACTCATAGTTTCACAGCGATAGCAGACTGTTTGTAATGTCAAACAGGTATGGTGGTTGCGATAAGACTTGACAAACAGCACAGAGCATCTGGTTACAGGCTGGGATACAGTTCTGGGATTCTCTCAACCGGTACGAATGAAATAAATACTTTAATATATTCCTCTATACCAGAAAAGCAACCATGCGACAACTCCATCGCAGTTAAATTGGTGGTATAATGACCAGTAGTTTGTTTCATTGAATGCAAACTTTAGGCTGTATGTTTTCGTTACAGCAGATGTGCAACTCCTTGTGGACATTGTCCTACGTCCTATATCCATCTGTCTTTCAATCATGGTACCTAGAAAAAGTATCGACAATGGAAGTCTTGAACTTCCAAAACATACACCAATTTTTTCACTAAAACTTGGTACAGAATCTACTGCAGTTAACTGCTTTACACAACCTTCTTTTATTCTGCTACATTAAATGACTCGAACTGCCTAAAGGTTATTGCGAGGTATGATTCTGGTCCATCTGACATATGACTCCAAGAAATATCTTGAAAGAATCGTGTTTGCAGAAACACTACTTTATGAGTATAGCTTATCTTTACCAATGATCTTGTGCATTTTAGCGGATAGATGATTATTCATCATGCCGCAAATATGCGCTCCCAGGGAGTGTCCCACGCAGGTGATGCGTTTGGCAGAGGCGCCGTTGAAGGTGATGTGGGCGTACAGTTGTGCAGTGCACTGGGCCACCAGGCGAGTATTGCTCAGTGATGACAAGTAGCAGGGGAACTCTCCTATGGTCGACCAGTCCACGGTGAACACATTGTAGGTGCCGCGACTCAGAAATGCTGTAACAATACCATTCATTTACCCCAGAACATAAAAACCGCTTCAAAAAGAGAAATCATTGATATTAATCAGTACAAGAATATTTGAAATGTACACAAAATCTAGTTTATTGGATGTAATTAATTAAATAATTAATACAAATATCCTATAATATAAACATGCAGAGTACCAGGTGTTGCTCGGAGATTGGATATGAAAGTTCTGATGTTTTATCCCGTTTGATTGGATTGTTGTAAACATTCTCCATCACCATCATCCCCTTACGCAAATTCCCTGCAGTTTTCGAAACATACCCATATGAAAAAAAAAAAAAAAAAAAAAAAAAAAAAAAAAAAAAAAAAAAAAAAAAAAAATGAACCGTTTCACACCTAAATTTTTCTTAATGGGGGATATGGGTTCGGTTTTTTAACCCATGCATAGTTTCATCAAGATCAGATAAAAATTGTTTATTTGTATAAATAATATACAAACATAAAGGTATCCATTTTTATAGGTTTATAGGTAAATAGATTTAATATATATAATATACAAATAAATGTATAATATATAAATAACTTAGCGATCTGTTGGCTCAATGATTAGGGCATCTGACTGGAGATCGAAAGGTCTCTGGTTCGAATCCCTGTCTTGACAGGGATTTTCATAAGCACTTAAACCAGGGATGGCCAACCCTTATGATCTTGCGGGCCACTTTGGAAGTGCATCATAACTCCGCAGGCCGCATATAAATTTATATATCGCCACTAGAGACATTTTTTTGGTGTGAAAAATTGAAACATGAGTTATTATTGTGTTTACTATTATTCTTACATATAAACATTGATAATTTAACTAGACGACCCGTGCGAAAATTTCGCGAATAAAATGCGATGAATAGTGAGGTTGAATATAATGTCACCAAGTTCAGTCATTACTCTTCATACTCCTACTTCATTTATCGATTTTGGTTAGAAATCCAGGGAAATAAATGGCTCGAAACACAAAAAACGTATTTTGGAAATATTGACATTTTTGCGCTTTATTGGTCGAATTACGAAATATTCCTTTCTTAGAATATAATGTTACCACGGCGGAAACCTTAGTATTTAATACGATATGTCATTTATCTAAATCGATTAGATATCAAGGGAAATATAAGGCTCGCGACACAAAAATACGTTGTAGAACAATTTATACTTTTTCCCTTTAATAGTTGAATTCCAAACACTTCTTTCTTAAAATAAGATGTCAGCAAATCTGAGACATTATTCCTCACACTCGTACTTGATTTATCGATTTTGGATAGATATCAAGGGAGATAAGTGGCTCGAGACACAAAAAACGCATTTTAGAAAAATTGACTTTTTTGCCTTTTGTGGGTCGAATTACGAAAAATTCCTTTTTTAAAATATAATGTTACCATGGCGGAGACCTTATTCTTTAATATGATACCTCATTTATCTATATCGGTTAGATATCAAGGGAGATAAATCGCTCGTGACACAAAAATCGGTTATAGAAAAATTTATACTTTTTTCCTTTAAGGGTTGAATTCCAAAAACATTCTTTCTTAAAATATGATGTCACAAAGCTAAGACATTACTCCTCGTAATCGTACTTGATTTATCGATTTTGGTTAGATATCCAGGGAGATAAATGGCTCGAGATACAAAAAACGCATTTTAGTAAAAGTGACATTTTTTGCCCCATAAGGGTCGAATTACGAAAAATTCCTTTCTTAAAATATAATGTTACCATGGCGGAGACCTTATTCTTTAATATGATACCTCATTTATCTATATCGGTTAGATATTAAGGGAGATAAATCGCTCGTGACACAAAAATGCGTTATAGAAAAATTTATACTTTTTCCCTTTAAGGGTTGAATTCCAAACACATTCTTTCTTAAAATATGATTTCACAAAGCTGAGAAATTACTCCTCATACTCCTACCTTATTTATCGATTTTGGTTAGATATCCAGGGAGATAAATGGCTCGAGATACAAAAAACGCATTTTAGAAAAAGTGACATTTTTGCCCTTTAAGGGTCCAATTCCGAAAACTTTCATGCTTAAAATACGATTTAACCAAAGTGGAGACCAAAAGCTTTAAAATGACACCTCATTCATTGATTTCGGTTAAGTATGAAGGAAGATATAGGCTTGTGACAAAAAAATACCTTATAGAAATAATATATATGATAATAATGGTACTAAACGCACATTGTAAAGAAATATGTCACATTAAAAACGAAATGTAAAAAATATTTTGTAAAAGTGTGATGAATCTCGCGGGCCGGAAAAAATGTAGGAGGCGGGCCACGGGTTGGCCACCCCTGACTTAAACCGACCTTCACCTCTGGCACAGCTTAATGTGTAATGTGAAGTACGCCAGAACGCTTCCGTGGTTCAGATTCCATTTTAAACTGTAGGTTCTCTAGGGCCAACAACCCTAGTTATAAACTGATGTGTACACATCTACAGCAAAATTCAGGCCAAACAAGGTTTAAGGTGATCCTAGTTGGCCCAAACGAACATACATATATCTTGTGCGAAATCATTATGTACATTGTACGTGTGTAATTATGATTGAATGGGTGGAAAAAAGGGCACAATACATCTACCCTGTAGCTTACATGTTTCACATATTTTCACAAGTTTGTAATGGAATTGAAAATTTTAATTCCTGATGCACACGCGTGGAAATTTATCACTGTTCATCTAGGAAGTCAAGATGATTACCGAAAATACTCGTGTACTCCACCAATGACCATCGCATGCAACTTATAGTTATCTGGTTTTAAGAGCCTTATCAAAATATAAGCCGTAAAATGTGATCTATCGTGCAGTGTCTTGTTGGGTCAGTGGTTAAGTCGTCTGACTGGCGATCGAAAGATCCCCGATTGCAATCTCGGCTATTATTTCCGAAGGTCCCAACTCGACCTTAACCTTTGGCATGGCTTGCTGTGTAATGTGAAGTATACCAGAACGCTCCGTGGTTCCGATTCTACGTTATACTGTGCATTAAGTCACACTACGATAGGGGCGAAATGCACAGCCAGTAAAAACCCTGTCACCAGGTCTTTACCACCACATGAGCGCTTACCAAATACACGAGTTTGACTTGTGGAGGTATAAATGCAATGCAAATGGAGAAGATTCTCATTGACAGGGGCGTAGCTACTATGGGGCTAGGCGGTACAGTGCACTGGGGCCCCTACGCTCAGGGGGCCCCCAAGCATATCTCAGAGAGGGCCCCCAAGTGAGGTTAAGAGGCCCACGAGCCTTCATAGCAAACTGGCGACCTTTTTTTTTCTTTTCTATCTCTCAGGGGGCCCCTGAGACACAGGAAGCCCCTCACTAAGGGCCCTCTAACTAGTCAGGGGGGCCCCAACCACTGCTCAGAGGGCCCCTAATCACAACTCAAGGGCCCCATCCTCAGCTCAGGGGGCCCTTACCTGCAACACAAAGCAAAAAAAAAGGTCGCCCATCTGACCTGAGGGCCCAAAATAAATTTTTTGCACCGGGGCCCTTGTTGACCTAGCTACGCCTCTGCTCATTGATTTGATAAGTAAGTTATTACGAAACCATGGATATCACTTGCAATTTCAAATTATCATATAACCCATGAATGCTGAATTTCACTGTGTAAATTTTTATAACATGGGTGACTGACAACAAAATGAGAGAGTATTACACCAAGAATAGGATTACGTAAAGAGCTAATTGAATCGTTTATTTTTTAAAGGGCACATGTCTATTTTCTTAAATTTTACAGGAATCAATAAAAACACAATAAGTCTTCTAAAATCTTTTTTTTAAATATTTTCACTGCAACTGATGAAGTAACAGAACAGGGGAGAGTGGGGAGAAATTGGGCACAGGAGGAATGGGACACCTGTGATATTTTTAAATCTACCTCCTCTGTTAACTTCAAATTTTCATCATAGATAGGACTAGCTGTGCCTCATTAGCCAGTGAAGTTAGGACGCTGAAAGTTGTGGACTCCGAATTTTGTGTTAAAAAAGGTGTTTCTCGCCATTAAAAGTAAGTTTAGTGAGTTGTATGAATTTTTTTTTTAACAGGGAAGGTCAAAATGCATTAGTATATGGGCATAGCATATATTTTGAAGATTACTTAACACCATACTCTTCTGCTTTGTGATCAGTGGTTTGTCTTCCATGCACGTAAATTTCAAAATTGTTCTTTGGAGGAGGTTCGGGACAATGGTCTGCAGGTGGAATGGAACAAGTTAGTGTCAGTTGTTTATCCTAATGTTGAAGGTATGGGTCTCACAAGAAAAAATGATATCATTTTGAAGATGCCTGCTCCAGTCATTGGTGGAACTAAAAGAACCAGCAACATTTTTCATTTTGGAATCAATTTAAGTGTTTACACTCTGATAAAAAAATGTCTATGCACCATTTATTTCTGTTAGACCATTAATTTTTTCAGTTGCTTAACCTAACTTATCTTTTTTCATGTTGAACTAGTTCAAGAGTAACATTGTTGGTCATTTTATTTAAAAATTAAGGTAGTGTCCCATTCCTCCTGCATGAAGGAGGAATGGGACAATGTCACTTTTGTTCAAAAATCGAAGATTCCCTTCCTGTTATAGGGATTTTTAAAAAAATAGTTATACAGTATATAGTCAGTTACATGTGCTAAATACATCCATTGTTCATATACTTCCAATGTTACCACAATTCCCTGAAAAAAAATCTCAAACACAAATTGTCCCATTCCTCCCCACTGTCCCCTACACTTCTGACGTACTTTTGGAATTTATTGTGTACATTATGTGTTTTCTATAGATTTTTATGTAACCCGGACATGTGCCCTTTTAATAATAAACTAAGGGGAAAAATTGCTTTTTTTTTCACATTTTGTTTATTGTGTTTGGATATTTTGTTTGTTCGAACAGTACATTTAAACTAAAAGTTTTAAAAAATACATTTTATGAAATTACATTTAATTTTACATTGAAATTATTGTAGTTTTGCACACACCCACCAGCTTATATATTTTACTTTACGTAACTAATCAGAATCACTCTCGGTAGATGGACATAAAATTATAGCATCATACAATGGCATATGTTCGTCAGGAACATATTGTAGCACTTTCCGAATGTCACTAATATCTAGTATATCAAAATTTTTTGAGAAAGCAATGGAACAGAGGCTTATTGACTTCCTAAACAAGCACAACATAATTACTGATTCTCAACATGGTTATAGGAAATACAGGTCTACAGAAACAGCAGTCACAATGTTTGTAGATTCGGTAAAGAAATCCCTGGATGATGGAGAGTATACAACAGCAGTACTTATAGATTTATCAAAAGCCTCTGACACAGTCAATCATCAGAGGTTACTTAACAAACTAGAAAAATGGGGAATAAGGGGTAAGGCCTATAAATGGATAGAATCATATCTGTCAAATAGAAAACAATTTACGATCATAAAAAGCAACACAGACTTTAAAAATGTAACATCAAACACCCTCACTATAAAAGCAGGAGTACCACAGGGCTCAGTGCTGGGGCCTCTGTTGTTTATCCTATACATAAATGATATCCCAAGACCAATAGGGGAGAATGATTCAATGGTTCTTTATGTAGATGATGCAACTGTGAAGATGTCAAACATCAAACTATGTAATCTAGAAACAATCCTTAATCTTTACTTCCAGAGACTAACAAAATGGTTAGAAGATAATTATCTTGTAATCAACTTAAACAAAACCCAAATGATATCATTTCAGTCGAAAAGAACAAGGTACTCTGTAAATTTAAACATAAGCAGTGAGCAAATAAAGGAGACAGAATTAGCTAACTTGCTAGGGATTCAAATAGACAAATTCATGAATTGGGAAAAACAGGTGGATCAATGCTGTAAGAAACTAACCCCTATTGTATTTATGGTCAGCTACCTCCGAGAATTCTGTAGCAGGGATATTCTGATGACTATCTATTACTCCCTTTTTGAAAGCCAACTGAGATATGGTATATCAGCATGGGGAAGGCCCACAGAAAATAACGTAATGAGAATACTAAAAATACAAAAACATATGATTAGAACAATACTAAAAGAAAAAAGAATGGTTTCATGTAGAAAGTATTTTGTAGATTTGAAGATTCTAACATTTCACTGTATATACATATATAAGACTATACTGCTCTCACTCACAAAGAAGGTTGTTAAAAAGAATGAGCAAGTGCACGAATATGAAACACGTAATAAAATTATTTTCAATTTACACGCACACAACACAAAAAAATTTGAAAAATGTCCTTCCTATTCGGGAGCCCAACTGTTCAATAAGCTTCCGACAGATATAAGATTAATTAGTAACAAGGGAGAACAGTTCAAACATAAGCTTAAAGAGTATTTATGTGATAAAGCCTTCTACTCAATCAAAGAGTATTTAACTGATGAATGAGGGAAGGAAAGGCAGAATAAAAAATTGTTTGTAGTAGTTGTTTGTACTTATATAGGATATTACAGCACATATTTGTCGATAACATGTAAAAAAAAAAAAAAATATGTATTAAACGATTTATAGTTAACTTAAGGCATAAAATTGTTAATTAAGATAAGAATAATATTGAATATACTGTACCTTGACTTGTCCTAATTCATTATACAAGTTGTATGTAAATGATGTATAGGACCAAATAAAATTAATGAATGAATGAATGTTTTTTTTTTTTTTTTTTTTTTTTTTTTTTTTTTTTTTTTTTTGGCTTTGATGGGATTCGTGCCTAAAAAAGGTTTTGTGTTAGGAAGCTCAATACCTGTGTTGCTCCGTAACAACTTAAAAGTTGTTATTATTCCTTCAATTTTGTCATAAACCAAAAGGACTCCCTCATTTATTTCATAATAGTAGTATTCTGCGCTGTCATTCCTCCTTTCCCAACTTTTTTTTAATTTCGAGCTTCACTTGGAGGCACATACTTTTTAATGTGCTTGGGCCACCACTTGTTAAACTGTAGGATGATGTCATTATCTTCCAAAGAAACTGTTTCAATTTTCCCTTTGTTTGCAGATGATTCATTAATAATTTTTGAATATTGATCAGGCGTGTAGACTCTGTCCACTCTTTTAAACACCAAAGATACGATCACATGGGAGAAAACTGTGACCTCTCACTGGAAAATATTTCTTGATTGTTACTTTACGTATCAGGGAAAGGCCTTATATAAAATCATAAAACCGTATGATTCCTGTTCTGCCCTCCACATCCATCAGAAAAAAGACGGGTTTCTTCTGCTGTTTGGGGGATGAAATGGGCTATGTAGTGATTAAGGAAATAGGAATCCTCATTCCCTCCATTTTTCGCAATGCCTTCACGGTAGGTATAGATTTTGCTTGCTTTGGTTTTCAAGTTATAAGTGCAAAAACAGCTAACCCACAGTTGCCGATAGTAAAATATTTCCTACACTGGAATGTGAGGCAAAGGGAGATTTTGCATAAAGTATTTGGCTCACTTTGACACTTCTTTTCTATGTCATTTAAGCCTGAATTAAACTAATTGAAACGCCGTAAACTATAAAACATCTGTAGTTTTATCAGCTAATCAGAAACATAGGCTACAAACGTAACAATCCACTCAGAGTGCCGGCTGTCAACAATACAACCAGTTTAGCGGAGGAAGAGCACATGTCCAGGGCATATGAGCCCTTTCAATAACAACCACAGATTTCAAACCACTACAGCACTGTAGAGAGTTCAGTTGAGAATGTGCCTTTTCAACAGCAAATAAGCCTACACTTCTGAAACTCAAATCTACAAAAACATACTTTTTGCTAAAATATGGACATGTGCCCTTTCAAAAATAATCGGTTCAATTGTCGATCATTGCGTGAAACAGGAATAGGTTAAATGGTTGTACTGAATACAATTACCCGTTTTTATGAACGATTGCCCCAAATCTTTCTAACATTAACGTAATGAGTTTTAACTGGGACAAATAATATGAATGAAAAGCTACGTGGCCTAGCTCGGAACCCCCCCCCCCTTTTTCACATGCTTTTCAGCCACTCCCCCCCCCAGACCGAGCCACGTAGTTTATGGACACCCCCTTACATTTGTTTTATAAAAGAAAATAAGTACGGTGTAAAATGAAGAATGCTTGGCTGCTATGGATCGTTCCACTGTAAATAATGTGGGTAGGTAGTCAGCTTAAGGGAGTGTTGAGGTAGTCGGAATCTACACAATAGGAGGTACGAGCCCATTCATTCACTTTCGCCCACTGAATAGTCTTGGCCTACGATTGTAGAAAGTGAGATGTGTGACAATAAATTGAGAGGTTATGGAGAACTGGTTTGTGGATAGGCATGAGACACCAAGTTTGGCGCGTGAAGCTAAGATTGGATGAAACTATCAGAGTGGCAATTTGAATGTGCCATTAAGAATACGGTACCAAATACATATAATCAATGAGTTTTTTTTTTTTCTGTTTCTGGTTTCGACGAATGAATCTGGTGAGAAGCCAGAGGATGACGACCGGGCGAGGGGTTGAGGAGCGTTCATAAACTTCGTGGCTCGGTCTAGGGGGAGAGGGAGGGGTTGGCTGGAAAGCTACGCTGGACTGCTTGGGGGGAGTAGGGGGGTTCCGAGACAAGCCACGTAGCTTTTCATACATATTATTTGTTACAGTTAAAATGAGGTACAGAGCACGCAATGCCGTATGTAAATATTTATTTCCGTCGTTTTATTATCTCTGTATGTAATTTCCGATATTCTGACAAGTGAAAACAGTACAAATGTCTTCTGGAATCAATAGGGGAAAATGCTACGTGCTATGAGGAGGGGAGGGTGGTAGGCGGGGCTCACAGGAGGCCAAAATTGAGCTACGTGATTTATGGACGCTCCCTTGTGGCTGCTGTAGCAGCTGGTCACGGTTTGAGATGCACGGGGTGAACTATTGACGCCGTACGGAATACTTGGCGGCTGCAGAGAGAGTGCGGGACACAATCAGCGAAAGGGGGCAAGATTTACCTTAGCCAGTGCGTCGCAGTTCACTTTGTCAGGTTGAATGTTACAATGCACCGAGTGTTATAATTACAAAGGGTCGTGAATAAGCAAGAGGTGGTTTTGAACGCCACAAAAGCAGTGGTAGAGCTTTTCAGACACCAGAAACGGTAACTTATAAAGTTTCAATTACTCCGATGCATTGCTGTACTTCGATGCAATCTGAAACGCTCTGACAGGGAGTATTTCTCAATGGCTTTACCGTTTTATTTACTGAAATAAAATTAAATCTGAGCTTTGCTGAATGGTGGCCTGCTATTTAATCATTTGTTTTTGATAATGATGGGCCATAACAATTTTACATAATACCAGAAGCTATTATCTGTCTAATGTTAGCGACAGCATTCTAATTTGTTTAAGTATTTCTTTAGTATAGGAAAAATATAATTTTTCAGATGTGTTTAATGCATTTGATCATGATAAAAAATGTTAAATTGTAAAATGTGAAGGAATCCCATCATAAATGATAACAGTTAATTCAAATAATGCAAATAATCAATTAATTAATTACCAATCACCACCCAAGCAAAACTGATTTTTTATCGTTTATTATTGGTTATTTCACAAGAAAATATTGAATACCTGCTTCAGTTTTTCTCAATTCATGATGTCGGCGATAAAGAGGATGTCGTGCGTTCATTACGCAGGTTCTAACAGTTTTATCTCTCAGGTGTTCAGCCCCTGTCCTCGGACTCATTTGACGATAGGCCGAGGGTCGTTCAGAAAATTTATTGGTTCCCCTACTGTTTGGATATACCTAGTGTTGTAAAAAAACGTTTTTTTCTGACTTGAAAAAAAAACGAAAAAAAACACGTTTTTTTCCGGGACATGTTTTTTTTCATAACTACTAAATTTCAAATTTTCAAGGCATTTTCGTTTAATATGAATGTTTTAGAGTTTATACTAAGTACTTATCTTAATTTTTAAATCTACTATATTTTTCTGGTTCATTAGAAAAAAAATATTGGCAACATTGACTGTTCTTTTACGAAGGGGGACTTCCTCAAAAGGCTAGGTAGCGTGAGAAGGAATCCCCGTTCCCCATTATTTGGATTGATACTCACTGTTTGAACTAGTGCTGCCAGCCCTACAAATTATCTGTAGACCTACGGATCTTTTCAAAAAAATTAGGAATTTTAAATTCATCAACGGTTTTTTGCCTCTTTTTATTACTTATTATACTTTCCTTATATTCATATACTTGTTAAACTCGCAGTGTATAGTAATACTGAGTCATTAAATTGTCAGTAACTATGAATCATTCCTTGCAACCGTTGGCATAAATCAACGATTGAAAAGAAATCAACCTCCTATTTTTTATGATAATAGATTAAAATTGAAACTTAAAAGACCATAATATAGAACTATTGGCGCAGTCTTTATGCACAGTTTGTACTTTTCTCAAAATTTAAAATTGCAATCTCAAAAGCTTTTGCGTACAGTACAACCAGTAAAAGAAAATGTAACTATTTCTGAAGTTATGGATCTAGAGGAGACAGAAGCAGAAGGAGAAACAGGAAATTCCTACTCCGACCGAACTAGTGTTGGTAGTACTGATACTAGTGAATGTGGTACTGACATAGAGGATGAATAAAAAATTATGTTACCTACATAGATACAGTTATGATTCATTATGTAAGACATTATATGATTTAGTAAGATTTAAAACACACATGTAAAATGTAAATTCCGAAAATAAAACTATAATTTATCAAATATATTGTTTTCTGAGAAAAAAAACTTTAAAAAAAGAAGGGTGCTAGGTTTTTTTTTCATGTTTTTTTCACAAATCTAAAAAAGAATTTTTTTTCAATTTGCAACACTAGATATACCCCAGTAACTGCTCTTCGAAACGTTAAGCCGAAGAAAGAAACGATTTCTGTTATTTGAATTAATAAGATGGCTGAATAAAAAATAAAACTTTGTAAAAGAAAACATTTTAGTATCGTTTAGAACTCTCTATAAGTAAGAAGCTGAGTAAATGTGAAAAATGGAAGTTCTATATTTGCGAAGACCAGAAAACTGAAGACGAATGCGGTGCTTTTCGAGGACGTTGAAAATCAAGCCAGGTGAAAAATTATCAAATGAAAGCGTTCTCAAAACAGTTGCTAGAAAATCAAATTAGAGAAGAAAGTTACAAGAAAAACAACAAAGTGGTGGTTTTCAGTACGTGATATATTGACTAATTTGTCTGTAGAGGGTATGGCTTAAGGATATAACTATTTTAATGGTTGCTGCTTATCATTATACCGACAGCTTTGTTATTAAGTACGAAAACTTGGAATAGAGTATATGGATTTGAGAAGATAGTTGATTTATGGGTAGTATTGTACTAACCCCTGCGTATGAGCGTCATAGGCGTCTTGCTCTGGGTGCCGTTGAATCCGTGAACGAGAATGATGTTTTCTTTGTGGGGATCCCAACCCAAAGCCTTCAGCCTTGCCCCAGGTCTCACCTCCACGGGTATGTTCGGTGGGTAGAGTCGAAACCTGATCTCTGGGTCGGGGCAAACTTGATTCCTCTTGAGAACGCAGCGCCAGAGGCGGGGTTCCATCACATCCCACATCAACGCCTTGCACCATCCTGCAACATCAGGTAACACATAATCTCATGCTCTTTTTGCATATTTTAAATAAATACAGCAAGCCGCAAAGCTGATTACAAACTGAACAAATAAAAACCACGATTGCACCTAACGTTTATCCCCGTGTCCAATCGAAATAAGTAGCAGTTTGTCTTCAGGAATAAAAGCAGTTGGAACAAGGTGCCTAAGGCCGAGATGTCTTTGCAGTCCGTCCATTAAGGTTTATTAAATGAGAGCATGCGATCAAGACAGTACGCGGATCGTGATTGGTGGAAAATGATGACAAAATTTTAAAGAAGAATAGTGTTCTCTTTGATACATTGTAAGAACTGGCTCATTAATCTAAACAGTAAATAAAGAGCAGGGCCGCCGTAAGCGGGCGTGCAAGGCGTGCACCGCACGCGGGCGGCAAAACGAGTGATCGACAGTCGCCGCCCCGCGATAGTTGCCACTCCATTGTCGCCGCGATGAAATTTGCGGCGTATTATCTAACGCGATTTTTTTTTTTTTTTTTAGCTCAACAGCTGCATCGGGCGGGCGGCGACACTCGGGATAGCAACAAATCCACCACTGTACTGTAGTTAGACAGGGGGCGGCATAATCGGTATTGCACGCGGGCGCTCAAACAGCTAGCGGCGGGCCTGATAAAGAGTAAAAACTCATTTGTTCGTACTGTGAAGCTTTTCATGAATAGGATCTAGAAAAACAAAGATATCATCATTAAAATAAAGCGTTATGAGAGCTATCGTCTTTTCCATCTTCAAATATGGTTGCGAATATTGGTCGCTTAAGAAGGTTGACCGGCGAAATATGGATTCTTCTGAATTACGTTGTTTGAAAAAATCACAACAGACTGACGATGTTATCCGAATCATGAAACAGTGACTCTTATTTCGAACAAAAAAACATTGAAGCCAATAACAAAGTGGAAATGGGTGAATTGAAGAAAGCGATTAGAAACAAAACAACATGGGGAAAAATGGCCGACGAAGGTTAAAGAGCGTTCAAATGGATATATTAATTCTCAGGTTGGTAAATGTCAAACTCGTTCACAAAGAAAAAATTGCAACAGTATGAAGAAACGTGTTACATTTCCTGCTTCAATATCTACTCGACTTGCGCCGTGATACGGCCGATCCATTTCCGCAAGGTCGGTTTCTGGTAGGTAACATAGAATTATTATAAAATTAGTATGCAGGTAGCTCAGTTGATTTCACCGCTTTGTCTAAAATGATTTTGCTGCTAACCGGTTATTCCACTGAGGTCGTGACCCTGTAGCGGCCTGGCAAGGATTTTAGAAATCGGGGTCGAAGATCGAGAGAACATGAGCAATGGAGAAAATTCCATAACTCACGCTTACGGATTAATGTAATGAAGTTCCGTTTTTAACTACATTTTGACGTAAGACTCGGAAATCTAATTATGACACAGCATGTATGGGAGCAGTTTATGGCAATGAAAATTAAATAACGCGGAATACACTCTTTAAGGATTTAAAATGTGGTGCTATCAGAAAGATAGTGGAAAATAAATGAATCGATAAAGTTCAAAATAAATACTTTCTCGAGATGAGTGGAGAAAAGAATAGTCTAATAATTAATAACCAACGGCCATAACTATTCTCCGAATTTCACGTTATAATCATGTTGGGGCTAGTAAGAACCAAGGTAATGCCTAATTATAATTTTCTCAGTCCAGAAATTATCAGATCAGGTGTGACAGAAAACATCCAGAAGGAACTGAACGTACGTTTGGTCAGGTTCAAGTTATATTTAAAAAAAATAAAACACCATTTGAAGCACTGAGGATGTAGCTCGTGTCGTACGTAAAAAGATAAAGAAATTAGTTTACTAGGTATTTTTTATGGCTTTACGCCTCGTCGATGTCGAGGACATCAATGTCAATAAAGGGATGGGAGCAGAGCGTGGGCATGGCTGTTTAAAGGAACCAGGCCGGCATTTGCTTGGAGTGATTTGTGGAGACCATGGGAATCCGGAATTTAGATGGCCGAACGGAGATTTGAACCTGCGTCTTCCCGAATGGTCTAGATCTCAACGACAGAATATAAATATACGGAGGTAAGATGGAAAAGTAAAGGACAGCAAATACCATAAGGGAACAAACAAATGTTATTCTCTTCTGTAACTAAGAGATTTTTTCCGACTGAATTATTATGCCATACAGGAGAAACGACACCAATTTACTTGTTTCAGTAACTATTTTCAGAGCGCTAAAAAAATGTGTCATCTAAAATGAAACAATAAGCGAGTCTATGCCATATTTCTACATTTTCCATGTGTCTGTTCAAATGGCATTGCACTAATTCGAAAAATATATCGATGTTTTCCTTCTTAAATATAATTTTTAGGCTGAAATATTTTGGTTTTTCTTCATTTTTCCATTTGAGGTTAAGCAGTTTTTCGGACCGTATCTTTGCTCTCTTTTAAACACAATCAATGATGCACCAAAATCGATAGTTCAAGTACTTGATTTCACATATCTCTGCGTAATTGAAAAAGACGCTGCCACACTTGTTTGATCATCTGATTTTTAATGTGACTATTTTTATCAGAGGGCAACATGAAAAGTCAAATTGTATCAGTGGTACACCTTTATAACTTTATAGTTTATAACGGAGAAAAAAAAAATAGAAGAGAAGGAAATTTTAAAGTATTCGAGAATATGCGTCTTCCCTAATGGAACTAAAATGAAACTAACAGGAAAAAAAAGTTGGAGATGCCGGGGATCGAACCCGGGGCCTTTCACATGCAAAGCGAACGCTCTACCACTGAGCTACATCCCCTGCATAGACGTACATTGCTTACAGTATATACACATATGTTTTACACATTTGTATCCACAGTTTCGCTTAAATTGTCTGTTAATAGTGAATCTTGATGTTAATTCATAAAGTGCAAGAAGCATTCGACCGCTAACACTACATTAGTGTTCCAGCAAATTGACAGCAGCTTAGCTTAAATGAAGATGTAATAACTCAGTCTTCAAATATTGTCGAAGGCAAGGACGTCTTTGTTAAGTATTGTCTCTGTTGTTAAGTCTCCGACATTGCTGAAGTTTTCTGGGTAATAATCCATGCTATGAGACCTAACAAAACAAATTTATTTCGAATGGAAAGTATTAAGATCGTTTTTTCCACGTCTAAAGATAACGCCTTCTTTAAAAAAATTAAAACTTTTACAGGGATATATATACAGTATATCTTTTTGATAGGGTAACTGTAACAAGATGGGATATTTTACTTCTATATTACGTGAATTGATAGAACACTTTGTTATTTATATGGTCCTGGAATCAAGTTAAAATTGTTACACCGGACGTACGGTAGGCCCTCAGAAAAAATATTCGCATTGCAATTAATAAATCAAAAAAACATGAAGGTGATTCAAGATTAAGGAAATATTCATTTGATCCCGGGTTAGGGTTGACTGATACGCAGTTTGCCGATTCGTGTATGATTAGCAGGGTATACATTATAAGCATTCTGTTTTCGACAGGGCCGGCGCTAGGATTCTAGGGCCCCGGCTAAGTGATCTTATGATCCCCCCCCCCCCCCCCCACAAATTACATTACACTTTGTTTTTTTTATGGATAAACTCAGAAAATTTTTATTTAAAAATGTTCAAATTTATTGGAGCAAATTTTAAAATTTGTGTTTGATTTCTATTTAATGAGGCACCCAGGCCGGCGGATCCCCCTTTATTGGCCAGGGGCCCGGGTACTTTTGCCCCGCTTAACCCCCCCTAACGCCGGCCCTGGTTTTCGATCAAGACTATTTCTAAGTAGCAACCTGGTAAAGTTTCTTAAGCATTCAGAATTTGATGTGTTCGTGTTATGATGCAATATGAAAAATAGGGATAAAGATACTGAGACGATTGCTAGGAATTTGATTTTTTTATTGATTATTATTGAAAATAGAATTCGTAACATTTCTCGTCGAATGGTTTGTTTGTGTTACATCAATGTACTTTCCGCCTTGAATATTGGTAGCACAGAAGCCGTTAAAGATTAAAAAAAGAGTTCTATCAGCCAGCCGTATAGTCAGACGTCGAATAAATTCATAAGCTCTCCAGCTCCTAACAATACAAGTATATTTTTATCTCCATTTACAAAGCGCTGTCAAATATTCACTTAACACCTGGCCATGAACACTAACAATTCATCTTCCTTTGCGACCAAATTTCCAAGATAAACATACAATACATAACGTAGCGTTGCAAGAGATTAAGGCCTATAGCACAAATATACGTTCTTCGCGTACTCATATTTACATTATAACTGAAATTTTTTGTGTCAGTTCATTACTGAACGAGTTGGTGTAGAATGCATCACCTTAAATACATTATTTACTAACAGATTAAAAATCCATTCGGTGATACAAAAATCCGAAGTGTCAATTCGAACAACAATTTAAAATAAATAACATAACAATTTAAAAAAAGTCAATACCGCCTCGAAGTGGAATAGCGTTTGCTGAGTTTTTACGTTTTTTAGAAACCACAAATTTCTAAGATGAAAGTAAGATTCTGGATTTGTAAAAACTAATGGCATTTTGCTGCTGCTTGATTGCGCAGCAGATGCGCCGAAAATTTGAAACTATGGACACCGACACCATTCGGATTGTTATATCGACACCGCTCCCAAACGGGAGAAAACAAGTGTGCTAAATTAACTTGAAGTGAACTACACTTAATGGTTCCTTGAGGTTTATTACTATGTACACAAAACACTGGTAAACAATAACAAATGTGGTACAGTTAGCGGATGACCGTCGAGAAATTTAGCCTGGTCCTGATCCGGGGTAGAGAGAGACGGCTTCTACTTCTCGCGAACTTCCGGTGGTCTTCTGTAGTTGAAGCTGGTTCCGCGGTCAGGCCGGAACTGGCGGTGGAGCGGCCGGCTACGCTTATATAGGCGGCCTGGCGCAGGAATTCCGTTGTGTGGTAGTACGGCGACCTCTGTAAGAAATAGTCCCACTTAGCTTCTAGATGATTCTATTTGTTTTCCTGGTTTGTTTTGATGTCTCTGCGCCTGTTTGGAGTCGTATATGTATCCCGGCGTGCAGGCGCGTTGTGTGTGAGGTCTGCCTGGCAGGGGCCTTTACTGGCAGACTGAACATACCTCCCTCCCGGGGGGGGGAGGGGGGGAAGCGATGTCTGCGACGTCTGCGAGGTCGTCTGCCGCGGCGCCCTGGAGCAGACTATGAAGGCTACCTCCAGGGGAGTACGGAGCTGTTCCCCTGGCGATGCGAGCCGACCTGCGTCGTGGTGCAGGTTGTGGTGGAGGTACTTGTGGAGCTAACGGCATCGGTTCGTCGGCGTCGATGGCCGGGGGCTGTACGGGGGGCGCTGAAGATGGTCCCCGCAGGTGGTCGAGAGGCTGCGGCTGAAGGGTGTCGGAGCGACCGACAGGTTGTGGCGTCGTTGGTGGCGTCGTTGGTGGCGCTGTAACTGTCCCTGAGCAACGGTTAGACGGCAGGAGTGGTGGAGGTGGCAGGGAAGGAGAGGAAGAAGTGGATGGCCGTGCCGTGGTGGAAGAGGACGGTGCCGTGGGGTAGCGGGGACGTAGTTGGTTTCGATGGCGTCGCACTATCCGGCCATCCAGGCTGACGTCGAACAGTTGGCGGCCCCGGGGCCGCTGGATGACCCCCGGAAGCCAAACCGGCCCGGGAGCCAAACCCGCGGGCCCAGACTAGGGAGCCCGGGGTGAAACGGAATGGGCCCGAAGGTACCTGTACTTTGGGCGGGGGTAAGAGGAAATGGAGGAGGAGTGCGAGGTTGGCGGCCATGTAGCAATTCCGCCGGGCTTTTGGCCCCCACTGGAGTGGTTCGATAGGAACTGAGGAAGAGTGTCAATGCCTCTTCGAGTTTGTGACTTGTGGTGTATTTGGTCATTTGGGTTTTGAATGTTCTGACTAGCCGTTCCGCCTCCCCGTTAGATTGGGGGTGGAAGGGCGGGGTGAGGAGGTGTTGGATATTGTTGGCGGTACAGAAGGATAGGAATTCCCGACTTCGAAATTGCGGTCCGTTATCTGTGACGATAGCATATGGTAATCCTTCGATGGAAAAGATCTTCGTGAGGGCTGAAATGGTGACCTCTGTGGTGATTGTGGAGGCAACGGACGACATATGGGAAGTGGGAAAAGGCACCGTCACTAGGAGCCACTGGTGGCCTAGGAATGGGCCAGCGAAGTCGAGGTGAATGCGTTCCCAGGGTCCGGACGGTGCCGGCCAGGAAAGGAACTTTTGAGGGGGGCGGGGCAGTTGTTGGGCACAGATGGTACAGCGCCGCACCATCTTCGTGACATCCGTGGTAAGGCCGATCCAGAATACATGGCGTCTGGCAAGGGATTTGGTGCGGGCAATTCCCCAGTGTCCTTGGTGGAGAGTTTGGAGGATTGTCGGTTGTAGGGATCTCGGAACGACGACCCTCGGGGTGGAATTTGGTTCTGTGCGGAGGAGCACTCCCTCTACTACTGAGAGCTGGTGGCGGATGGAGTAGTAGAACTTGAGGTCTTGATGATGGCGTGGAGGGGAACGTGTTTGCCACCCGTGTTGGATGTGGTGTCGGATGACACGGAGGAGGGGGTCCTCCCCTGTGGCTGCCGCGACTTTTGAGGCCGTGACTGGAAATGTCTTCAGTGCTTCTTGTATGTCATCGTCGATCTGGAACACCAGAAGTTCCGACTTGTCGAAGGCAAGGTCTGGTCCCTGCGGTAGTCTGGATAAGGCGTCTGCATTGGCATGCCTGGAGGTGGTACGGAAATGCATGGTATATCTGAACTGGGACAGGAATAGTGCCCAACGCTGGATGCGGTGGGATGTTTTGGTAGGCAGACGTGTGGACGGATCAAATAGTGATAGGAGTGGCTTGTGGTCGGTAATGAGATGAAAAGAAATCCCATATAAAAGGGAATAGAATTTGGAGCAGGCAAAAACAATAGCTAGCGCCTCTTTCTCGATTTGAGAATATTTAAGCTGAGCAGCCGATAGGGCTTTGGAGATGTAGGCTACGGGGCGTTCCGTGCCATCTGGTAATTTATGAGACAGAACTGCCCCCACACCGTAATCGGATGCATCTGTGGCAAGTATCAAGGGGAGGTTTGGAGTGTATGGCATGAGGCATGCTGCGGACTTGAGCTGCTGTTTAAGGGTGTGGAATGCGGTCTCGCAAGCTGGGGTCCAACGGAACGGGACATTCTTGCGACAGAGGTGGTACAGGGGTGCTGCCACTTGTGCTGCTGAGGGTATAAATTTTCTGTAGTATGAAATTTTGCCTAAAAAAAGATTTCAACTGATGTAGATCCTGAGGCCGAGGTAAGTTGGAAAATAGCGTCCACATAGGAAATGCTGGGGAGATGCCTTCCTGAGCGATGATGTGACCCAGGTAGGAAATGGATTGTTGAAAAAATTGACACTTGGAAAGGTTGCATTTTAATCCTGCTGCACGGAGGCGGAGGAAGAGTAGGCGGAGGTTGGTCATGTGTTCGGCAGCGGAGGGTCCCGTGACGACATGGTCGTCGAGATAGTTGATGCATCCCGGAATATCCTGGAGAAGTTGTTCGAGATACCGTTGAAAAAATCGCTGGAGCACTGGCCAGCCGAACATGAGCCGGTTGAGTTGGAAGAGGCCAGAGGGAGTGTTGATGACTGTGTATTGTCGGGACTGGATATCCAAAGGGATTTGAAGGTATGCTTCTGCCAGGTCAATTTTTGTAAAGTAGGTACCTCCTGCTAGTTTACGGAAGAGGTCGTCCGGTCTCGGAAGTGGATAGTCGTCTACCAGCAGATGCGGGTTGACGGTGGTCTTAAAGTCACCACAGAGACGTAAGCGGCGTCCTGGCTTCTGAACTATGACCAACGGCGTGGCCCAGGGGCTGAACCGCACCGGCTGGAGGATCCCTTCGTCTTGGAGACGTTGAAGTTCTTCCTGAAGTGGTTGTTGAAGCGCTACGGGTACCTGGCGTGCCCGGAAGTATCGAGGCCGTACGTCCGGCCGGAGTTGGAGTGATGCTTCGAAGTCCTTTGCACAGCCGACGCCTGGTGAGAACAGGTCCTGAAACTCGGTGCAAAGGGCGTCCACTTCAGGAAAAGGAACATGCTGAGATACGAGGTGTATGTTATCCTCAATTGAAAAATCCGAATAAGCGGAAAGCGTCCAGTCCAAATAAGTCTGCTGTGAGAGAACTGTTAACTACTAAAAAGGGGACTGAACGATGTACAGACTTATACATGACGTTTGCTGTGAACTGTCCCAGGAGTGCTATTTCCTGTTTGTTGTATGTCAGGAGGCGCTTGGGGGCCGGCGAGAGGGGGGGCGAGCCAATTTGCACATAAGTAGTATAATTAAGCAATGAGACTGCTGCTCCTGTGTCGACTTGTAGGCGCAGGGGCTTGCCATTGACCGTAACGTCAATAAAAAGTTTGGATGCTGTGGAAGTGTCTACCTGATTGATATCCATAGGTGCGCCGCTCAACCTGTCTTGGTAAGACCCTGGGCGGCGAGAGCCGGA
>CM061919.1:172228633-172276640 GCA_031002005.1 Vandiemenella viatica
GTTAGGTTTCGATAATGTGACACGGTTTCTCCGGGCAACCAAGATAACATCGACAACGACCTCGGAAGACTGTTTCTTACTCGAGCATTATTGTGCCATCGTCGTGTCGGCCATGGAGCTGCGCATATCTTCATTTTGGGTTCATTGAGTTTGTCTCTGTCTCGGTGAAGTTATGATACTTTCAGCGCGGCAAAGAAGTGTCGAGTATGTCTGCCATGGCCGAAATGATGTTTACGTAATAAACTCTGTGACATTCTCGTCCAATCGGCCATTTTATTCTCATTAGACAGAATAAAGACGAGTGCCTCCCGCACCCGCCGACTGAGCAAATACTTGCAGGGTGTGATAACTAATGCGCTGTCGCCATTACACACGTTTTCTTTAATGTCCATTGATGCAACATCTTCATGGATTAAAAAAAATAAAATATTTTGTTTATATGAAAATCGATTAAATGGTAATACATGCGTAAATCCAACGATCATTGGAAACGACTCTGTACAGACTTCATCACAGGTTTTCACTTTAAATATGTACCGACCTGGAACAAGGAACAATAAATACGGTACGGTACGAACTTAAGTTCTGAGTGATAAGAAACTTATTCGAGCGTTTTTAATGGGACGGGTGAAGCAGAAATTATGTATTGTTTCTGTGGGAATCGAAAGCGCTTCTCCATTCTCGCGGCACTAAAATACAGGGCGTTCGCCGGAAAACGCAACCCTCCCAGTCTGTTGCCGTCGGCAACTTGCTCGGACAGCGGAGCCAGCAGTTTCCGCCACGCGGCACCGTGAATCACCGCACTGTTTAACACCTCCGCTGCCCCAACAGTGCAGTGCAGTGACCCTTACATTGTTAAGAACGGTTTCTTTGCATTGTAGCTAGTTTGTGACTTCAGTCTCTTATTAATGAGTGTTGTGAATAAACGTTTCTTTGCGGTTTGGCTGGTTTGGGGCTTCATACTCTTACTAATCTGTACCGTGTTTGAGTGTGAGTAAAATTATGGTACGTTACAGTTTGCAACAAAGAATATTTCTCTATGATACATATGTGAAGAAGAAGTCGTTTAAAAAGTGTCGCAGTAAATTTCGTCGCGAATATCCTGGCGCTTTACTGCCAGCTAAATCAACAATTCTGCGTCTGGTTAAAAAAGTAAGAGAAACGGGTTCATTTTTTAACAAAAAGAGACTGTCGGTCAACCGTATTCTCACAGAGGAGAAAATTGACGATATCGCTTTTCGACTAGAACTGTCACCCAAAAAATCATTAAGTCAGTTAGGGCAGCGTGTGTCTCGAAATATGTTCAGAAGATGTGAAATGTGCATTACACAAGAGTGTCAACACTTCCAGCATCTTTTATAAGGTAAGCTAATGAATTACGTCACATTTAAATGCTTAGCACATACAAGTTTATGAAGCGTAATTATTATGAAATAGTCCGCGGCCGACGGTCGAACAATGCCGGGAGCTGACCGCTCGCTCGCCGCGAGCAGTTTCTTCCTTGTAGCGCTAACAGTGGGTTGCGTTTCCCGGCGAACGCCCTGTAGATTTCCTATAACTATAAAAAATTAACGTGAGTAAGGGGATCGATCGTCAAGAGAAGCTTTTTGAAAATTGCTGTTTCCTAACTAAAACAAAAAAAGAGTTAATTTAGCACACTTGTTTTCTCCCGTTTGGGAGTGGTGTCGATATAATCTGTCAACAATCCGAATGGTGTCGGTGTCCATAGTTTCAAATTTTCGGCGCATCTGCTGCGCAATCAAGCAGCAGCAAAATGCCATTAGTTTCACAACTCCAGAATCTTACTTTCATCTTAGAAATTTGTGGTTTCTAAAAAACGTAAAAACTCAGCAAACGCTATTCCACTTCGAGGCGGTATTGACTTTTTTTAATTTTTTTTTATTGTTGTTCGAATTGACACTTCGGATTTCTGTATCACCGAATGGATTTTTAATCTGTTAGTAAATAATGTGTTTAAGGTGATGCATTCCACACCAACTCGTTCAGTAATGATGGAATTGACACAAAAAATTTCAGATATAATGTAAATATGAGTACGCGAAGAACGTATATTTGTGCGATAGGCCTTAATCTCTTGCAACGCTACGTTATGTATTGTATGTTTATCTTGGAAATTTGGTCGCAAAGGAAGATGAATTGTTAGTGTCCATGGCCAGGTGTTAAGTGAATATTTGACAGCGCTTTGTAAATGGAGATAAAAAATATACTTGTATTGTTAGGAGCTGAAGAGCTTATGAATTTATTCGACATCTGACTATACGGCTGGCTGATTGAACTCTTTTTTTAATCTTTAACGGCTTCTGTGCTACCAATATTCAAGGCGGAAAGTACATTGATGTAACACTTGCATACAAACCATTCGACGAGAAATGTTACGAATTCTATTTTCAAAAATAATAATAAAAAAATCAAATTCCTAGCAATCGTCTCAGTATCTTTATCCCTATTTTTCATATTGCATCATAATACGAACATATCAAATTCTGAATGCTTAAGAAACTTTACCAGGTTGCTACTTAGAAATAGTCTTGATCGAAAACAGAATGCTTATAATGTATACCCTGCTAATCATACACGAATCGGCAAACTGCGTATCAGTCAACCAACGGAGTTTTAACATATGTGCGGGACAAAACTTTCCTAACCCGGGATCAAATGAAATTTCCTTAATCTTGAATCACCTTCATTTTTTTTTGATTTATTAATTGCAATGCGAATATTTTTCTGAGGGCCTACCGTACGTCCGGTGTAACAATTTTAACTTGAATCCAGGACCATATCAATAACAAAGTGTTCTATAAATTCACGTAATATAGAAGTAAAATATCCCATCTTGTTACAGTTACCCTATCAAAAAGATATACTGTATATATATCCCTGTAAAAGTTTTAAATTTTTTAAGGAAGGCGTTATCTTTAGACGTGGAAAAACGATCTTAATACTTTCCATTCGAAATAAATTTGTTTTGTTAGGTCTCATAGCATGTATTACGCAGAAAACTTCAGCAATGTTGGAGACTTAAAAAAGACGTCCTTGCCTTCCACAATATTTGAAGACTGAGTTATTACATCTTCATTTAAGCTAAGCTGCTGTCAATTTGCTGGAACACTAATGTAGTGTTAGCGGTCGAATGCTTCTTGCACTTTATGAATTAACATCAAGATTCACTATTCACAGACAATTTAAGCGAAACTGTGGATACAAATGTGTAAAACATATGTGTATACACTGTAAGTAATGTACGTCTATGCAGGGGATGTAGCTCAGTGGTAGAGCGTTCGCTTTGCATGTGAAAGGCCCCGGGTTCGATCCCCGGCATCTCCAACTTTTTTTTCCTGTTAGTTTCATTTTAGTTCCATTAGGGAAGACGCATATTCTCGAATACTTTAAAATTCCTTCTCTTCTATTTTTTTTTTCTCCGTTATAAACTAAAAAGAATGATTTCATGTTGCCCTCTGATAAAAATAGTCACATTAAAAATCAGATGATCAAACAAGTGTGGCAGCGTCTTTTTCAATTACGCAGAGATATGTGAAATCAAGTACTTGAACTATCGATTTTGGTGCATCATTGATTGTGTTTAAAAGAGAGCAAAGATACGGTCCGAAAAACTGCTTAACCTCAAATGGAAAAATGAAGAAAAACCAAAATATTTCAGCCGAAAAATTATAATTAAGAAGGAAAACATCGATATATTTTTCGAATTAGTGCAATGCCATTTGAACAGACACATGGAAAATGTAGAAATATGGCATAGACTCGCTTATTGTTTCATTTTAGATGACACATTTTTTTTTTAGCGCTCTGAAAATAGTTACTGAAACAAGTAAATTGGTGTTGTTTCTCCTGTATGGCATAATAATTCAGTCGGAAAGAATCTCTTAGTTGCAGAAGAGAATAACATTTGTTTGTTCCCTTGTGGTATTTGCTGTCCTTTACTTTTCCATCTTACCTCCGTATATTTATATTCTGTCGTTGAGATCTAGACCATTCGGGAGGACGCAGGTTCAAATCTCCGTTCGGCCATCTAAATTTCGGATTCCCATGGTCTCCACAAATCACTCCAAGCAAATGCCGGGATGGTTCCTTTAAAAAGCCATGCCCATGCTCTGCTTCCATCCCTTTATTGACATTGATGTCCTCGACATCGACGAGGCGTAAAGCCATAAAAAATACCTAGTAAACTAATTTCTTTATCTTTTTACGTACGACACGAGCTACATCCTCAGTGCTTCAAATGGTGTTTTATTTTTTTAAATATAACTTGAACCTTGACCAAACGTACGTTCAGATCCTTCTGGATGTTTTCTGTCACACCTGATCTGATAATTTCTGGACTGAGAAAATTATAATTAGGCATTACCTTGGTTCTTACTAGCCCCAACATGATTATAACGTGAAATTCGGAGAATAGTTATGGCCGTTGGTTATTAATTATTAGACTATTCTTTTCTCCACTCATCTCGAGAAAGTATTTATTTTGAACTTTATCGATTCATTTATTTTCCACTATCTTTCTGATAGCACCACATTTTAAATCCTTAAAGAGTGTATTCCGCGTTATCTAATTTTCATTGCCATAAACTGCTCCCATACATGCTGTGTCATAATTAGATTTCCGAGTCTTACGTCAAAATGTAGTTAAAAACGGAACTTCATTACATTAATCCGTAAGCGTGAGTTATCGAATTTTCTCCATTGCTCATGTTCTCTCGATCTTCGACCCCGATTTCTAAAATCCTTGCCAGGCCGCTACAGGGTCACGACCTCAGTGGAACAACCGGTTAGCAGCAAAATCATTTTAGACAAAGCGGTGAAATCACCTGAGCTACCTGCATACTAATTTTATAATAATTCTATGTTACCTACCAGAAACCGACCTTGCGGAAATGGATCGGCCGTATCGCGGCGCAAGTCGAGTAGATATTGAAGCAGGAAATGTAACACGTTTCTTCATACTGTTGCAATTTTTTCTTTGTGAACGAGTTTGACATTTACCAACCTGAGAATTAATATATCCATTTGAACGCTCTTTAACCTTCGTCGGCCATTTTTCCCCATGTTGTTTTGTTTCTAATCGCTTTCTTCAATTCACCCATTTCCACTTTGTTATTGGCTTCAATGTTTTTGTGGAACTTGCATTATTGGTTCGAAATAAGAGTCACTGTTTCATGATTCGGATAACATCGGCAGTCTGTTGTGATTTTTCGAACAACGTAATTCAGAAGAATACATATTTCGCCGGTCAACTTTCTTAAGCGACCAATATTCACAACCATATTTGAAGATGGAATAGACGATAGCTTCCATAACGGTTTTTTTTTGTTTTTTTTTTAAAAATTATGATATCTTTGTTTTTATAGATCCTATTCATGAAAAGCTTCACAGTACGAACAAATGATTTTTTACTGTTCAGATTAATGAGCCAGTTCTTACATTGTATCAAAGAGAACACTATTCTTCTTTAAAATTTTGTTATCAATTTCTCCAGTGATTTGAAGCAGTTCTCAACATCTTTATACTCTGTAGCTACCGCTGCCGTTCTCCTCAGACACCAATTACGATCCGCATACTGTCTTGATAGAATGCTCTCATTTAATAACCCTTAGTGGACGGACTGGTAAAGACATCTCGGCATTAGGCACCACTAGTGTTGCAAACTGAAAAAAACTGAAAAAAAATTTTTTCAGATTTGTGAAAAAAAAACATGAAAAAAAACCTAGCACCCTCGTTTTTTTCTAAATTTTTTTTTTCTCTTCAGAAAACAATATATTTGATAAATTATAGTTTTATTTATGGAACTTACATTTTACATGTGTGTTTTAAAGCTTACTAAATCATATAATATCTTACATAATGATTCATAAATGTATCTATATAGGTAACTTTTTTTTTTTTTTTTGCTGTCGTCAGTCTTTAGACTGGTTTGATGCAATCCTCCATCCCTTCCTATCCTGTGCTAACCTCTTCATTTCTACATACCCCTACAACCCACGTCCTCAATTATCTGCTTCATATATTCTAATCTCTGTCTTCCTCTACAGTTCTTACCTTCAACTGTTCCCTCCACTAACAAATTAACCAATCCAGCATGTCTCAAAATATGACCTACCAGCCTGTCTCTCTGTCCTGTAAGCTTCTTCCATAAACTTCTTTCCTCACCCATCATTTCCAAAACTCGTTCATTTCTTACTTTGTCTGTCCACCTAATTTTCAGCATTCTTCTGTAGCACCACATTTCAAATGCTTCAAGTTTCTTTCTTTCCGGTATTCCTAAAGTCCATGTTTCGCTACCGTAAAGTGCTGTGCTCCACACATAGAGTTTTAAGAAGTTCTTTCTAATTCCTAGATCAATATTTGAAACTAAAAGGTTTCTCTTTTTCATGAAGGCTCTTTTTGCTAGTGCTATTCTGCTTTTAACATCATTCCTGCTTCGGCCATCGGTTGTAATTTTGCTTCCCAAGTAACAGAACTCACTCACTTCTCCTATTGCATCAGATCCTATTTTTATATTTAATCTGCTAGTATTGGTGTCATTTCTGCTACATTTCATCACTTTTGTTTTACTTTGATTTATATTCAGTCCAAAATCTTCCTTCAGTATTTTGTTCATGCCATTCAATAACTTCTCAATATCCTCAGCCCTCTCTGCTAATAAGACAATGTCGTCAGCAAATCGTAGCATACTGATTTTTTCTCCCTGAAAACTTATGCCACATGGAAATTTTTCTTTGACTTTCTTCATTGCTTCTTCTACATACAAGTTGAATATTAACGGGGATAGACTACAACCTTGTCTCACACCCTTTTTAACTGATGCATGTCTCTCATGATTCTCTATTTTTATCACAGCCACTTGATTCTTATATAGTTTATAGAGGATTCTTCTATCTCGATACTTTAGACCTGACTTCTTTAGAATTTTGAACATCTTGTCCCACCTAACATTATCAAAAGCTTTTTCTAAATCAACAAATGTCATAAAAGTATCTTTGTTTTTCTTGATCCGCCCTTCAAGTATTAATCTTAAAGACAGAATTGCTTCCCTTGTACCGCGATTTTTCCTAAACCCAAACTGATCTTCACCTACTATCTCTTCTACTACCCTTTCCATTCTGGTCAGTAATTTTGAAGCATGTGATGTTAGACTAATTGTGCGATAATTTTCACATTTGTCAGCTTGTGCTTTCTTTGGAAGTGTGAAGATGATGTTTTTATTAAAATCAGTTGGAATTTCTCCTGTTTCATAACTTTTTGATATCAGCTTGAATAATCTTTCGATTCCTTCCTCTCCCAGAGATTTAAGAAGTTCTGCAGGGATCTCATCAATTCCAACTGCCTTATTTGCTTTCAAGTCATTCAGAGCTTTATTAAATTCTGTCCTCAAAACAGGATCTCCTAAGTCATCCATGTCGACATCGCCTTCCTTTTCCAATACACTATTGCTCAAGTCGTCCCCAACATACAGTTTCTCAATGTATTCCTTCCATCTGTTAGCTCTATCTTCTGACCTTAAAAGAGGTTTCCCATCGGCAGCTTTAATGTTCATACCTCTTTTCTTCATTTCTCCAAAATTCTGTTTGATCTTTCTATATGCAACATCTACTTTTCCTGCAACCATTTCCTTTTCTACTAGGTAACATAATTTTTATTAATCTTCTATGTCGGTACCACATTCACTAGTATCAGTACTACCAACACTAGTTCGGTCGGAGTTGGAATTTTCTGTTTCTTCTTCTGTCCCCAGTAGATCCATAACTTCAGAAATAGTTACATTTTCTTTTACTGGTTGTATTGCATGCAAAAGCTTTTGAGATTGCAGTTTTAAATTGTGAGCAAAGTACACACTGTAAATGAAGACTGCGCCGATAGTTCTGTATTACGGTCTTTTAAGTTTGAATTTAAATCTATTGTCATACAAAATAGGAGCTTTATTTGTTTTCAATCGTTGGTTTACGCTAATGGTTGCAAGGAAATTATTCATAATTACTGACAATGACTCAGTATTACCACTATACGCTGCGAGTTTAACAAGTATACGAATATAAGGAAAGCACAACAAGTAATAAAAATAGGCAAAAAACCGTAGTTAAATTTCCTAATTTTTTGAAAAGATTCGTAGGTCTACAGATAAATTTGTAGGGCCTGGCAGCACTTGTTCAAATAGTGTGTATCAATCCAAACAATAGGGAACGGCCGAACGGGGATTCCTTCTTATGCAACCTAGCCTTTTCGGGAAGTCCCCATTCGTAAATGAAAACTTCAGTCAATGTTACCAATATTTTTGTAATTTTTTGTTTTGTTTTCTACTGGACCAGAAAGATATAGTAGATTTAAAAGTAAGATAAGTACTTAGTATAAACTTTAAAACAGTCATATTAAACGATAAATGCCTTAAAAATTTGAAATTTAGTAGTTATGAAAAAAAGCATGTTCCAGAAAAAAAACACTGTTTTTTCATTTAGCACTAGGCACCACGTTCCAACTGCTTTTATTCCTGAAGACAAACTGGTACTTATTTCGATTGGACACGGGGATAAACGTTAGGTTGAATTTTGGTTTTTATTTGTTCAGTTTGTGCGGCTTGCTGTATTTATTTAAAATATGCCAAAAAGAACATGAGATTATGTGTTTCCTGGTGTTGCAGGATGGTGCAAGGCGTTGATGTGGGATGTGATGGAACCACGCCTGTGGCGCTGCGTTCTCAAGAGGAATCAAGTTTGCCCCGACCCAGAGATCAGGTTTCGACTCTACCCACCGAACATACCCGTGGAGGTGAGACCTGGGGCAAGGCTGAAGGCTTTGGGTTGGGATCCCCACAAAGAAAACATCATTCTCGTTCACGGATTCAACGGCACCCAGAGCAAGACGCCTATGACGCTCATACGCAGGGGTTAGTACAATACTACCCATCTTCTCAAATCCGCTGTTTCATATACTCTATTCCAAGTTTTCTTACTTAATGACAAAGATGTCGGTATAATGATAAGCAGCAACCATTAAAATAGTTATATCCTTAAGCCACACCCTCTACCGACAAATTAGTCAACATATCTCGTACTGAAAACCACCATTCTGTTGTCTTTCTTGAAACTTTCTTCTGCAATTTGATTGTCTAGTAACTGTTTCGAGAACGCTTTCATTTAATAATTTTTCACTTGGGTTGATTTTCAACGTCCTCGAAAAGCACCGCATTTGTCTTCAGTTTTCTGGTCTTCGCAAATATCGAACTTCCATTTTTCATATTTACTTAGCTTCTTACTTATAGAGAGTTCTGAACGATGCTAAAATGTTTTTCTTTTACAAAGTTTTTTGATTCAGTCATCTTATTAATTCAAATTTTATCTCGAAAATAACAGAAATCGCTTCTTTCTTCGGCTTAACGTTTCCATACAGAAGGGGAACCAATAAACTTTCGGAACGACCCTATCGTCAAAAGTCCGGGGATAGAGGCAAAAGCCATGTTTGGCTACGTGGGGAGAGAGGGGGTTCACAGGAGGACAAAATGGAGCTACGTGATTTATGGACGCTTCCTAATGAGCCGACATTTTAACTTATTGCGCTAATGTTAGAAAGATTTGTAACAATCGTTCATAAAAACGGCTAATTGCTCAGGACCACGGTAAAAAATATGTCCCACCACTGAGCTCGAAGAAAGAATGCGACAAGTGTATTCTGTACAACCATTCAACCTATTCCTGTTTCACGCAATGAATGACAATTAGCTCTTTACGTAATTCTATTCTTGCTGTAATACTCTCTCATTTGTTGTCAGTCACCCATGTTACAACGATTTTCACTGTGAGATCCAGCATTCGTGACAATCTGAAATTGGAAGTGATATCCATGGTTTCGTAATAACTTACTTATCAAAATCAATGAGAATCTTCTCCATTTGCATTGCATTTATACCTCCATAAGTCAAACACGTATATTTGGTGGTAGTAAAGACCTGGTGATAGAGTTTTCCGCCCCTATCGCAGCATGCTTTAATGCACAGTTTAACGTAGAATCCGAACCACAAAAGCGTTCTGGCGTACTTCAGATTACACAGCAAGCTGTGGCAGAGATGAAGGTCGGGGCAAGGGCCTTCAAAAATACCAGCCGACATTCGAATCGGGGAATTTTCGAAAATCTTTAAATAAAGATTATTTTAACTTTTTAATTCACATTGTTACGAAAAGTGTTTTTAGCTTTTTAAACTGTGTTTTTAACAATGATTGGGATGTGAGAAAAGTTAGTCTTATGTCTCTTCCTCCAGTGTTAAGAGGCACGAGCTTTTATTATTGTCCTGGAATTTTATCTACCAGACTGTTTGGAGCCAATTTAAAAAGAAAAAAGAAATGGCACACTCAACTGTAATGAAACACTGATTGTCATGTTTACTAACTGCCTACCGTCAGCGCATCTTTAGTGTTCTGACCGAGTGGGGCGGTGTAACGGTTAGCGTTCTCGCCTCGCATTCGGGAGGACGGCGGTTGGAATCCCCGTCCGGGCATCCAGATTTGGGTTTTCCATGGTTTTCCCAAATCACTCCAGGCAAATGCCGGGATGCTTCCTTCAAAAGGCCATGGCCGAATTCCTTCCCATTCCTTGCCCCCATCCTTGCCACCCATCCTTTCCCGTCTCTAAAGACCTCGATGTTAAAAAGAGACGTAAAGCAGTTACAAAAAAAAAAAAAAAAAAAAAAAAAAAAAAAAAAAAAAAAAAAAAAAAAAAAAAATTAGTGTTCTGAATGTTCGGAGACTCCCGAACTGCGCGAAGCATCAGGGGTGGTAGCGGTCGATGAATCACAATCAACTCACTGCGTATTCTGATTATTTCTGTAATACACTCATTTTGTTGTCAGGCACCCATGCTGTAACGATTCTCACAGTGAGATACAGCATCCGTAGGTTATGTGATAATCTGAAATTGCAAGTGATATCCATACATTCGTAAGAACGTACTTATCAAAATCAATGAGAAACTTCTCCATTTACATTGCATACTTCCATAAAGGCCCGGCCACACAGAACGCGACAAGCGACAGCGACATTGTGTCGGGGCGCGACTTCGCTATTGTTGTAATTCACAGTTTTGAATCGGGACGGTCACACACAAAGCGATCCGTCGCCGGGCCGCAGCCTAGTCGTGGCGACAAGCGACACAGTTGCACAAAATTACAGAATTGTTGCGCGACAGAGCGACATGGCCGATGAAGAAAAATTGATTTCCACCGCATCCGACGGCCACTACTTCAGGTGTACTAAGAGATGCATATGAAAAGATTTCCAGCTCATAAAAAGTAATTTTTCGCATTCAGAATTGTATTTTTTCTTCTTAGTTTCTCACTTTATGTTTGTTTGTTTACACTATAATTATTTAAAATAAATAATACTTGTATTTGAGCCTATCTTTTTTATTGTGAAATACATTGTCAATAATAAATTGTATATTTCACTTTGTGACGAAACTCCTGGTTTTAGGGGTATTTCTTAATATTGACCTCCACGCAAATGACACAACTGCCTGCAGGGGGAAGAGCTGGTAAGTGATAAGATTGAAAATCACTTAGAGGTCAGAGGCTTTGGCCAGGGCGCTAAGATTTTCGGGCCCCGGGTAAGGATTCTTAGCCCCCCTCCTCCCCCCCCCCAACAAAATTATTTATATTAAACTTTTAAATTTTAAGGCAAAAAATCAAATTACACCTTTTTAAGCAAGATTTTTAAAGTTTTATTTCTATTTAATTAGACACTCTGGCCGAGGAGCCCCCTTCGGGGGCACAGGCCCGGGATACTTTTGCCTCGCTTAACCCTCCCCCCCCCCTAGCACCGGCCCTGGTTTTGACAGTGTCGTTTTTGTTTTGTTTTTAAGAATATATATTAAATGAACATAACATACCTCATACTGTCATACAAATGGCTAATCTTTCTATTGTACCAATTACTTTTCTCCAGTTCGTGGTGCAATTCGATATAGTTGATTTTAACAGATTGTGTATTTTCTCGAAGCATTCTCGAGATATACGAAAATATGTATAAAATCTATCTTCTTGTGATACCAGTCCCCGGCAAAGACGGTGGTATTCACCAAGGCATTCTCTCTTCTTATTGATGTCAGGAACCCAGACCATTTTTAGTGCGAACAAAATAAGTAGAGTCTCCTCATCAATTGACATGTTTTAAGAATTTCCTAGCCCAAGAAAACTTATTAAGAAAGAAATAGAGAAGTACAGATTTCTTCGCGAGAGAGGGTCTCACTGGCATTTGTCGCTATGGAGTTGTCGCGTCCTGTGTGACGTACCAAAATCGCGTATCGCCGCGACGAGAGAACGACCACTTGCCGCTGTCGCTTGTCGCGTTCTGTGTGCCCAGGCCTTTAGGTGAACATGTGTATTTGGTAAGCGCTCAGGGTTTTTACTGGCTGTGCATTTCGCCCCTATCGTAGCGTGCCTTAATGCACAGTATAAAGTAGAATCGGAACCACGGAGCGTTTTGGCGTACTTTACATTACACAGCAAGCCGTGCCAAAGGTTAAGGTCGAGTTGGGACCTTCGGAAATAATAGCCGAGATTGGAATCGGGGAACTTTCGATCGCCAGTAAGACGCCTTAACCACTGACCCAACAAGACACTGCACGATAGATCACATTTTACGGCTTATTTGCTGATAAGGCTCTTAAAACTATAAGTTGCATGCGATGGTCATTGGTGGAGTACGCGAGTATTTTTCGGTAATCATCTTGACTTCCTAGATGAACAGTGATAAATTTCTACGCGTGTGCATCAGGAATTAAAATTTTCAATTCAATTCCATTACAAACATGTGAAAATATATGAAACATGTAAGCTACAGGGTAGATGTATTGTGTCCATTTTTCCACCCTTTCGATCATAATTACACACGTACAATGTACATAATGATATAGCACAAGATATATGTAATTTCCTTTGGGCCAACTAGGATCACCTTAAACCTTGTTTGGCCTGAATTTTGCTCTAGATGTGTACACATCAGTTTATAACTAGGGTTTTTAGCCCTAGAGAACCTACAGTTTAAAATGGAATCTGAACCACGGAAGCGTTCTGGCGTACTTCACATTAAGCTGTGCCAGGGTGAAGGTCGGTTTAAGTCAGGGGTGGCCAACATTTTTTACGGCCCACGAGATTCATCACACTTTTACAAAATATTTTTTACATTTCGATTTTAGTGTGACATATTTCTTTACATTGTGTGTTTAGTACCATTATTATTAAATTATCTATGTTTATATGTAAGAATAATAGTAAACACAATAATAACTCATGTTTCAATTTTTCACACCAAAACAATGTGTCTAGTGGGGATATATAAAATTATATGCGGCCCGCGGAGTTATGATGCAAGATCATTAGGGTTGGTCACGCCTGGTTTAAGTGCTTATGAAAATCCTCGTCGAGACAGGGATTCGAACGGGAGACCTTTCGATCTCCAGTCAGATGCCCTAATCATTGAGCCAACACATCGTTAAGTTATTTATATATTATACATTTATTTGTATATTATATATATTA
Source organism: Vandiemenella viatica (assembly GCA_031002005.1). Taxonomy (NCBI): domain Eukaryota; kingdom Metazoa; phylum Arthropoda; class Insecta; order Orthoptera; family Morabidae; genus Vandiemenella; species Vandiemenella viatica. The sequence goes on from CM061919.1 coordinate 172,242,189, forward strand.
AATCTATTTACCTATACACCTATAAAAATGGATACCTTTATGTTTGTATGTTCTTTACACAAATAAACAATTTTTATCCGACCTCGATGAAACTATGCATGGTTTAAAAAACCGAATCCATCACTCCCATTAAAAAAAATTTACGCGTGAAACGGTTCATTTTTTTTTTTTTTTTTTTTTTTTTTGCATATGGGTATGTTTCGAAAACTGCAGGGAATTCGCGTAAGGGGATGATGGTGATGGAGAATGTTTACGACAATCCAATCAAACGGGATAAAACATCAGAACTTTCATATCCAACCCCCCGAGCAACACCTGGTACTCTGCATGTTTATATTATAGGATATTTGCATTAATTATTTAATTAATTACATCCGATAATCTAGATTTTCTGTACAGTTCAAATATTCTTGTACTGATTAATATCAATGATTTCTCAAAATTTCTCTTTTTGAAGTGGTTTTTATGTTCTGGGGTAAATGAATGGTATTGTTACAGCATTTTTGAGCCGTGGCACCTACAATGTGTTCACCGTGGACTGGTCGACCATAGGAGAGTTCCCCTGCTACTTGTCATCACTGAGCAATACTCGCCTGGTGGCCCAGTGCACTGCACAACTGTACGCCCACATCACCTTCAACGGCGCCTCTGCCAAACGCATCACCTGCGTGGGACACTCTCTGGGAGCGCATATTTGCGGCATGATGAATAATCATCTATCCGCTAAAATGCACAAGATCATTGGTAAAGATAAGCTATACTCATAAAGTAGTGTTTCTGCAAACGCGATTCTTTCAAGATGTTCCTTGGAGTCATATGTCAGATGGACCAGAATCGTACCTCGCAATAACCTTTAGTCATTTAATGTAGCAGAATAAAAGAGGTTGTGTAAAGCGGTTAACTGCAGTAGATTCTGTACCAAGTTTTAGTGAACAAATTGGTGTATGTTTTAGTTGATTGGAAGTTCAAGACTTCCATTGTCGATACTTTTTCTAGGTACCATGATTGAAAGACAGATGGATATAGGACCTAGGACAATGTCCACAAGGAGTTGCACATCTGCTGTAACGAAAACATACAGCCTAAAGTTTGCATTCAATGAAACAAACTACTGGTCATTATACCACCAATTTAATTGCTATGGAGTTGTCGCATGATTGCTTTTCTGGTATAGAGGAATATATTAAAGTATTTATTTCATTCGTACCGGTCGAGAGAATCCCAGAACTGTATCCCAGTCTGTAACCGGATGCTCTGCGCTGTTTGTCAAGTCTTATCGCAACCACCATACCTGTTTGACATTACAAACAGTCTGCTATCGCTGTGAAACTACAAGTGGTATTTGCAGCTGTGGTTGAAGGTCATTGTAACCTCAATCAGTGCAGGCAGGCAGCTAACGCTATAGCCTGTTCAATTAACAGAGGCAGCTCAAGATCAGACTGCTATATACCCACTCCACTGTCCTTACCCCTACATGCGAAGGGGAAATTTTCCACTCGCCTACCGGGAAACAGTGCTCTGCTCGGCGAGGTAGGAATGGAGGGGGTTGTGAGGTGAGGAGTGGGGCCAGTAGAACATGACCTTGAGCCGCCAGTTTGGAGTGAACAGGGTATAACCGTCCCCACCCCGCAGTACTGCAAAGACGTCATCATGAGCCAACCAGAGCTTGTAATTTTACTAAAACTGTAACCAGATAATCAGAAGCTAGCTTTACCCCTCTACTAAGGAAATGCCCTCGCTTGACCAGAGAGCATACTTGCTCGTCAGTTGCGGACCTTTTGTTGACTCGTAACATCAAAATACGTAAATCTGCTGCTTGTTATATATTCCATGATGAGCAACTTAGTATTTCAGGATTGCAATATATTGGGAATTACTCAATCCCCCAACAGATTCTATAGGCCGATTCCATTCCAAGCCTAGTACCTATATTATGCTGTGCACATCTAGTATTATCAATGCCGTCATAATTGTCTTACATTTAGTATGTTTACGAAATAACATCTTTATTTGAAGTGTTTGTCCAAGTATATGTTCCCTTTCACAAGTGTTTATCAGTAAATAACCAATAGTTGTGTTTACTTCGTGTTTCCTTCAAAAGTAACCTAACGACTGAATAATTTAAGAATAATTCTAGATGATCTATGCTAAGAGTTTAAATAAGAAAAGAAAGGGAAATTAACCCACCACATACCAAAGTGGACGGATGCGATGAGAGAACACTAATGCTGACAATGCTTGTTTGTTTGTCAGCATTAGTGTTCTCTCATCGCATCCGTCCACTTTGGTATGTGGTGGGTTAATTTCCCTTTCTTTTCTTATTTATGGTGTTGTTTGTTTGTCAGCATTAGTGTTCTCTCATCGCATCCGTCCACTTTGGTATGTGGTGGGTTAATTTCCCTTTCTTTTCTTATTTATATCGCCTAGAAGCCGCTTCCATTTTCCTTAGTTGCATCATGCTAAGAGTTTAGTCATTCTAATTGCCACTGTACTAACAGGAGACAACTTCTGTTGCTTGAAAAGCTACTTTACCAACAATAACTACTAACTAATAACATAATTTCCCTACATTAGATCACAGACAAGTGATTGGAACAATCAGTTGGTGACTGCTCAGACGAACCCAAATCGGCTAGTTGCATATTAGTCTCCACTCGGCTTAACATGCAACAGATTGAGTTCTCCAGTGGTAATTTATCAACATAACCATTTTTACATTTTCTGGTACCCGCCTGTTTTTGTTCTTTATGAATTTTAATATCAAATTATTTCAGGGTATTTGGTAATTTATTCCAATTCATGACACCCTTAACTACAAAAGAAAATTTTATCCCTTAATGACTGAAATCGAGTGCCAGATTATGGTCATGGTAATCTTTTCCCTTCCACGCACTGCTTTCATTTCTTCCACCAACATCTTTCCAAGCCTTATCACCAATATTTGTACGAGGGAGGATCAAATTTAAACGAGCCTTTTTAAATTGCGCATCCGTCGATGGCGTGAGGAGTCTGAGACAGTTTGGACAGTTGAGGGGCATCATGTGGAAGGCACTAATAATTTTGGTGTGACACGTGCTTCTTTTTCTGAACAATGATGATGAGTGAGAAAGAGGTACACCCCGCAGTTGTACAACGTGTTATTATTAAGTTCCTTGTCAGATAAAAACGCAAATGCTGCTGAAATTCGGCTCCGTTTACTCCCACAGTTCGGGGAAAGAACTTTTTCGTGGGCTCAGGTAAACAGTGGTGTAACAAATTTAAGAAAGGTCAGGAGCGTGTTGGAAACATTGCCTACCCACACCAGCATCACACCGCACAACACCGAGGCTTTTTGAGAACTCGTCGAAATCCATCAACACATAACTGTGTTTAAAATCTCGCAGGAACATCAGATCAGCTATGGAAGTGTGCAGTAAATCATTTGTAATGAGTTGAGATTCCTAAAGTGTCAGCTTGATGGGTTCCAAAGTTGCTGAATGTAGAGCAGAAAACTGTGTGGTTTGAAATTTCTCGAAGCCTCCTAACGAGTTACAAGTAGATTGTGACACTTTTTTGGAAAAAACTGCCACGAGCGATGACATTTGGGCCTATCATTACACCTCTGATTTGAAGAGGACTGTTATGCAGTGGTGAAAGACTAGCGAAGGTGCACCAGTGAAAATGAAGATGAAGCTGTAGTCGGGAAGGTCTTCTCCACTGCGTCCTGCATGTTGATTTTCTTCAAGAAGGTCACCTCTTAATGTTGCCTGTCAAGTCTGAGTTGCCAGATGTTCAAAACGGCACGGCATTACGATCAGAAGGGTGTTGTTCCTCCATGACTATGCCAAATGCCACATCGCAACAGAAACACGCTCATAAATTGGTAGACATGCACTGAGCTGCCCTAGAACATCCACCCTACAACCCAGACTTTTCACCATGCGATTCCACATGTCTGGGCCACTCAAGGAAGCCCTTGGTGAACAGCACTTCACAACAAATGAGGAGGTGTAGCTGTTCTTGTGCAACTGATTTGATACAAGTCCCAAAACTATTTTATGATACCAGAATTAACAAATTACCAACCACTGGAAGAAGTGCATAGATAAGAAGGGGAACTATGTAGAAAAATAACAATGTAGATTAGAATTTATTATGAAAACTTGTGTTTTTTTCTTTCAAAAGGCTCTTTTATATTTGATCTTGCCTCATGTTTAACACTCCCAGCACTCGCTTGACTCTCCTCCTGTCACCCAATGAATTGCAATCCAACTTCTTTACCATATCAGTCACTGATTGTGTTCCACAAAAAATTTTAGCTGTCGTCCTTGGCACCACTTCCAACTCCTGTATTTGCAACCCAAAATGTGGGTCCCATACTACACCATCATAATCGAGCAATAGTTTGACCATATTTTTGTAACCCTCTCTTCTTTGGTTCATCCCTTCATCATTCTCTTCAATTAATGAAGCATTTTTAAACATTTTCCTGGCACCTGCCTAAGGTTGAGAACTGATAAGCAGTGGTACAGCAGCCCATGAAATAAGCACCATTTTCAAACAGCAGCAATGTGTGGACATATAATTTACAGCTTGTTTTTAGTACCAACATTTTCACTGTTGCTGTTAATTGTTTTATGATTTGTAGTATTAGCATTGTATAGTAAGGAATATAAATGTGAAGCATCTGATGCTGAGGTGTAGTATTATTCTAAATTATTGCAGTTAATTCATAACAGAGTAGATTGAGGAGATGTTTGACAAGGAAAGTTTGATTTTAAAAAAATGAATTACATGCAGTAAAAAACGGACAGAGGAGACTTTGTAACACTGTGGAAGAAAAGAAAATGATTATATTTATGTAAGCAAAAATTTATATTTAATTGGAAAATAATTACAGGAAATGGTAAAGAGCAAAGTGAAAATTTGAAAGTGTACCAAGAGGTCCATCACATTGGAGTGCAAAATAATAATGAAAAATTTATCTAGTATTGAAACTTCACTTATCTTACAGTAAATCAAAAAAGTTTTCTATTTTAAAAGAAGAAAAGCTTTTTGTTTGAGCATTCTCTGTTTTTAAGTGCTGGCAGAAATTTCTAGGAATTTTATTTCAATTACTGCTGATAGTAAATCTGATTTTCCACAGTTGAATATTCTTTTGAGAATTCAGCTTATTATTTGTTTCATACAAAATGTATTAACTTTTTGGTTATTCAGGCCTTGACCCAGCACGTCCACTGGTGGATCAGTTTGGAGATGAAGCTTTCCGACTGACCAGAGATGATGCCCATCTGGTGCATGTCGTTCACACGAATGCAGGAGCACTGGGAGAGGAGGGGCAGATTGGGCATGTGGACTTCTGTGTCAATGGTGGCCGCTTCCAGCCTGGCTGCAGAGGTCACAGGCTCAGTAAGTGAAGAAATAGTGTTAAAGTCATTACATCTCAAATAAATAAATTACTCAAACTGATTTACCATTTTGCACCACCAAAACAGGATCCACTATAATGATGTGTATGGAGGAGCTGACATGAACACTGTAGGTTAAATACCCATCCTGCATCAGTTTAACTGAGGATATCCAGTGTCCCACTTCTATCAATGGCTCTGATATATTGAAAATCTGATTTTTACAAAACAGGATTTTATGAAATGACTCTAGTTTAGTGACGTAGATTGTGTCCTTAGCAAATAGTTTTTATTCATAACAGACCTTCCATGTCTGGTTCTGCAATATCATAACTCACTCTTCATGGTTAACAGACTGGTTCAATATAATTTTGTGATAAATATTTTCAGTATTAACACTGAACTCCAATGATAAGTTAGGTATCGGCATATGTCATGATTTCAGTTGTAGTGTGCGTAGAGGCTTTATTACTATATATTAGGTGAAGAAGTACTTACAGTGGCAATATGATGACACTAACAGCAAGTGTATTTATCAGCATTTTTCAATTTTGTCAAATCATTATTATGTTTTGACTGTATAATATCATTGGCTATTTGGCTGTCATAAAACTAGTGGTTTTCTACTGGACTAATCCTATCCTTAAGGATAATACAATATTAGAGTAAAGAACAACTTAATAGTATTCACAAACCAAGTATAGTGTGAAGGAAACACAGGCTATGAATCAGTTAAATATTCACAATGAACAAATATCAACAGACCTAACAAAGTCGTTATCAGCACCTAAATCAAATTTGGGGAAATAACTGCATTTATTCAGTCACTGATTAATCTATTGACTAATCTACTAACACACTGCAGCGCAAACAAAAGTGATTCTCCTGGAAATTGTTAAGAAACAAATGAATGCTATCATTGGTAGCAAAACGCGAAAGTGGAAGCTTGTCTACAAAAATAATAAGTAAAAAAGAATGATGTTAAATGGTTCTATGGATAGCAAAGAAAGACAAGAAATACGGAAATGGTTATAGCAAGCGCTTTCACAGTTTATGTTTGAATACAATTAACAGAGCAACTTCTGAGGAAAAATAGTTCTTTCTTTTCTAGCCCAGCTGTTATGTATCAAGTCCAGAAACACTGTTAAACAGACAGAGAAAAGCTGGGTATATAGAAGAAATATTAATAAAATAATTTAATAGATTCCTTAAATAATGAACACTGGTCAGAAGTGTACACTGCACAGGGTGTTAATGCAAAATTTGGTTCCTTACTTAATATATTTCTAACACTTTTCGAAGGAAGTTTCAAAAAAAGGAAATTTGTCAACACTCCAAACAGTGAATTGGGTAAGGGATGGGTAACAAAGGCTATTAGAGTATCTAGTAAAACAAAAAGGGACCTTTACTTAAATGTAAGAGAATCAGATAACTATACACTGAAAGCTCATTTTAAAGTTAATTCCAAAATACTAAGAAATGTAATAAGAAAGGCCAAGAACAGGTATATATCAGAGAAAATAGAGAATCCAGGCAATAGGATGAAAACTATATGGAATATAATAAAAACTGAAACAGGAAAATCTTTAATCTCTCTAAACACATAAAAATAGAACAAAATGGATCTTTGCATAGGGAAGTAGGGGAAGTTTGTGAAATATTTAACAAACATTTTACTTCTGTTGTAGAGAAATTGGGCATAGAAAAACAATCCCCACATAGTGCCCTAAGGCTTCTACAGGCTGCTTTCCCAAATAGATTTGTGGAGATGCAATTTCCACCAGTAACAATCTCAGAAATAAATAAACTCATGAAACAATTAAAACCTAAAAATTCTTCCAGCTATGACAATATTTTAAGTAAATTACTAAAAAGATGTTCAGATTTTATCAATCATGTAATTGCCTACATTTGTAATGAATCCCTAATGCAAGGTGTGTTTCCAAATATACTAAAATATGCAGTTGTTTAAAAAAGGAGAAGCAACATGTGTAGATAACTATCGTCCCATTTTATTACTCTCTGGATTCTCAAAGATTTTTGAAAAATTCATGTATCATTGAGTAATAAAACATGTTACACAATATAATATCCTCACTAATTCACAATTTGGGTTCCAAAAAAAAATCGTCCATAGAAATGGATATATATTCATGTTTAAATAACACATTTGAGGAACTGAGTAATAAAATGAGCCCTGTAGAAATATTTTGTGATCTTGCAAAATCATTTGACTGTATAAATGATGAATTTCTTTTGAAAAAAATGGAATACTATGGTTTTTATGGAACTGCAGGCAAATGGTTTAAATCATACATGGAAAGTCGAATGCAAAAAGTTTCCATTCTTGATTCTAAAATAAGTAAAGATGCCTTATCGGACAGGGAGAAAATCAAACATGGAATTCCAGAAGGCTCTGTCCCAGGAGCCCTCCTCTTTTTGTTATACGTCAATGACCTTCCTGGAAACTTATCTGACAAAGTTAAGAGTGTTTTATTTTGCAGATGACACTAACCTGACTGTGAGAAAAACACCAAACAGTAATCTAAAATTCAATGTAAATGAAGTACTTAGTGAAGTAGCAAATTGGTTCAAGGCAAATTCATTAAAATTAAATTCTGAAAAAAACACATTAGGTTTAAAACAATAAATTATGCACAGCCGGATTTACAACTGCTACAAACACAGAGTATAAAATTCCTTGGTATTGAAATAGATGAGAAACTCAGTTGACACAAACATATCACTTCACTACTGAAGAAGATAAGTAGTGTCACCTTTGCAATACAAACACTTTCTTTAACAGCAGATCTCTAATTATCAAAACGGAATATTTCCATTCAGTGATGTCATATGGCATATTTTTTTGGGGAAATTCTTCACAAAGTAAAAAAGTTTTCATAGCACAGAAAAGAGCTATTAGGATGCTGAGGAGGGTAAAACCAAGAACTTCTTGCAGAAAACTTTAAAAAAAACTAAATATTCTTACAATGACTTCTCAATGTACATATATATTCTCTCATGTGATTTTTCGTAGAACGTTTTAACCTGTTTACATCTAACTCACAGATACACAATTTCAATACAAGAAACAGAAATAACCTGCACAAAACACAAACATATCTGTCATTAGTACAAAGAGGAGTTAATTACTCTGGGATACATCTGTTTAATAAACTTCCCAAGAGTATAAAACAGTTTGCAGATAATAAAGATATATTTAAATAAAAATTTGAACAAAATAATTAATTGTATTCAATATGACCTTTTGTAAAACTCAATTGTAAAAATTAATGTTTATTGTTATTCTCTTTGTAACAAATGATTGTTTTCATTATGATTATGACTCATATTATATGGATGTGTATTAACGATGACATGTTTCACATCCCAGAGGTCCTTCCTCAGCAGGGATCCATGAAACAAGATTGATAAATATAATAAAAATAACTAGCCTGGAATGAACTGGTCCACCATTAGATGAGGAACATGCCAAATGTTGATTTCTGAACCCATCAGCTTCAAACATGTAATTGGTAAATGATTTAAAAAACACTGATATACAATATTCAAGAGGGAGACTAACGACTGGAAAATCTGATTAGAAAGATGAAAGTGGCCAGTGGAAAATTGCCAAAAATTAGAACATTAGGATGAAAATACATTGGTAGTTTGATTAACACTACTAATACATGATTACCATTTTTTCCTCTGTCCTATTTTTGGCTTGTGCACTCTAAGAAAGTTCAAAGCAAGATTGTCATATTTCTGCTCCGTAACACTGCAATTTGTGTTATTCTACAAGTTGTGGTAACTGTTGTGATGGTTGTTTTTGTGATATATAAAATAAAAGAAGTCGGACAGCATAGAGTGACTTTTAAGGAAAATAAGATGTTACTCTAGTAACAAGAGCACAGACTCCTAAACTGAAACATCCACCAAGAGAGCAGTGAACATGAAGATTTTTGACAGTAAATATGCTGGCATTAAATCTCTCCTTTTAACAGAATTATCAATTGTGAGGTATAGTTTTAGTTAGGAGCCATTTATGTTAATGTCCCAGCCAATTAATACCATAAAGACTACATCACTTGAGTGAAAAATTGGTTAGAACTGTTTTAGCTGACCCAAGATTGTACCTTATCACTGTAGTGGACCCATTTCTCTTGCATTTTCTTCCTTGTAACATTAGGACAATGATCTATTCTCACAGGACGGGCACGGTGCAGTCACTTTCAGAGTGCCTGCTACTTTTCTGAGGCAGTCATGTCTCGGCGGTCAGTAATCGGTTATCCCTGCTCCTCAACATGCCCAAAGACAAGTGTTAGGTTTGGACGCAGACCTGGATCCCCTGTACCGATGGGTACTGATACACCTGACAGGTAAGAACAGAATAACGTTGAATTGCCGTTTATTTGCTTGAATAGTTTATTCATATTGGAAGCTTCTAAAATATATAAGAATATGCTCTTAACATACAGTATATCTAAGATGTCATACAGATTGGAAAACCAAAGTGTCCCTCCTAGAAGAATCATCAGTTGTTCTATAGGGTATCTTCCAGATCTGAACTTCAGGTTGAAACATTTAGTGAGGAAGTTAACTGTAGTGAGAAGTATGATACAGAAATTTATAATCTTCACACTGATATTTTCTGCTGTATTCATCAAATGAAGCTGTCATCTTACATACAGATTTTGTAATTATACAGTGGCATGGGAAGGGAGCATATGTCTGCATCCATTAAGCATGAAAATGTTGAATTTATTACCACATATGTTTTAAGGACAAGTTTGCTCTAATTCAGAATATCAGACATGACTTAACGCCATTCTGCAAGTTACATTAATTTACCGTAGGGTTCCAACATCAATATGATGTTCCTTAACGTCACTGGCAATTTGGAAAGTATGTGATTCTAAATCTACTCACTACAGAGTTTGAATGAATGGGCATTCCTTTCATTGGCAAAACAGAGAAACTTAATTTAGTAGCTTGCAATTGTGTCTTGAATGGTGTTGACACTCGTACATTAGACTTATTTCGGTAATGCCAGTGATTATACTTCAATCTACATGTTTTGAATATATTATTCATTTTTAAAATACGAGAATGTGTGCACACAAAACAGTTATAAAAAGTAGCCTCCTAATACTTTCTAAAGTAAACAGTACTCTGGTATAATGGTCTTGTAGACTGAGCATACTTTTCCAATGATGATTTCTTTTAGAATAGTTGTGAGCAGAGCATTTTCTCTGTTTGGAGTTAGTTGTGCCACTTTATCAAGAATTAACATTTAGCCATAATATTGTGCCATTTATAAGAGATCTTATTTTTTGAGAATGAGGATGAAAATGCTTCTAAGCAATAAAAAAAAGGAAGTACAGGGACAATAAAGTCTTATGGCAAGTGCATTTAAGACGCCTTTTTCTGTGTAGATGAACAAGATTTTATATGAAAATAATGTAAATTGTCTGTCTTGACGTATTCTTTGCTATTCTCCTGCCTTCATTTGTGGCAAGTAATGGGATTACTTTATGTATCCTTCCTTATTTTCATTTTAATAAATCAGAACACCTCAATTCAAAAAATCAAAAAACGGTGGACATTGGAATATATTTAAAAGCTTTATATGTGGCCAATATGCAATGACATTTTTAAGCAAAATGCAAGATCTATATGAGAACTGAGCTGAAAACAGAATTATTGGAAAATTATTTTTAAATTTTTTAGAGAAAACTAGGTTTCTCATAATTGAGTAATTAGCTCTTACGTGTGAGATGCTATCCTGTTATAAAAGTTTTTGTCCTTGACCATTACCACAGATGCCAGTTACTGAAAGTTTTAGTGACAAATAAATGTACAATTTATCTCAGAAAGCTTATATTTGCCTCTGGAGGTTCTTGCTTGTCAAACCTTTGCGAAATACTACATTTCATAGTTTTGCCACTGGCATCTCCATGTATGGTGGAAGCTGAGAACTTTTAAGATGGTAGAGTACTAAATTGATATTTATTGACATTAGAAACTGAAGTAATTACTTTGTTGGTTTTTGCTTGCAGTGCATCCGGAACATATTGTGTGAGCATCACACATGGAAAAGACTGTAAGTTTGACTGAAGAGCAAGAACTGGAAGCATTTGTCTGCTTTGCAAGGCAAATATCACTTAGCTCCACAGCCTGGATATTCATGCTTGCAGCAAAAGGGAAAAACATGTGCTAGTGTCACAATGTTAGTGTTTATCACATAATGTTGTATTCAACCACCAAAGAGATTCTGCCCTACATTCATTCATTAACTTGCAAGAGTTAATTGCTACAGGAGTCTATTCTTGATTTTGCTGGGAATTTCTTAGATTAGATGAAGAATAGTATGTTGCCTTACAGCATATCTGATATTAGTGCCTTTTAATTAAATTTTTGTCAAGCTAGGCTGATTAGATATAAATAGAAATTCCACACTATTTGAAGGATATATATGCTGCGTTTGTGAACAGCTGTTTCCGTATACTTCATGTTGCAGGTAAAATCATATACAAGCAAACAGCAGCATAAGAATATAGCTTAAACTTGTTTTTAAAAGAAATTTAAGTGCTACCTATCATCATCTTCCACTTTTGGCAGAATCCTTTTTTTTAATTTGAAGCTATGTTGCGCTATAAACTAGTTTGTCGCAAAGTCTGTCATTGGCAGTACCGGATTTAGGGGAAGTTGCCTTGGGTGGCAAAATTATGTTTGAAGTGGCATTAAATGGTAATTTCGTGTGGCAGCGACCTTTTTTTAGCTCTTACTGCCCAAAGTGGCAACCTCTTTCAGGGGGCAGCAATCTTAAGTTCTTGCCCCGACTCAGAAAATTTGTAGATCTGTGTTTGGACATTGGAACAGTTTGTCGCCGTCAGTTTGTGAACCATTTAAACTTTGTTATTTATGTGTTATTTTTTGTTAATTTATGGGTAAAATGTATAGTTTTTAAAGTTTTAAATAAGGGATTATTCCAGATTTATTCTAGAAAACTGAAAAACAGGTAAAAACTGTAATCAGTATAGAAAGTATGCATACCATTACACTTGAACTCAGACTTATTATACTTCCTTTGGTCCAGTGTGAGGGTGCTTTAAAATGTTATGCAAAGTTGCTTTGAACCTCACAGAAGAGAAGAACCATATTAGCACATTCTCAACATTAGACATTGTTCCAGCCTCTATCTGATATCATTTACACTAACTTGCCTCTGTAATCACCATATCACTATTAACACCTTCTTCATTCACTATAACATCACTATTGCCAGTGTAAGAGATGCCTTGTAAGGTATGCAGGAGTTCCCGTAGTCCACCAGGCAGCAAGAACTAAAGTGTCCAAATATTATTATTTTTTTTTCTCACCACACCCAGTAGCGAGTTAGGTTAACAAGGGTCCTAGTGCAAAATTAATATTGGGACTCTCAGCTTTTTTTTTTTAGCTTTACCAGGTATTATGAGGTTTGCTGGCAGACTCCCCTCACTGAGCTGAGGTTATGGTCTCCAGTGCATGGCACCGTCCACGCCTCCGATTAGTCAGTGCCTACAGCCATCCTTTCTTTAACATCAGTAAATGATGGGTCTACTTCGGGTTTTCTTTCCATTTGTATAAACAAATATGTATAAAAATAAAGTGTACTAAAATAAATTATGACTCAGAATCTAAGACAATATTCAAGTGAAAGCTGTCATTCATTTACAGTCAGACTTGGTGGTTTTGGATACAATCATTCTGTTCTGGAACTTTGCAAACTCAAGTTTTGGTGTCTCAAATACTCTGGTCGTAGAGCATCATTTAGCTTTATCCATGGTTTGTGGTTTAATCAGCACCACTTAACTCCAGGAACTGCAGTTCCTGTATGGCAAAAAAAGCAACAAATAAATCCTATAAGACAGCATTTTTAATATAATAATATTTAATGGAATTGCGATAGAGTGTACGCTCTGGTGGCAATTTCCCTAGACCCCTATCTCCCCTCTTTCCTGAACCCACCTGCAAATTTTGGCTTTAAATATTTTTGGTAAATTATTCATCATTTCTCTTGGTAACTTATTCCTATCCCTGACACCCTTACCCAAAAAAAGAGAATCTTCGTACACCCTTTTGCCTGAAATCAAGTGCCAGCTTGTGGTCATAGTTATCTTTTGCCTTCTGTGCATTACTTTTAATTCTTACACCAATATCTTTCCATGCCTCATCACCAATGTACGACTTGTACACTCCCATGACCATCTTCACCCTCCTCCTGTCTTCCAATGAACCCCATTTTTCAATGGTTCTCAACCTGAGGACCTGTAAAATGTCAAAAACAATTCTACGGCCAACTAATTTTATATATATATATTTTTTTACCTGTGTGTATATTATTAATGTTTCAAACATATTGTGTTGTAGTACAACATAATAAATTAACAAGAGTCTTTTGAATTCTTACAGAATCACAATCTTGAAAATGAAAGTGAACTATGAAAAATGAATTACATATTGAATAGCATCTTAATACTTCCTAACTAATTAAATAATAATGTTATGTTTGTGGAACACCTATGGTCTGTGGACCACATGTTGAGAATCAATACTTTAAAAGTATTTTTAGATTAAGAAGGTAATTTAAAAACCATTATTTTTCACGTACGAGCACTAGATTCCAATGAACATTTGTCCATGAATTTTAATACGAGATGAATTTTTGAACTAGCCTTTTCATATTTACATCTGTCATAATTACAACCCATACAGTACTCTATAACTGAGTTGGTAAAATCTGCACTGTTCATCAACACAATCTTTAATTTTATGTCATATTTCCTGCTAAATTTGTTCATTAACACTGCAAAATAAGTTAGGATGGTGCTCAAATGAAAATATAATAGATAGCTTTTATGTTTTACCACATACTGAATTTAGTAGCAAAGTGTGTTGCTAAGAAATTTGCAATTAATTTAACCACCCAGTTTCCTTAGTCATATAGCAAAACTTGAGTCATAATATATGTTAAGTAGAACAAATGACATAAAAACTGTTAGTTCAAAATAATTTGTTGTTAACCTAAATAGACAACGTTGCAATTTCATATTGCTTCTGTAACAAGTGTGACCTTTAATTTTGGATCATCCACATTCAGAAAGCTTACAGTAAGTTCAGGTCATGAAAATTAAATCAATAGCTGTAATGTGATTCTTGTATACTGCATCAGTTTTTGATTGATTAGCTCTACTAATTGATCAGCTTCCAAGAGTTGCAGATATATTGCAGCTGATTTCCCATAGCACCTGTTGTTTGAACAATTTATCAATTCATGATGATAGTTTTATCTTTAATTTTGATTTTATCCCTGCAAACACAACACTGTAAGCTGTTATTACCCAAGTTTTAATTGTGAAACAACACTGATTTATATAAGTGTAGAATCCATGATCACTTTTGGACATTTTTAAGTAAAGTTTTGCTAAACTTTATCAGAGTTCCATATTCCAGTTTCCCTTTTGGTTTTAATTGACTCAGCTATTACTCCATCTAAACAAAATATTTTTTATATAGTATAGACCTCTGTGATCATTTCTAGTTTCTGCCAACCACTAACTACAAACTTCCTTTATTCCAATTAGTGGAATTTTTACATGCTTTATATTAGCTTGACTTGTATGTATGTATGAATGTAACGGAATTTTACAACTCCATTTTGACCCACTTCCCGATGTCCGAGTTGTTTGAAATTTGGCACACATATTAAGAACCGGTGACAATACAATAATTTCATAGCTATAACCTGCTATGCTCATTACTTTGACTGTAACAACAGAAAAATGGTTGAATGTCGTGGAATTTTGCAATATAATTTCAACCCAATTCTAGATGTCCGAGTTGTTTGAAATTTTGCTCATGTATTGATAACTGATTACAATACAATAATTTCATAGCTATGTCTTGATATTTTGACAGTAAAAACATAAAAATTTTGCACACGTTTTAAGAACCGTTGACAATACAGTAGTCTCTTAGCAACGTCCTGCTATTCTCGTTACTCTGACGGTAACAATAGAAAAATGGTTGCCATGTAATTGAATCTTTCATTTCAGTGTTTACCCGCTTCCTGATGTCCGAATCGTTTTAAATTTTGCACACTTATTAAGAACCGATAAAAATTCAATAATTTCACTCTCACCACGTTGTCAGTGTATCCTATACTTGATGGGATTACTGAGTTAGGCAAATGCAGCTGCAACATTAGTGCACAGGTGCGATTCGAGAAATCTTTGTCATTTGGCGGCCACACCCTTCGGAGATTTCCCACCCAATATAGCCATCATCATCATCATCGTTCTCCAGTTTCCCGGGTGTGATTTACGAGCCTTGGTTGCTGTAGACCATCGTCTTCTGCTGTCTCCTATCCAGAAAGGTTTCTCTGTCTTAAGTCCCTTAACGTGATGTTGAATAGTAAGTATTCGAAATATTACTTCGTTCTATTATAGAAAAGTAGCCTTCCTCGTTTACCATGCTAATGGATCTCTTGTTGAGTTGACCATTTAATTGTATTTTACTCGTGGGAATAATAATTAATAATGAAACTACAACTCAAAGAAAAAGAGAGATTGGCGAAGAAAAGCCAACAGTAAGAAATGAATGTAATTTCTCTCGGCGTTGTTTATTTATAAACGTTTCTCGGGAAACAAGCCGAGTTATATTGTTATTAAAGCACAATATTTCGGCGACTTTAATCTCCGTCGCCATCTTCAGGTGCAGTTGCAAGTCTTGAAGTCTGCCTTGAAGTCAACCTTGAGCGTGTTGTTTGTAAACTGGCATGGCAACGACAGATGTTGTTATGTTGCCTAGCAGCATCTCAGATGTCATTAGACGCCCGCGGAACACAAAAAGCAGAGCGTTGGTGATGAGCAGCCTCAATTACAGGAATCCATGCATCACTTATCTGGAATCCACAATCCCTGTTTACCAAATCAGACGCGAGGCGAATTTCAAATGCTTCTTTAATGACGCTGTCCCAGAAGCCTCTCGCATGTGTCAACACCTTAGTCGCTTCGAAATCAAAATTTGTCCGACTTACCCGCAAAGTTAATGCCTCTTCTGCACCTGATAGAAGGACAGTAATTAATCTGAGTGGTGGTGAATTAGACGCTGCCACCTTTTCAGTTCTATCTAAAGGGCTAAATTTTGCGCCAGTACCCAAGACCATTCCATACAGGGAAATTCTCACTGGCGTCGAGCTAGCCGTTCGTGGTTTGCCTGTGAGCGCTGCTGAAGAGATAAGGCGGGAAACCAGCAGAATATTAAGCAAGGCCAAACCGCCTCAGCCCAACACCACAGCTGCTGAGCGTAAAGCACTTTGGTCATTGCGTCGCAACCAAGATATTATCGTCCTACCAGCAGACAAGGGGAACGCTTCGGTGGTTCTTACGATGACAGATTATCAACGAAAAGTAGAAGAACTTTTGGTGGACGCGTCTTACCGACAAGTGTAGAAAGATCCGACCAATGCGGTGGCGAAGAAAACAACAGCTCTGCTGAAATGTTCTGGGCTACCAGAAGACACTATTAAACAGTTACAACCCCGCGCAGCTGTTCCACCCAGACTTTATGGATTACCAAAAATCCATAAACAAGGAACACCATTACGGCCAATAGTTTGTACTATTGGATCGGCTACTTATAATCTGGCTCGATACTTGACCGGGCTATTATCGCCAATTGTGGGAAAATGTGTTCACCATGTAAAAAACTCGGTGGAATTTATTAATACTGTTAAAGAACTTCACCTACGTCAACAGGATTTGATGGTGAGCTTCGATGTGGTTTCCCTCTTCACCAGGGTTCCTCTGGCTGATACGATGGCTCTACTACAACAGCACTTCGAGCCCAGGTTAGTTGAGCTGTTCCGCCACACATTACAATCATCGTACTTCTTGTATGACGGGCACTACTATGAACAGGTCGAGGGAGTTGCAATGGGCAGTCCCCTGTCACCTGTTATAGCTGATTTCTTTATGGAACATTTTGAGGAGAAAGCGTTGGAAAGTGCCCCCATGAAGCCCAGTGCCTTCTTTAGGTATGTGGATGACACATTTGTTGTTTGGCCTCATGGCAGAGACAATCTAGATAAGTTTCTCCTTCACTTGAACAGTGTCAACAAAAACATCCAATTCACGATGGAGGTTGAAAAGGAAGGCCGCTTGCCCTTTTTGGACATTCTGATTATAAAGAAATCTGATGGAACTTTGGGACACACGGTGTATAGGAAGCCAACGCATACAGACCTTTACCTAAACGCGCACAGTTATCATCACCCTGCACAGCGCAATACAGTACTAACTACTCTTGTCCACAGAGCGCGGGCAATATGTGATAAGACAACCTTCCTAGTGAGTTAAAACATCTCCGTGATACCTTCAGAAAGAATGGATACAATGAACATCACATACAGTTGGCATTTCGGGAAATGAAACGTAGGCCTAATAAACACGATAATGGTCCACACGATAAATTAGCCTTCTTGCCGTACTCTGGCGCCACAACATCTAGGGTTGGAAGAGTCCTGGCAAGAAATGGCATTAAGAGCATTTTTCTACCACCACCAAAATTGAGAAACATTTTGCGCTCTCCAAAAGATGACCTTGCCCTGCGTACACCCGGAGTTTACTGCATCCCGTGTGAATGTGGAAAGAAATACATCGGTCAGACCATACGGTGCATACAACAACGTTGTTTGGAACACGCCCGTCATGTTCGCCTGGGGCAAAAGGACAAATCAGCAGTGGCGGAACATAGTTTAACAGAAGGACATGGTTTTGATTTCAAAGCGACTAAGGTGTTGACACATGCGAGAGGCTTCTGGGACAGCGTCATTAAAGAAGCATTTGAAATTCGCCTCGCGTCTGATTTGGTAAACAGGGATTGTGGATTCCAGATAAGTGATGCATGGATTCCTGTAATTGAGGCTGCTCATCACCAACGCTCTGCTTTTTGTGTTCCGCGGGCGTCTAATGACATCTGAGATGCTGCTAGGCAACATAACAACATCTGTCGTTGCCATGCCAGTTTACAAACAACACGCTCAAGGTTGACTTCAAGGCAGACTTCAAGACTTGCAACTGCACCTGAAGATGGCGACGGAGATTAAAGTCGCCGAAATATTGTGCTTTAATAACAATATAACTCGGCTTGTTTCCCGAGAAACGTTTATAAACAGTAAGAAACATACTTTTGAAACTATCTGAACTAAAAAGTTAAAAATAAAATTGTAGTTTAAAAAACTAAAATCACGCTTTCGTAGTAATGTGAACTAAAAGGTTAAAAATAATATTTAAATATAAACATTTTGTTTAACAGTGATAGGACGTCCCACAATTCAGGATAATTTTTTTTTTTTGAATAAGCTTAAAGTATAAAGTCACTGATTACAAAATTAACTTTAATGTAAAAAAGCATGGGGTGCGCTCTACATAACTTTTGACAATGACTCTGTCTTTACAAACAGCCAACGACAAAAAATATAAGACAACTGAAATAGCACTCTACATAACTTTTGACAATGACTCTGTCTTTACAAACAGCCAACGACAAAAAATATAAGACAACTGAAATAGCACCCCATGCTTTTTTACATTAAAGTTAATTTTGCAATCACTGACTTTATACTTTAAGCTTATTCAAAAAAATTAATCTATCCTGAATTGTGGGACGTCCTATCACTATTAAACAAAATGTTTATATTTAAATATTATTTTTAACCTTTTAGTTCACATTACTACGAAAGCATGATTTTAGTTTTTTAAACT
This sequence comes from Vandiemenella viatica, assembly GCA_031002005.1. Lineage (NCBI taxonomy): Eukaryota > Metazoa > Arthropoda > Insecta > Orthoptera > Morabidae > Vandiemenella > Vandiemenella viatica. Next base: position 172,261,387 of record CM061919.1, read on the forward strand.
ACAATTTTATTCTTTCAATAATTATCATGAAGTCTTAATTCAGGAAAGAAGAGGCAGACTCGTCAGGAAAAAATAGATTGCAGATTGATACATTTATGTACCATTATCAAATAGCATAAATATGATGTCCTTCATTCTGTATTTTTTGAATCTGGTCAAATCTTTTACAAGTTTGTAAATTTCAGAATTAAAGGATATTCAACATTATACATAAGTAACAATCTCTATCTGATTTGCTAAAACAAATTAGATACAACTATCACAACTTGATTTTTTTTAAAAAAAGAACTACTTTCATTCCGTAACATAACACCAGTATTCATAAACCATAAAAAGCAAAGCTCATTTTGCTGACTCTTGAAAACTGAAAAAGTTTGACCAAAAATGATAAGCAGTTGTGTGATAAGTTATTATAAATGATGCAGTATTATTTTTATTTATATATCTAAGATAACAGAGTTACTCATGTTTACATTATTAACTGTTTTAAATACCTTTATTTTGTTAATATATTTTTGTATGTACTGTTATTAAATACATAAGTTTGAAAAATCTTATATGTTATTTCTGTGAATTTGCCACGCCCCTTGAAAATGATGAACTGTACTGTGTAACTAAAGAAAAGTATGGAAAAGATAATAAAATGTAATCAATCCCTAAAAATAAGCATGGATAGTGACATTTTTTTCCTTTTTCCTTTTGCTATACTGATATCTACCCACCAGTGTGGTGGCATGCATGAAGGCACTTCCACACTGGTTCGGGGAGGCACAGCAAGACCTTGTTTGAGTCCTGGTCCCCACACACCAGCTGCTTGATTTCAGTTTTCCACATTTACCTAGGAAAATGTGGGATGGTCTCCAATCTCCACCTCATAAATTACACATTTATTAACAAAAATACCCCTTTCGTAGAAAACATAAGTTACACAAATCAGACAGATGGCAACACTTAAGCTCTCCTTCCCCTCCCAAATTAGAATAGGTTCCTTCTGGCAAGCAGGCCTGATGATTATGCTTCAAGACATTAAAAGTTCATGACAATACTTGAGACTAAGAAGCCTCATAAGTTCAAGATTGAAGAGGAATGACAGATAAATATATTGATTATATCTGGTCCTGTTCCAAATTGCTGTGTATGACTCTTTATCTTCCTCCCATTATCTTTTACCAGTTTCTTCTTCATCACCCTCTCACAAAAAAACAGCTTCTGATGGAAACAGTATCTCTTGTGATGGTGTTATTTATGTCAATGTTTCTGTTTAGTGGCCAAGAGCTTGAATACATCAACTGCAACAGCCATCCTCTATTTCCTTCTCCAGTTCGTACCACCAGCTTCTCCATTGTCTCATTCATGACAAGAAGAAATGAGAGGGCATTTACTTGCTTTAATCAACTTTTTTCATCTAACCAATCCATTCTTTCTCCCCATTTTTACATAACTCACTCTCATCTGTTACATTTCCTTTGCTGTTTATTGTCTATATCGCCTATTTTGTTTTCCACTTTCCCCACAACCAATAAGATTAACCATCAGAAGTGCTTTTCCTGCAACCACCCACAGCAATGTTATGGTCTAAAGCTATGCTGCTCTTCTTTAACCTCTTAATGACAAGTATTTTCTCCAGGACCTTTTCAACAACTTGACACAGCGGCACATCATGGATACTCATCTACAATTCTCATATCCTTTCCATTTTCTGTTTTGAATATGGGTACAATCATCCCTTTCATAGTTTTCTCAGTTTGATCTCTTCTTCTATATTGTTATTATCACACAACATTGTCATTGTTTTCATATAACTGCTATTAACTTTTCAACACTTTATCCATACCTGGTATCATTCAGCCCTTCATCCTTTTTTTTTTTTGCTATCGTCAGTCTTTAGACTGGTTTGATGCAATCCTCCATCCCTTCCTATCCTGTGCTAACCTCTTCATTTCTACATACCCCTTACAACCCACGTCCTCAATTATCTGCTTCATATATTCTAATCTCTGTCTTCCTCTACAGTTCTTACCTTCGACTGTTCCCTCCACTAACAAATTAATCAATCCAGCATGTCTCAAAATATGACCTACCAGCCTGTCTCTTCTTCCTGTAAGTTTCTTCCATAAACTTCTTTTCTCACCCATCATTTCCAAAACTCGTTCATTTCTTACTTTGTCTGTCCACCTAATTTTCAGCATTCTTCTGTAGCACCACATTTCAAATGCTTCAAGTTTCTTTCTTTCCGGTATTCCTAAAGTCCATGTTTCGCTACTGTAAAGTGCTGTGCTCCACACATAGAGTTTTAAAAAGTTCTTTCTAATTCCTAGATCCTATACATAGCTAATTCTATTTCTGCCCATGTAGTCTGGCCACATACTAAGGGCTGTATAAGTGCCACTGCAGTACCAGTTTTAAAGGTGAGACAGAAATAAGGTTGCAAATTACGTTGACCTATCGTTCTGTGATGTTCATCTCTTTGGGCTATTGAAATTAATACTGAAAGGCCCACAATTTGACAATAATGCAGTGGAGCATTTATTGTGCAATGGACTACTCATGCTACCCCCTTCTTAACTGTGGCTTGAAATAGCTTCAGATATGCTAGGAAAATCATGTTTCTAAAGTGGGAGATTATGTTGAGAAATAGCTAATTAGTTTGTTATATAAGTCTTGTTCATATTTGATCCACCAGTGTATTTGAGAAGCAAGAATGGCCTATAACCAAATTATTGAAAGCTGATGTTCTTGTTTATGTCTGATCCTATTTTTGATCACGCCATTACTCAGTTCTTTGTATCAATCACGTATGACTTTCTTGAAAGAATAAAGCATAAGACCATCTTCTCACTTGATCCCTGTCATTATTTTTAAGGCTCCTTAGGTGGTGGTGTCAGTTAGGATCTATTTGTTGATCACTCGTCTTGTCCAGGCCGAATTGTTTGTGATATGGATTAGGTTGATACCATCAACGGAATAATAATCAACATATTTCGTACATTTACGACCAAATGACCCGGCTGCACGCCCGAGAGATCTTCAAACAACATATTTCACCATAAATTTCCTCTTTCAGAGCTTTAGATATGAAAAGATAGATTTAAGATGCATAATCTGTTCATTGCGTGAGTATCCTTTCCTAAATCTCCAATCATCTAGTCTGTCATCTTTCTTACAAAGAGTATCAATCAAAGCTAAGTCCTGTAACTGGAAAGTTCCTACATTTCACCAATGGTATCAATTAGCTTACCAACTGCTCTGTCAAGAGAATGTTTCCACTAGTCAGTGACTATCAACTGTTCTATTTGTGTCTTGTTTTTCAGTGACAGGATAAACCATTTGACCTTGTCTAGTGATTGCAGGGATGAAAACATATATTGTCTTTGTGACAGAACAGAAATATTTTTACAAGAAAATTACATTTTTGATTTCTGAGAGTAGATAGAAATTAATAATATATATACTCTTAGAAAGAAAAAGAAATGAGTTGTAAGTTGCTATGGAGATTAGGACTTGTGAGATGATAGTTACCAGAGTAGACTCGTAGATTGAATGCTCGAGAAAAACATTGCCTAAAAACGAACCTGCATCTTCTGAGAATAACCAATTCCATTGTAATTCCTAGTAGATCCAAAGATATAAAATAAATGATATATTTTGGATCTAAAGAATTGAGTTATTCATAATTATAATTACAATCAAAGCAACGGCGAGGGACGCAAAAGCGTTACATCTTTTTAAGTGTGTGAATCTGAATTTTGGAGCCTTGCAATCAAGGAGGAATTATTTACATATTTTTTCAGGATCTGATAGTTGTCCTTTGTGGATGATTTTTCTATTTGGAGTCTTTGAAGTGGAGGTTGTTTTTTTTTAAGGTTGTGTTTAATGATCATTGTATTTAATTATTATGACCATCTCATTGTCCAACAAAAGACGATGAGCTAATAAAAAGTGACATTTTTTGAGGATGCCAATTTATTAGATCATATTAATAAAAAAATAAAAAAGATAAAGAAAAATGTTTTTATGAAAGGGAGGACAAAATAACATTCTGTGAATATTATCATCGAAATATTTAAATCCACCACAACCCTGAAATATCACAATCGTTATGGTAAGACATTTGGATGGCTGTTATCACCCTTGTAAAACTAAATAAGTCCTATACTCAAATCACTTTCACAATGTAAAGACATTAATCAATGTAAGACAGAGAAAACTAGCTTTCTGAGGAAGTAGAATGTCATCTAGCAATGCTTCATAAATGGATAAGAGGATTTTTACAAGAGTTAGCTAGAAAATAATTAAAATTTCAATTTAGATTAGGTGGAAGCAGGGACAAGGCATCGAACAAAAATATCAATACTGGGGAAAAAGTATCATACTCACTAAAGTATTTAAAAATGTATAGATAACATGATATTTTTCATTAATTCACTGAAATTTTATTTAATTTTTATCATTAAAGGCCTGCACCTGCATGTTAATTTCAAATTTTAAACTTTTTTAAAAAGTTGTAGCTGAATTGGTCAATTTTTTTTATTATTATTATTTTTTTATGGTGACAAAATTTGCAGCAATAGATCATGTTTCTTTTTGTAGTCCTACTATGTGAAAAAAATGTATTATAGATTAAAACAAAATTAAATTTAATCAGATTTAGTTGTATATAAAATCAACAGCAAAATACTACGACTTATTAAACCGTGGCTCTAAATGGGTAAAATATATACTAATCTTTCATTTCCCACTCTTCCTCTGTACAGCCACTTAAAAACAATAATTTGTCAAATTATTTCGATGTTAGAGTAACAAGTACATCACCTGATTCGAAGTACTGAAACATTCCTCACAAATTCATTTCGTTACTCGCATTTTTCATAAGGATGTCAGTTTGATTCGATAGGTTCTCTCAGCGACTACATAAATGAATATGAATGAGAGAATTAACATTTCAACATCATGCGTAGAATATTCCTGGGACTTCTGATTTGAATTCATTTCATTAGGGAGCGTCCATAAACTACGTGACTTGGTCTGGGGGGAATGGGTTGGCTTGGAAGCTACGCTGGGCTATGTGGGGGGAGGGGGTTTCCGAGCCAGGCCATGTATTTTTTCAATGATATTACGTATTTGTCACTGTTAAAATGAGGAACAGAACACAGAACAGCATCTAAATATTTATTTTTGTCAATTATCCCCATATGTAATTTACAATAGTCTGACAATAGAAAACAGTACACAATGTCTTCTGGAATCAACAGGAGGGAAAAAAAGCTATAAGCTACGTGGGGGGTAGAGACAAAAGCCACGCCAGGCTACGTGGGGAGAAGGCGAAATTGGAGCTATGTGGTTTATGGACACTCCCTTACAAAGAAAAATGTGTATGGAAAAACGTGTAGCACGTACATTATTTTAATATAATTAATATTATTTACTGTTAATTGTTGATATTTTTAATGGGGTAAGTAATTTTAGAAACACAAAGAGCTATTTTGTAGTTTTACTTTTGTTTAATGTAAATAAAAAAATTGAATAGATAATTTGAGATGTTTTTTCATTGATCAGACCTTCTTGTTTCGTGTTTGCTAACTTTCTGAACTTACATTTACATGTATTATTATACAATAGTAATCGATCGATAATTCATAATTGCAAGAGTACAGTACAAAACAAAGCTTCACGCTCAGCCCAAACAAACAAAGCAAGTGACAAGGTTGATGATAAAAGATAATGTAAATTAGCCCCCAAGTTTAAAAATTGAATGTTTGAGACTACTCCTTTCTTTTTAAAATAAAAGCTAAAGAAAAGTAAAAATAAGTTCTTATAATGACAAAGCTAACAATATAAAAAAAGTATTGATTCTTGTATTGAAATATTCCTATTCTTGTCTAGGGGGCCATACTTCATACAGCCTTGGCTGTTGCAATCATATTTCCACTTTTTCTTCTTTGTAGTATTACCCAAATTTTTCCAGCCTCACTTTGGAACAGTACCTCCAAAAAAGTACTGATATGAGTAAAAGTATTGTAGGAAAAGTATAGAGTACAAAAGTATCAGTATCAAAAGGAAAGTACTCGATACCAAGAAGTGTCAACAGTTCTTCCATGTCCGTAGGTGGCAGTGGCCCAAATGAGACATCAGCAAGTAAACTGCCTAACTGAAGATTAAGATCGGGTCTTGTTACTAGAAGTGAAATATGTATCATTACACATATCTATCAACAGAAAGACACATTTGGAGGAGAAGAATATGAGCAATAGTGCTCATTACTGTTTGCACTGCCTGTCATGCAAATAAATGTGACAGATTGAAGACTCATACCTGACCAGATACAGAGGTAGGGTGGCCAGTTCCTTTCCTCCCATGGATGAAAAATAAATAAAATGGCTCAGAAAACAAGTGCAACTTATTTTTAAAATTGTTTAATGCACACAGATCTTAATGACATAATGTACAATTTTATCCCACAGTATCAACACTCACACTATTATCTTCCGGCCTCTCTGTTCGTAGGAAAAGAACGCACCTAATAAACTGATGTATGGTAAAATATGATCCTTGTACTTACCCCAATCAATTCTAACACTGTGAAGTATATGAATAAATGGGTATTTATTATTTTAAAAATACTTTTGCCATACACATTTTATTATAAAGTAGGTTTATAATATATCCTTATATACACGAATTCAGTACTTCATATACAAGAATGAAATGAATTCTTGTGCTGAATGGAATGTAAAACAAGTGAATGGTCTGCAGACTGCTAGCTGTCATCATCAAAGGTAAAACCTTTTTTCCTTAGATCTTCTTTTGCCTCCTTAATTTGCTAGAAATAAAAATTTTAGCATAATAATTACATATTGAAAGCTTTGCAAAAATGTTTTTTCTCACTATGATGTCACAATAATTCAGTAGAACACTACACCAAAAAGTTTTGATAGGTTGACTTACCTGTTGCAATTCTTTGGCTGCTTCCTCACAATTGTTGAAATTATAAACTCGCCAGAGTATAACTATTATGGAATACAGCTAGAACAGAAAAATAAGTATAGAAGAAAGTAATCAATAAAAATGTTAAATACAACTTTCATGAGATATTAACAAAGTGAGTGTGGCAACAAAATGCAACATCTGGGCAAATGAATTTTGTCACAGTTGTCAAATAACTTATCAGAAGTGCACTGTTGAACAAAGTGCAATGGACCGATCTTGGCACCGATTGATAATCGATTACATCATCCTTTCCTCAACAGCCTGCTGACAGTTATATGATAAGTTAACCAGTGCAAATTCCACTAACATACACAAATCATAGTCTCAATCATAAAGATCAACATTTTTATCAACTGAAATTCACAATCTCAGCCAGAGACACAAATTTTGACAACATTCAGTATAACAGTTCCAGTAAGATGTTGCACAAGCAAGCACGTTTGTTACTTTCAAATCAATTTTGTGACCATCTGCTATACTGTGCATTGTAATGGTTGGATTTACAATCCACTGTATGGTATATTAAAAGGTTCCTAGCTTTCTAGTAATAGTCAATTGACATTGGCAACAAAGCATATGATTGCCACAATGTGTTTTTTCACCAGATTTGCATAACTAGAATCATACACAATGTGATATTCTTATGATATATATAATGATTTTATTAAAAGCAGAACTTATGAACAAGGACTGATCCCCCAAACTGCCTAATCTACAATTATTTTCTGTAAACAGTCAATTTTCATAATTCTGAAGGAATGAAGTAACTAAATTCTAAAGCATCAATCTTCAAGAAAATGTTGCTTCTATCCCTGGCATTACTCAATAGATAAATATCTACAGTTAGCTAATCAGGTGAATCATTGTGCTAATGTATATAATCAGATAATTGTGACAATAAAACTGCCAGTAAGCACTGAAAATAAGATAGGGATGGGTTGTTTTTTCCCTATCCTATCTGATTTTCGAAGTATATAATTAACAGCAGTGAAATAATCTATGCTCTTATAAAATTATAAATGAGTATATAATACAGCAAATATTTTTCTTGTAACAGAGCTAAACTGAGAGGAACTTTTTTAAAAATAAAATTGTAGCATGCTATAAATCAACCATACTTTTGGTACCTCAGTTAAAGATGGTGAAAGATTCAGTCATTCTACAGAAAAACTGAGTCCAAGTGTCAAAATAAGTTGCAGAATTTATATTTTTGTCACCGGCATGTTTTGCAAAAAGTATAAGTTTCAATCTCTGCTCCTACCACCCCACGTTCACATTTTTCAATCCTTTCTCAGCATTTATTCAACTACTGATGACATTATCTTGTTAGCAGAACAGGTTGAGGATATTGAGAAGTTACTGAATATTATGAACAAAATACTGAAGGAAGAATCGGGACTAAATATAAACCAAAGCAAAACAAAAGTGATGAAATGTAGCAGAAATGACAACACTAATAGTAGATTAAATATAAAAATAGGGTCGGATGTGCTAGAAGAATTTAGTGAATTTTGCAACTTAGGAATTAAGATTATGATTATTATTTTTAATTGCTTTGGAGTTAACAATCCAGTGGCAATTCCCTGTCATCCATTTATTCTTTTTTATATACATTCTTTTAAAAATAATTTTATAATTGGAATGATAATGTCTCCACCCTTTACTATCCTGATTTACAAATTTTAATTTTAAATTCCTTAAGCATTTATGGAAAATTATTCATCACTACACTTGGTAATTTGTTCCAATCCCCGACACCCTTCCAACAAAAGAAAAATTTCCCGCTCCCTTATGCATGAAATCGAGTACAAGCTTGTGGTCATGGTCACCATTCCCCTTCCATGCACTATTACTAATTCTTTGACCAATAACCCTCCAAGCTCCATGCCCATGTGCCCTGGACATTTCCAGCACTCTCTGATGGCCAAAGCAGAATCATGTTAAAATCAGAACAACACAAGTGAAAAGAGCCTTAATGAAAAAGAGAAATCTTTTAGTTTCAAATATTGATCTGGGACTCAAAGAACTTTTTAAAACTCTTTGAGTGGAGAACAACACTTTATGGCACCGAGACATAGACTTTAGGAAAATCAGAAAGAAGGAAAATTGAAGCATTTGAAATGTGGTGCTATAGAAGGACGCTGAAACTAAGTGGATGAACGAGTTTTGGAAATGATGGGCAAGGATGGAAGAGTCTTACAGAAAGATGAGACAGGATGGCAGGTCATATTTTGATTCATGCAGGATTGGTTAACTTGTTAGTGGAGGGAACAGTCGAAGGTAAGAGCTGCAAAGGACGACAGATATTAGAATATAAGAAGCAGATAATTGCAGTTGTAAGGGGTATGTTTAGGTTAGCACAAAATAGGAAGGGATGGAGGATTGCATGAAACACCAGTTGAGAGACTGATGACAGAAAAAAAAACAACAAAGAGAAAGGAGTTTTTGCTTACTACAAATTACATTTCAGGAAAGGATCTAAGAATCCTTTCCTGAAATGCGCCGCATTCTTCCAACTATCCTTCCCACCACACCCCGGGTCACCTTCAGCAGACCGCCTAATCTAAAAAACATTCTTGTACATAAATATCAAGCTTCTGGTGCTCCTAAACCACCGTTTGGATCCTTACCTTGTAAGAGACCCCGTTGCAAAACTTGCGGTATGCATCCACCTACCACTACCTATAGCAATCCTACAACTGGTGAAACCTACCCCATAATATGCCATGCCACCTGTACAACCACCCATCTCATTTACCAGCTCACCTGCCTCCATTGTCCAAGTTCCTACATTGGGCTGACCTCAAACTCATTATCCATCAGAATGAATGGTCACAGACAGACAGTTTACTCTCAAAACCTGGACCTCCCCGTTGCTCACCATGCCAGTACTCACAACACCCGTGACCTTAATAACTGCTTCACAGTAAGAGCCATTAGAGTACTTCCAGACACTACCTCCCAATCTGAACTCCGCAGGTGGGAATTGGCATATCAACACATCCTTCAAACCAGACATCCCCCAGGCCTTAATTTCCGTTAACATCTTCCATCCTCACCCTATACACCCACCACTGGCTAGTACAATAGTTCAATAGTTTCATATTTTTTTTTTTAAAATTTTCAATCATATTTTTTCTTTATATATATTTTTAATAACTAATATATATATTTTTTGATCATTTTAATCTTTCATATACTCGGTTATCGTTGCTGCCCCACCACCTCCGATGGTCTGTCGCGTTCTATGAGTGGCTGCGTCCTACGCAAGTCTTGCGCAAGACCAGCCACCTCTCTGTTAACTTGAAAAAGGGATTTTCACCCGAAATATTGTTTTTTTCTTTGTGTGTGTGTGTTGTGTTGTGCTGCCCTCCTCCCTTCAACTTTGGTGAGTGTTGGGTGCATTTTCCCTTTCTTTTCCATGTAAATATTTTTGATAAATTATAGTTTTATTTATGGAACTTATAGTTTTCATGTGTGTTTTAAATCTTACTAAATCATATAATGTCTTACATAATGATTCATAAATGTATCTATATAGGTAACAATTTTTTATTCATCCTCTACGTCGGTATCACATTCACTAGTATCAGTACTACCGACACTACAAGTTGGAATTTTCTGTTTCTTCTTCTGCCTCCTCTAGATCCATAACTTCAGAAATAGTTACGTCTTCTTTTTACTGGTTGTGTTGTATGCAAAAGCTTTTGAGATTGCAATTTTAAATTGTGAGCAAAGTACACACTGTGCATAAAGATTGCGCCAATAGTTCTGTATTACAGTCTTTTAAGTTTGAATTTAAATCTATTAACATACAAAATAGGAGCTTTATTTGTTTTCAATCGTTGGTTTACACCAACGGCTGCAGAGAAATGATTCATAATTACTGACAATGACTCAGTATCACTATACGCTGCGAGTTTACCAAGTATACAAATATAATGAAAGCACAATAAGTAATAAAAAGAGGCAAAAAACCGTAGATAAATTTAAAATTCCTAATTTTTTTAGAAGATTCATAGGTTTACAGATAAATTTGTAGGGCCTGGAAGCACTAGTTCAAATAGCGAGTATCAATCCAAACAATGGGGAACGGGGATTCCTTCTCAGTCAACCTAGCCTTTTCGGGAAGTCCCCATTCGTAAAAGAAAACTTCAGTCAATGTTGCCAAATATTTGTAATTTTTCCCCTACTGAACCAGAAAAATATAGTAGATTTGAAAATTGAGATAAGTACTTAGTACAAACTCTAAAACAGTCATATTAAATGATAAATGCCTTAAAAAATTGAAATTTAGTAGTTATGAAAAAAACATGCCCCAGAAAAAAAAAGTTTTTTTTTTCAAGGCAGAAAAAAAAAGATTTTTTTACAACACTAATCCTGACTGCAAAAGAGCTAAGCAAAGCTTCATTTTCCTATCCTTATTTATATATGCTAAGAATACTGCTCGTTTCTTTTCAGGCTCAGAGTTTTCAAAAATATTGAGTTATAAAATACTGAGAGAGCTATTTTCTTCTGAAGCATGTATCTTGTTTGAATGACATTGGGGACCGCTGACAGAAGTGAAAACTTTCATACACACGTCATCCTTATAGCTACTGATATAGGCCTACTAAATAATAATAATTCCGTATGGTCATAATGACTTGGTGACTGTGTTTCTATTGGCTGCACATTCTGCCCTTCTTAGCCGCCTTAACATAACCCGGTAGCACAACCACCTACAGTTTAATTTGGTATGCAAACCATGGCAGCATTCTCCACTAGTTCACATTACCCAGCAAGCTACGCCAGAGGTGAGGGTCAGCTTAAGGGTGGATGAAAATCCCTGCCAAGACAAGGATTCGAGCTGGGGACCTTACGTTCCCAAGTCAGACACCTAAACCACTGAGCCACTAGACTGTCTAATGAAGTTTTTACTTCAAAAACCAAAAAACTAACTCAGTCCACAACTCGAAGGTTGGCCGAATCTTCCCGAAGGAGATGTACCAAGCCATTGTGTCAAAGGTACGAAGGCCAATTGCTTCCCTCAGGGGCCTACAGTTTAATGTGGAATCACAACCATGCAACATCCTGGTGCAGTTCATATTTTCAAATACAACTCTTAAAAATTCCTGCTTATCATGGGATTTGAGCCCATGACCGGAGAGAGAAACTTTCGGAAATAAGTACCTTAACCACTGAGCTATCAGATCACCTTGTTTTGCAGTACATGTGTGCTAAGTATTACCGGATAAAAACTGTGGGTTTGTATAAACAACATTGACAGAAATTAAGTTGAAGGGGGAAAGGAGGAGAGGGTTAAAGTTTTTGTAAATCAACCAAACAGTATTTTTCTATTTGTTTTAAAGTAAACGTATGCAAAGTTTCATCAAAATCTGATAAAAACTGTTTATTTTTAACATTTTGCCCATCCGAAAAGTGTCCAATGCGCATATTGTGTGCACAACATGTGGCATGCCAGTGACAATTTTTTGCAAACTCTCAAATTTATCCTCATCCAAACATTGCCTAATGCGCCTATAGAGGTTTTTACTTCAAAAACATAAAAAACTGATCCAGCTATCATAACAACCTTCCACTTTTTGATTATGTGATAAAAATTGTTTTTACTTAATTTGAAGAACTAGTCTTAGAGTAACAGCATATCTTACAAATCTATAGAGAAGATAGAATTGTCAGTATCGTGAACCTTGAAAGATTGATTTTTCTTTCCTGTTCAGCAGTCGGTTACTCACAACTTATTTCATTGAGAATGCATAACATTTGCTAGTATCTCTTTCCACAAAGTAAGACATAGTTTCAGAAAAGCCATAACATTCAGCAATTCAATAAGTCTATTATTTTATTTACTTTTTGTGTCCTGAAACTATGTTATTCCCCTCCATATAGGATTTAAAATGAAAACAAACAGTGCAGAAGGATCTGCAGTGTAATGCATTTTAACTTAGATGAATTACAGAAAATGAAATAGATTATACCCAATCACTCACCAAAGTTGTACGTAGGACAGCAGCAACAAAACTCACAATATTTCAGGCAATGCCTTTCTTATGGCTGTGCTATCTATGGGTGCCCGCTTTAGCTTTGCCACATGGGTCTATTTTCTTGAAGAAAGGCATAGCCCAAACTTTTATGTTTTTTTTGTGTCTATGGAATGGTTTTTTAATTAAATTGCAATGGAGCACACGCTCTGATGGCAATTTCCCTACACACCTATCTTCCCCCTTTCCTGCACCTACCTACATTTGCCCTCCTAAGATTTAAATTTTAAATTCTTTCAACATTTTTGTTAATGCTAACCTCCTCCCCTAAATGTTGATGAGTGGTGGGTATATTTTATCTTTCCATACAAATATCACATCACAGCATTTCCTCACTTCACTGTTGCTGATAAAATAAAAATGTGTGTACATTGATATTAACTCCCATTGTAACATTACTGCAAGAACATGCTATAACTGACCTGCATGGTTACACTGCAAGCAAATTCATTCAAATAAACAAATCCATACAAACAAAGGCAGGCGGTTACAGTAAAAGCGGAGTGGTCACGCAAATCACTTGTTGTTGCTGGAAGTTCAAATGTTTCTTTTTTTTAGCTTGAATTGAGCACTTCCTTTGTAGGTTGAGGCAAGTACTGTAGATTCCGTATAGTTGTAAAAGGTTTTATTTCACGTGAATCCATCCTTGACTATTTCAGTTGTATTTAAATATTATTATGGATAGTGAAAAACTGATATTCCTGGTGTTTTAAATAAAAATATTGTGGATTTTCAAATGGTGAAATACATTCTCTAAAGTTACACTGCCTTGTTATTTCTTCCTCTACTGCATTCAATATATATGAGTACATATCATAAGTCATACAATGATATTCATAGAACTTCAGTGGTTGGTGCTTTAATTCTTCAAAAATTTGAAAAAATTCACTTAATTGGTGACTCAATATTTCACTAACCCAGAATTACTTCTCTTTTTTTTCAATTATTGCTCTATGTCTCATCGGCATTGAGGTCATTAGAGGCGGGGTGGGGTGTGATTGGGGACAAGGAACAGGAAAGAATTCGGTCATGGCCTTTTGAATGAAGCATCTTGGCATTTGCCTGAAGTGATTTGGTCTTCTCTTTTCAAAAGGAATGAGTTTCAAAAGGAATGAGTTTCAAAAATGGGTTTTCAGCTAAATAACATTCTTCAATATCCATATTCTTAAATTTTAACCAGTAGAGTGATAAATTTTAGTAGACTACTAAATACAATCGCTTTAAATCACACGAAAACTGAAATAAACTTGTACTGTTATCACTTCTTCTTCGTGCGACTTTGTGCAGATATTTCGTGTGAAATAAATAGAAGTGTAACCGTAGCCTTAGATTGCTACCAAGAATGCACTGGTGACACCCCATACTATAGGTGCAAAACTTGCACAAAACAAAAGTTTCATTTAAACACGTTTTGAGCAACTAAAGAAGAATGGTCAGAAATACTTTTTTTTTCTCTCTCCTTAGCTCCATTATTCAGAAAAGCTTATCAGCTGAGTGGTACAGTGAAGTTTGTCCCCTAACAAAGCAAAAAACTGTTCCCATATGGGTGAAACAAATTTCTGAAAGGAGATACAATATATATAAATACCACCATCTGCCTTGAAGAATAATCTATACATATAATACTGGAAGAAACCCTTTAAATTAAAGATATTTTGGATAAAGTGAGTTTTTTCACTGATAATGATATAAACAAAAGAAATAAATCTACAGATGTTTCACTTTCTTTAAACATTATATATCAATTTTAACTGCGGCAAATTTCCACAAACACATACTTTTGTAGTTCATTAATTTTTATTTCAATTGCAAGGACGACGAGTAACTTATTTCGTTTTCTATGATGTTAAAAATAAAACAATATTGGTCACTAGAATTCTGTTTAGTGTGTAAAACAATTTTACATACAGAAATAAACAAATTTCTAGAGATTAATACCTATAAAGTTGAATTTAGGGGTCTACTGGAGATCATGATTCCGCTACAACAACATTCAGTAATATCGTTGGAATACTGCTGTTATCAGTCGCAAGACATATCATTTTCAAGCAGTAATTCCATTGTAATATAGCCTGGATCATTGTTTTCAAGCAGAAATTAGGTTGTAATACAGCCTAGACCAGCATGAAACCGTTAAATGTACTTCGGAAAGAATTTTTAGTGGCGTCTTACGTTTGATCACTTCAGTATTATGACGACAACTCTTAGCAGAATCGCGATCTC
>CM061919.1:172277640-172342424 GCA_031002005.1 Vandiemenella viatica
CAAAAATAAAAAAGGATATTTCGGAGCTTCGAAACAGAACGAATAATTTATCGCCGCGCGTGGGCGTCGCGTCGTTGGCACAATAAGCAGCGCACAAACGACCCTCCTCCGGCTACGCGCGCTGTCGAACGCGATATTACTTTGGACGGCTATTATTTTACTGTCAGAAGTGCGTATATTTTCGTTTTACCCTGTAAACAAATATGTTAATTTCCAGCGCCGAGGTACTTTGATGTAGCGGCGCGCCGACTGCAGGTAATTAAAATCTGAATAGTCGGGACGGCGCAAGGGGGGAAAAAGGAAGCAAATAAAGTTTCCAATAATTCTGCCCTAAGTATTTATGTGAGCGGCGCCAACAGAGATCTTGCCGCGGGCGCGGCAGGAATGCAAATTTATCTCTATTAGTCTCTAATCGAAATTCAAACCGTAAAAGGAAAATCAACACTGTCTGAGTCCTGTCCATTACTGGGGATAGGCTCGTAAAGTGGCCTGCAACGCGTCTGTCTCTGATTCCCATTCGCCGTGCACGAAGTCAGATTTAGATTTTTCAGGACTCTTTGAACTAACTTCAAGCCTATGTCTGGGTACTATAAAGGGTATAGAAGATCGTCTATTACTCTAAAGTCATCTCCGAGGATGTGGTGGATACCCCTAATAAAGAATAAGAAAAAGATTTTTTTCCAAATCTGTTATCTTCTCCAATCACCGCAGTGGGAGTACTTTCACTGCAGGTGTCCGTTTCTAAGGAAGAATGTCTCTTTCGGAAAAAAGAATTGTATGCAAGATAAGTTTCTGACTGTAGATACGGATTTGGTTCCGTGGATTCATATCACTTTAAAAATTTCGAACATTGTGATCACTGCCTACTACTGATTTTCTCGAAAGTTCACAGGCTTATGAAAATCTTGAATCCAGTAATATCGCTCGTAATTTGTTAGGTGACACAGAAGACTTTCTCTCAAGGTTTTTAATTTATCATAGATTAATCCGGCAGATTTTGTTGTAATATCCATCTGAAGCGATTTATTTTCAACCGATGTCGTTAAGTATGTTCACCGCATTGTTACATAGAAATTATAAAACATCTGATGCATTTCTGATAACTTTCCAACTATTTTTATTTCAGTCATTGGAATGTGTTCAGCGGTTGTCGAGTGATATGTAAGGCTTTAATTACAAAAGTGGAACAACCAAAACATTTAATCGAATTTGGTGCAGAAATGGATTAAAGAACCGCGACGTATCGGAAATGGTGAAGTCTTTCTGCCATTGTCCTCACAGGGGTACAAACGTTTCAGAAAGGTCTATAAATATGTGGTCCATAATGAGAAAATTGGACGACTTACCACATGAAATGGCAATGAAAAGTCGACAATAATGTCTGAAAATTAAACTCGAGTGTGGATAATCGATATTACACAGACTGAATGAAGAATATGGTATTTCGTACGTTGTTTCACTCGTCCCTAAACTTTTAGGTGCAATAGCCAAGTTGAAGTTATTGGAAGAGTGAGAGGGATTAAAGATAAGGAGTGGGACGGAATGCTGTCCTGGCCTGTTGAAGAAACCATCCGGAGTGATTCGGGAAAGCGATAGAAAACACCGTAGTATGTACAGTATTGCCCGCCGGTCCAATGTTTCTTGTAAACTCCCACTCACCTGGTCGTTCGGAAACAGCACTCGCGACCGCTTGTTGTCTATGTTATTTCTTTTGCTGTCTGTTTTGGTTACATTTAATATCAGGAGTTTACCGTCATCTTTACCTCTGCTTTACAGTCTGTCAGCCTCATTTTATATCCCTTCCTTATCACATTTCGCTTGCGGATAAATTAAATTGTAGGGTGCTAATGACCCAAAAACAAGCCTCGGTAACAATAATAATAAAACCAACAAACTCCTTAAACCTTTAGGCTTATCAGTAGTCCTCGTTTCGCATCTTAACTGCACATATTTTTTTGAGGTATAAAGGTCTGTAGCAATAATGTTACATTTTCTGGATATAATAAGGGTCCTTCGTTAAAAATGTTTACGTTAGTACCTCGTTGGTACTGGACACACGAATTGGGTCAGTATATGTAGCAAAATGTGTCGTTTAAGAATTAAATCTTTTTTTTTTAAATAAACGTTCGTGGATCTGTCTGATACACACGTTACGTCTACAAATTGACTAACTGAGATGAGAAAAATGCGGATGGTGGGTTCCATCTGTGCAATAATACACTCCTCTTGATCTGATGAATGTTTCTGTAGAATTTTTCAAACCAATCTGAAGTCCACATCCAAACTGATTGTCTGGTTGCGAGAGTAGCTCATGACAAATAATGTCTTTAAAATTCAGTTAGCCATAAGAAAATTGCTGTAGCATCATGTCCAATCGAGTCCCTTCTCGAGACAGTCTTCGTTTTAAAATCCAAATGGTGTTTATTAATTTTGGGTTGCTGTATTGTGTAGCTTCATGAAATTTCTTTTGGTGTTGCAATTCAAGCAGGGCCATCTTAAGCGAACCCTCTGAACTTGAACTGAAATCACTATTTCGAACTGATTGCCTCATCATACATAAATGGAGCTGTTTTGCTTTTACATGGAAGGGTATTGAAGTGAACTACACTTAATGGTTCCTTGAGGTTTATTACTATGTACACAAAACACTGGTAAACAATAACAAATGTGGTACAGTTAGCGGATGACCGTCGAGAAATTTAGCCTGGTCCTGATCCGGGGTAGAGAGAGACGGCTTCTACTTCTCGCGAACTTCCGGTGGTCTTCTGTAGTTGAAGCTGGTTCCGCGGTCAGGCCGGAACTGGCGGTGGAGCGGCCGGCTACGCTTATATAGGCGGCCTGGCGCAGGAATTCCGTTGTGTGGTAGTACGGCGACCTCTGTAAGAAATAGTCCCACTTAGCTTCTAGATGATTCTATTTGTTTTCCTGGTTTGTTTTGATGTCTCTGCGCCTGTTTGGAGTCGTATATGTATCCCGGCGTGCAGGCGCGTTGTGTGTGAGGTCCTGCCTGGCAGGGGCCTTTACTGGCAGACTGAACATACCTCCCTCCCGGGGGGGGAGGGGGGGAAGCGATGTCTGCGGACGTCTGCGAGGTCGTCTGCCGCGGCGCCCTGGAGCAGACTATGAAGGCTACCTCCAGGGGAGTACGGAGCTGTTCCCCTGGCGATGCGAGCCGACCTGCGTCGTGGTGCAGGTTGTGGTGGAGGTACTTGTGGAGCTAACGGCATCGGTTTCGTCGGCGTCGATGGCCGGGGGCTGTACGGGGGGCGCTGAAGATGGTCCCCGCAGGTGGTCGAGAGGCTGCGGCTGAAGGGTGTCGGAGCGACCGACAGGTTGTGGCGTCGTTGGTGGCGCTGTAACTGTCCCTGAGCAACGGTTTAGACGGCAGGAGTGGTGGAGGTGGCAGGGAAGGAGAGGAAGAAGTGGATGGCCGTGCCGTGGTGGAAGAGGACGGTGCCGTGGGGTAGCGGGGACGTAGTTGGTTTCGATGGCGTCGCACTATCCGGCCATCCAGGCTGACGTCGAACAGTTGGCGGCCCCGGGGCCGCTGGATGACCCCCGGAAGCAAACCGGCCCGGGAGCCAAACCCGCGGGCCCAGACTAGGGAGCCCGGGGTGAAACGGAATGGGCCCGAAGGTACCTGTACTTTGGGCGGGGGGTAAGAGGAAATGGAGGAGAGTGCGAGGTTGGCGGCCATGTAGCAATTCCGCCGGGCTTTTGGCCCCCACTGGAGTGGTTCGATAGGAACTGAGGAAGAGTGTCAATGCCTCTTCGAGTTTGTGACTTGTGGTGTATTTGGTCATTTGGGTTTTGAATGTTCTGACTAGCCGTTCCGCCTCCCCGTTAGATTGGGGGTGGAAGGGCGGGGTGAGGAGGTGTTGGATATTGTTGGCGGTACAGAAGGATAGGAATTCCCGACTTCGAAATTGCGGTCCGTTATCTGTGACGATAGCATATGGTAATCCTTCGATGGAAAAGATCTTCGTGAGGGCTGAAATGGTGACCTCTGTGGTGATTGTGGAGCAACGGACGACATATGGGAAGTGGGAAAAGGCATCCGTCACTAGGAGCCACTGGTGGCCTAGGAATGGGCCAGCGAAGTCGAGGTGAATGCGTTCCCAGGGTCCGGACGGTGCCGGCCAGGAAAGGAACTTTTGAGGGGGGCGGGGCAGTTGTTGGGCACAGATGGTACAGCGCCGCACCATCTTCGTGACATCCGTGGTAAGGCCGATCCAGAATACATGGCGTCTGGCAAGGGATTTGGTGCGGGCAATTCCCCAGTGTCCTTGGTGGAGAGTTTGGAGGATTGTCGGTTGTAGGGATCTCGGAACGACGACCCTCGGGGTGGAATTTGGTTCTGTGCGGAGGAGCACTCCCTCTACTACTGAGAGCTGGTGGCGGATGGAGTAGTAGAACTTGAGGTCTTGATGATGGCGTGGAGGGGAACGTGTTTGCCACCCGTGTTGGATGTGGTGTCGGATGACACGGAGGAGGGGGTCCTCCCCTGTGGCTGCCGCGACTTTTGAGGCCGTGACTGGAAATGTCTTCAGTGCTTCTTGTATGTCATCGTCGATCTGGAACACCAGAAGTTCCGACTTGTCGAAGGCAAGGTCTGGTCCCTGCGGTAGTCTGGATAAGGCGTCTGCATTGGCATGCCTGGAGGTGGTACGGAAATGCATGGTATATCTGAACTGGGACAGGAATAGTGCCCAACGCTGGATGCGGTGGGATGTTTTGGTAGGCAGACGTGTGGACGGATCAAATAGTGATAGGAGTGGCTTGTGGTCGGTAATGAGATGAAAAGAAATCCCATATAAAAGGGAATAGAATTTGGAGCAGGCAAAAACAATAGCTAGCGCCTCTTTCTCGATTTGAGAATATTTAAGCTGAGCAGCCGATAGGGCTTTGGAGATGTAGGCTACGGGGCGTTCCGTGCCATCTGGTAATTTATGAGACAGAACTGCCCCCACACCGTAATCGGATGCATCTGTGGCAAGTATCAAGGGGAGGTTTGGAGTGTATGGCATGAGGCATGCTGCGGACTTGAGCTGCTGTTTAAGGGTGTGGAATGCGGTCTCGCAAGCTGGGGTCCAACGGAACGGGACATTCTTGCGACAGAGGTGGTACAGGGGTGCTGCCACTTGTGCTGCTGAGGGTATAAATTTTCTGTAGTATGAAATTTTGCCTAAAAAAGATTTCAACTGATGTAGATCCTGAGGCCGAGGTAAGTTGGAAATAGCGTCCACATAGGAAAATGCTGGGGAGATGCCTTCCTGAGCGATGATGTGACCCAGGTAGGAAATGGATTGTTGAAAAAATTGACACTTGGAAAGGTTGCATTTTAATCCTGCTGCACGGAGGCGGAGGAAGAGTAGGCGGAGGTTGGTCATGTGTTCGGCAGCGGAGGGTCCCGTGACGACTATGTCGTCGAGATAGTTGATGCATCCCGGAATATCCTGGAGAAGTTGTTCGAGATACCGTTGAAAAATCGCTGGAGCACTGGCCAAGCCGAACATGAGCCGGTTGAGTTGGAAGAGGCCAGAGGGAGTGTTGATGACTGTGTATTGTCGGGACTGGATATCCAAAGGGATTTGAAGGTATGCTTCTGCCAGGTCAATTTTTGTAAAGTAGGTACCTCCTGCTAGTTTACGGAAGAGGTCGTCCGGTCTCGGAAGTGGATAGTCGTCTACCAGCAGATGCGGGTTGACGGTGGTCTTAAAGTCACCACAGAGACGTAAGCGGCGTCCTGGCTTCTGAACTATGACCAACGGCGTGGCCCAGGGGCTGAACCGCACCGGCTGGAGGATCCCTTCGTCTTGGAGACGTTGAAGTTCTTCCTGAAGTGGTTGTTGAAGCGCTACGGGTACCTGGCGTGCCCGGAAGTATCGAGGCCGTACGTCCGGCCGGAGTTGGAGTGATGCTTCGAAGTCCTTTGCACAGCCGACGCCTGGTGAGAACAGGTCCTGAAACTCGGTGCAAAGGGCGTCCACTTCAGGAAAAGGAACATGCTGAGATACGAGGTGTATGTTATCCTCAATTGAAAATCCGAATAAGCGGAAAGCGTCCAGTCCAAATAAGTCTGCTGTGAGAGAACTGTTAACTACTAAAAAGGGGACTGAACGATGTACAGACTTATACATGACGTTTGCTGTGAACTGTCCCAGGAGTGCTATTTCCTGTTTGTTGTATGTCAGGAGGCGCTTGGGGGCCGGCGAGAGGGGGGGCGAGCCAATTTGCACATAAGTAGTATAATTAAGCAATGAGACTGCTGCTCCTGTGTCGACTTGTAGGCGCAGGGGCTTGCCATTGACCGTAACGTCAATAAAAAGTTTGGATGCTGTGGAAGTGTCTACCTGATTGATATCCATAGGTGCGCCGCTCAACCTGTCTTGGTAAGACCCTAGGCGGCGAGAGCCGGGATTGGCATTGGTGGTGTTGGTGCGGCAGACGGACGCCAGGTGTCCTTCCTTGCCGCAACGTGAGCATTCAGCCCAACGATCCGGACAATTTTCCCTCTCATGTGCTGAATAACAGGCGGGGCAGGAGGGTAGGCGGAGCGGGCTGCGGCGTCGGCGCTGCGGGATCCGCTGCTGCTGCCGAGACTTGGTGCCCCTGCCGGAACGGGCCGGTTCGATGTCCTTCTGAGGAAGCGGTCCCCGGTTGTGGTGTCGGGAGGAGCGCGACTGGGAGCTCTGGATGGCGGCGACGTCCTGTGTGTCCTCTACGTCGGTTCGGATTGCGGCCACATCCGCCCAGGACTCCAGGCGGCGATCTGCGGCCGTAGATATTTCGAATTTGTAGGCAAGTTCGATGACCTGCTCCAGGGATGGGTCCTCAAGTTAGAGGGCGTCATGCCGGAGTGCGGCATCTGGTGCAGCCTGTATGATGTGATCACGCACCATGTCGTCGGCGTAGGATTCGTGGGAACAACGAGTTTGAAACTTACATTTTCTGCTAAGGCCTTGGAGTTCGGCCGCCCACTGGCGATACGTCTGATCGGGCTTCTTCCGGCATTGATAGAATTCGACGCGGGCCGCGACGACATGGTACCGGCGTCTGTAGTATGCATTCAGTGTCGTACAGATGGTCGTGAAGGTGAGGGTGTCGGGGTCTTGTGGCTGAAGTTTGGTGAGCAAGACATACATCTTTGATTGGTTCCAGGAAAGGAAATATGCACGCTGGTCTTCTTCTTTGGATATGTGATGAATTGCGAAGTGTTGTTTTATGCGCTTCTCGTAGGTCTCCCATTCTTCGACGTCGTCGTTGAATGCTGGGAACGGAGGCGGGGCCGTGGGTTGGCGGAGATTCCTGACTTCCGCAATCAGTTGTCTCTGAGATTCGAAGAACTGATGTAGAAGTCCTTGGAGGAACTGTTGCCATTCCGTAGGTGCTGCTGGCGTAGCCATGATGGTCGAGAGTTCTTATCCCAACCTTGTCGCCACTGAAGTGAACTACACTTAATGGTTCCTTGAGGTTTATTACTATGTACACAAAACACTGGTAAACAATAACAAATGTGGTACAGTTAGCGGAAGACCGTCGAGAAATTTAGCCTGGTCCTGATCCGGGGTAGAGAGAGACGGCTTCTACTTCTCGCGAACTTCCGGTGGTCTTCTGTAGTTGAAGCTGGTTCCGCGGTCAGGCCGGAACTGGCGGTGGAGCGGCCGGCTACGCTTATATAGGCGGCCTGGCGCAGGAATTCCGTTGTGTGGTAGTACGGCGACCTCTGTAAGAAATAGTCCCACTTAGCTTCTAGATGATTCTATTTGTTTTCCTGGTTTGTTTTGATGTCTCTGCGCCTGTTTGGAGTCGTATATGTATCCCGGCGTGCAGGCGCGTTGTGTGTGAGGTCTGCCTGGCAGGGGCCTTTACTGGCAGACTGAACATAACTCTTTTTTCGTTTTAGTTAGGAAACTGCAATTTTCCAAAAGCTTCTCTTGACGATCGATCTCCTTACTCACGTTAATTTTTTATAGTTATAGGAAATCTATTTTAGTGCCGCGAGAATGGAGAAGCGCTTTCGATTCCCACGGAAACAATACATAATTTCTGCTTCACCCGTCCCATTAAAAACGCTCGAATAAGTTTCTTATCACTCAGAACTTAAGTTCGTACCGTACCGTATTTATTGTTCCTTGTTCCAGGTCGGTACATATTTAAAGTGAAAACCTGTGATCAAGTCTGTACAGAGTCGTTTCCAATGATCGTTGGATTTACGCATGTATTACCATTTAATCGATTTTCATATAAACAAAATATGCTTTTTTTTAATCCATGAAGATGTTGCATCAATGGACATTAAAGAAAACGTGTGTAATGGCGACAGCGCATTAGTTATCACATCCTGCAAGTATTTGCTCAGTCGGCAGGTGCGGGAGGCACTCGTCTTTATTCTGTCTAATGAGAATAAAATGGCCGATTGGACGAGAATGTCACAGAGTTTATTGCGTAAACATCATTTCGGCCATGGCAGACGTACTCGACACTTCTTTGCCGCGCTGAAAGTATCATAACTTCACCGAGACAGAGACAAACTCAATGAACCCAAAATGAAGATATGCGCAGCTCCATGGCCGACACGACGATGGCACAATAATGCTCGAGTAAGAAACAGACTTCTGAGGTCGTTGTCGATGTTATCTTGGTTGCCCGGAGAAACCGCGTCACATTATCGAAACCTAACGTTTCAGCCATCATTTTGTGGCTTTCTTCAGATGACTGTCCCATCATGTTCTGGAATTGCTGCCGCCTATATATAGTTCCCAAAGAGCACGCTAACCGTTCGGAGTGACGTCACTGAAGTTCCCGCCGCCAGTGTGGGAGGTCCAGTGGGGGCTTGCGTCAACAAGCATGACAATATTTGGTCAGGCTGAAGCCCACTGTCCGCGTTCATATTATAGGGTCGTTTTTTATTTCCCTAACTCGCCTGGGCCACCATCCGCTTTCATGAACCAGTACACTCGAGTCACCGAATAAAATAGCGTGCCCACTGTCAGCAGACTGTTGTGCTACAGCTGATTTGCTGACGTCGTTATTTTTTAAATGTCTTATGTGTTCACTCAGCCTCTCCTTGACCGTTCGTCCAGTCTCGCCGATATACACAGTTACAGGATATTTGGTATACGTCCGCTGTCTGCAATTTCTCCCTCCTGTATTTAACTTTTACGAGCACATCAGAAATCTTCCTCAGTGCTCTGTATATCAGACGGATATTTTTCTTCTTTAAAAGACGGCCAATTTTAACTGTCACCCCTGGACATAGAGTCCGTCTGTTTGTGTTCTGTCGGTGCAGGAGTACAGGGTAGTGCTTGATGTTCAAGCCTTGCCGCGGTCTTATTGATAACGTCAAGACTGAAACTTAGGCTTCAATAAAGTGACGCGGTTCCACTCGGAAAACCAAGATAACAATAGGGTATTTGACTACTTCTTGAAAATGGTTTTTAATTGTTTATTGGTACACCTTATTCACCGAGTGAAGAGATTTTTGACGAAAGTGAATTATTTTGCGTAAAATTCAAAGTTAAAATTTAAATAATTTAAAAGCCCGCCAAAACGCTCCTTCGCTGCCTGGCGCGTGCAAAGACAGTCGTGACGTCACACGTCTGTAAACTCTGCCGCTGCGAATGGAGCGTTTCCTATCACCCAAGTTATCAACTATTTTTATTGTTTGTTGCTGGTTATTTCTTGTTATTAATGAAAGTTCATTTTGAATATAAAGTCGAAAACATTTTGTAAAAGCCTACAGCGGAAAATATTAAAAGTAGACGCCTTATTTGTGGGGCTAGCTATAGAAACAACCACTGAGTTTTATTCTGTGTAGCTTAGAAATGTAACAACTTCAATTTGATATTGCGACAAAGTCACTTACGATTTTCTGTGAAGCTAATTTACATCGCAATTTCGTAAAATGTAATACGTTGTTTAAGGCGAGAATTATTAGGGTTAGGGTCCTAAGGTTCGATCCTCGCTTCGAAATATGTTCAATTTGTTTTCTTTTGTCATTTGCTTTGGATACTAATTGCTGTTGGTTGAATCGCGTAATCATTTTTTTCCCTCGAAAATCCACCAAAACATCACTTTAATTTTTCTTTTCTTTTTTCTGAACGCTTCACAACTTTTTGGATAACAAGCGAATTACAACCATTTGGAACAACCAAAGAAGATTTCAAAAAGGAAATTGGAAGTTACTTGCACACCGAAAAACAGGTTTTTAAAAAAATGAAAATTACTTGCACATTAAAAGTAAATACCGCCTAATAGACGCAGTTATGTCAGGAAGGTAACCTGCAGTTGTATCGTCACGTAAAAATTCCACCAAAAAGGACACAAAGCGTTCCAGAACTGCTGCAAGATTAGCATGAATTTTCTACAAGTCACTTGCAAAATAAATTCCATAATTCACCGCCGTGCACCTGTATTTTTTGCATGATATTCTCTCTCTGGAAAGTTTAAAAATTAAAAGTTTTCATGTATGGTAGCAATTTGTTTCAAACGCTTGCATGACGCTTAGCAACTATTATGAATTCTTTGAATAAAAACATGGTAGTGCAAAAACCAGCAAACAAAAACGGAAAAAATTCACGCAAAAAATATTATCCCAACCAAGGTTCGAACATAGGACGTTCTGAATTCCATTACCACTCTTCAATAATGCAGCTATCCGGACACTACTTCTTAATTGCTTCTCTTTATGTTAAAGTAAACACTTCACAGTTTCTTCGTGTGAAATTAAGTGAAACGAGGTAGGTAATTGAATAAACAAACAAATTCAGTTTTATTGACAAAAAAAATTATCTATAATCTGTAATCTGCAATTAATAAAAATGACCCACAACATCCAATTGTTCCGAGCGTGGTGAGTAAGAGGTTAACGCTCTGGCCTCGCAT
Source organism: Vandiemenella viatica (assembly GCA_031002005.1). Taxonomy (NCBI): domain Eukaryota; kingdom Metazoa; phylum Arthropoda; class Insecta; order Orthoptera; family Morabidae; genus Vandiemenella; species Vandiemenella viatica. Next base: position 172,288,528 of record CM061919.1, read on the forward strand.
CCGGGAGGACGCCGCACAGTGTGATATTTTCTAAATCTAGAGGGAAAAAAGTCAGTTTTGATAATAGTCTGCGCAGGCAAAATAGTTATTTATATTCAAAGTAGATAAACCATATTACTCGGAACAATGGTTTAATTTCCACGAATTCACGCCTAACAATAGAAAAAATAGTTTGAACAATGGGCTTCCTGTGATCCATCGATCAAGCGCTCCAGTCGGCCGCGCCGTTCCACTGAGCTTAGTCGATGATTACGCTGTGTTTCTGTGTGTTAGCAGTGATTTGTGTGTTTCTGTTGCTTTTGGCGAAGGTAAGTTTACGCATGATTTTTCCTTGATACAATAGCAGAACGATATTATTTTCATTTTTTTAAAAAAACTACTGAGCCAATTTAATGTTGAGTTTTAGTTCATTATACCACATTATACCGATCTCTTACCATATTTATTTGAAGGAGCTGCTCATTAGCTGCAAGAAATACCTTCATTTGTTTGCGCATATTTGCGACACCCATACAACTTTCTTTATTTTCAGCATGACTGCACAAATTTCGCGTACAGAATTTTTTGACGTATGGTTTTCTAACGCAAAACAATCAATCTTTAACTTTCAATTTAAATATAAATGAGTCTCAAAATGAAGCTGCTACGTTTTTAAGCTCAGCAAAATAACAGTCAGGTTTTTTTTTTCTATAGTCAGGCTTAAAAATAAGGTGTCTATTTTATATTTTTTTCTGCTGTAGGCTTTTAAAAATCGTTCTCGATTTTGTATTCAAAATGAAATTTCATTAATAACAAGAAATGAACAGCAACAAACAATAAAAATAGTTGAAAACTTGTATAATAGGAAACACTCCATTCCCAGCCGCAGCGTTTACAGACATGTGACGTCACTCAAGCGACCACCAATCCTAGAGCGTTTTCTGTCAGGTGACTAGAAGTAAGAAAAGTATAATTTTTATTTCGCTTTTTTATTAAAAATAATCCCCTTTTCTTTTCAAAATTGAAAAAATTAACTTCCTGAACCATTAATCTACGAGAATGAGCTAAATTTATAATATTTTTTTAATACTGTCAAATAGCCTATTCTCGAGTAGTTTGATGAAATCCTCCATCTCTTCCTGTCTTGATCTAACCCGATCATCTCAGCATACTCGTTACGAGCAACGTCCCCTGTTATCTATCTGCTTCATATATTCTAACATTTCTCTTCCTCCACGTTTCTTTTCTTCATGGTCTTTGGTTTATATTGTAATCGTGAATCCTCATTTCTGGCCCACAGCATCTTCACGGATGATAGCTGTTGTGACTGTGAGGAAATTCAGTTATTACTAGGATTGAGTGCACCGCATCTTCTTTTGTGGCTGATTAGCCAAATGGCGGCGCGATATACAGAGGTGTGAAAATTATTAGACTCAAGGCTATTTTTTCTTAAAATGAAAACATACAGTTTAGAAGCATTTATTCCCCAAATTTGAATACATTAATACTTTGTGTGCATGCCTTTTTTCTTAATGAGCATTTCAAAACGTGTTGGCATTGTTTTAATAAGTCTGGAGCATGAATTTTTGACATCTTCATCATGGTGCCATATTTGTATCAGTTTTTCCATGAGTTGCAATTTTGTTGTAATGTTGATCTTCCTCAGCTTTTGCTTAACAATTGCCCACAGATTCTCTATAGCGTTCATGTCTGGACTGTTCCCAGGCCATGGCAACGTTTCTATTTTATTTTCAGCTAAGAACTGAGTAATTGATTTAGCTTTATGACACGGTGCACCATCATGCATGAACACAAAGTCATCGTCAGGAAACCATTCCTTAACCTGAGGTAAAAGCCTCGTTTCCAAAACTTTCCTATACTGGTTCTGATTCATAGTGCCTTCCACAATGTAAAGTCGGCCAGTTCCCTTTGCTGACATGACACTCCATACCATAATAGATGTGGGATGTTTTACAGTTTGCGCTACACAAAGCTCGGAAAACTCTTCATCAACTGTTCTTCGGACATACTGGCTACTTTCTTCACATAAAGAGAATATTGACTCATCAGAGAAGCAGACCTGAAAGGAATAAAACATTTTAATCATAAGAAGTCGACGATTTCTTATGTTACTGTATATGCTCCTACGATCCGTACTGTAATAAATGTAATTTTTCCATGTTTTCGTGGAATATTTCCTTGAAAACAAATATTCATTTTTCAAAAGAAATTTTCCACATTAATTTCTCAACTGCTTTAAATAAAGTTTATTTACCTTACTCCAGTCCTCCCCAAACTTATTTCTAACTTCATGAGCCCATTTCAGCCTCTTTGCACTCATTGCAGGGGTAAGTTTTGCTTTTTTGTGTGGACGACGAGCTGGAAGCCCTGCGCTAATAAGCTTTCTGCGGACTGTAGAAGTACAAACATTTACGCCATAGTTCTCCAGAGCCTTCTTCAAATCTTGGCTGGTAGCTCTTCTGTTGTCATTCACCATCTGGACAAGTTTCCTTTCAGTTCTATGGAAAGTTTGCTCTTGCATCCACACTTTCCTCGACGTCCACGTCTGAAATCAAGGCCATCTTTCTCTTCCTGGCAAATGCGACTTACAGATTTTTGTGAAATCTGTAACCTATTTGCTATTTCTCGCTATGAATAGCGTTTTTCTTCGAGTAACAGTTTTATAGTCGCAACTTTTCTTGGTGAAACATCACTTTTCCGACCCATAACCAACAAATATCTGACAAACAAAAAAATTATTCATAATAATAGAAGTATTTATATTTTATGGCTAAAAGTGCAAACAGAAATGTTCATTAATTATTGTTTCATGATACATTAAACATAAAACCAACCTTAAGAACGTCCCAGCTGAATTAAACAGTCTCCAAACCAACTGCAACCATGCATCTTTGCCTCGGCAATAACAATTGATTGTTTAGGGAGTGCTGCCAACACTGTTGTTAACACAGTACTGCCAATAGCAAAGGGAAATGTTGTAATATGGATGTGAGTGAGTGAAAATGGCAATATCACATGACTGAATAATTCTAGAGCTAGAGAAACTAGGAAATATGAATATTTTCGTTTTGAGTCTAATAATTTTCACACCTCTGTACATAGCCACAGATGTCACACCCGAAATAGGAGTTCAGGGAATGCTCTTCAGTGTTATGAAGGTTTCTTCATTTTATCCGACCATGCACTGTAGTGTTTGAAAATACTGGCGGCGATGTGATGACGCCATACTGGTCTCAAGGTGACGCGAGCCTCCCAATCATGCCAAAACTCTCCAAATCACGTTTGCAGGAATCTTTGATTCTTAGCACTGATCACCCAATAGATCTCTTAACATGAGCAAGCTGACCGGTTATCTTTCACGGTACATTTTATGAACGTGACCAAGCCAGCGAGGTTGCTGAATCAGAACAGCAGTAATGCTTGGCAGTTCATTGTGGACAGAACAGTCTCTTTGCTCAGTCTGTCTCCCCACGTTGCTCCGAGTACTGTCCGCTGAAAGGGATATGGAAAACGTTCGTGAATACTTCTAAAAATGTCGTGGTAAACTTACGTACGTACGCAGTGATGATCATAAAATTTTGTTAAATATTATAGTATAGAGGCCAACTACTGTAATTCCAAAGACTGGTTGTAGCACACGCTGTATCGAAGTAGCAACACGTTCAGTTCATTCGCTTCGTGTATCTTGGTGTGATTGCACGTACACTGACCGACAATTATGTAACGAGACCGATACTGATTTTATTCTGTAAATTAATTGAACATCTGCCAAGCAATGTATACCATTCATATGGCTAAAGTTCATCTATAAACAGGAAACATGGCAACTCTCCATTATAAGAATGACGGGGAAGCAGTTGTACAAAATTATTTATCTTGGGGAAAAAATATGCTTACTCATCCACCTCACTCACAGAATTTTCGTAATGCTTATTTTCAGTTCTGAAACAACATTGAAATGGCGCTTCTTTGAAGTTGAAGATATCGAAATGACTCTTACATTGAGTAATCGGGTCAGACCACAAGAAAATTTGCAGAGATTGCTATAAACATTGCTATAATCATTACAACAGATCAGGAGGGATGAACCCTGAAAAAAGGCTTTTGTTTCATGTCGAATATAAAAAAAAAAATCCAAATTTCACTATACAATTGCAGGACTATGTAAATGTGTAAGCGATCGTGATGAACGCGTGTATCCAAGTAACGAGTACAGATGAAGCACGATGTCGAATTCATGTACTAGTAGAGCGGGGAAACATAAATGAAGCCACCAGGTCTCCAGTCGATGGTCGTATCATATGCGCTCACTGCATTAATATCTCTTCTTCCTCTAGTAACGGAATGTTGAATATTTCTTCTACCGCCGGGAGTCTAACCTAACATTACGTCGAGGGGCTGGCAAAGAAGTACAGTTCAGCAACACCATTCACCGAACGGGCTCTAATAAGGAGTAAATGGCCGAAAAATATTTTCTTAAATGTAGACCAGCACGCTTGTACGTTCAAGGTTTTTTTTAATGAAATATTTTTTTAATGAAATTATTCTAACTATTGTTCCATGCTCAGGTTATGTTATTATGCACACTATAGTGAGGACAACACAAGACGAAACATAACACTTAATTAAAACCACCCATGCCGGAGGCAGGACTCGAACCAAAGACCCTTTCAATGCGAGGCCAGCGTGCTAGCATCTAAACTACCAGAGCCAGCCCGAGAAAGTTAATTCTGTAGCGAACTGAGCCACCAGGCGACGAATCAGAGCGTCCAAGTTTTGCCCTGGTTTTGATGAGTGTAATGAGAGGCTCTGGTGGACAGCTGGCAGGGAGAAAATGCTTTTTATTCGCCTGTGGAGAAAGCGATCCTCCCATAGAGAGGGACACCTCACGAAATTACAGGTGCTGCGATACAATTTGAAGCGAGAGCGATAGCGCTCGACAGTGCAGCAAGGCGGGCAGTAGATATCAACAAGTAAGAAGGAAGCTAGGAATTATACAACATTAGAAACAAATATAAATGATAATCATCCTGTTTGGGATGATATTTGAATGGAAAATTCATTTACTATGAAGCAGAAAAGCTGGAACACGAAACGGAAAAACAGAGAAGGAAATCACTGTTCGAATAGTAAAATTATCAGACAGAATGATAAATTTAAGTAGACTAAGACTATATAAAAGAAAACATACCTGAAACTTGCACAGATACGCCAGCAAGAGTTAATTTATGCATTCATCAAACCAGCCTCGTGACGGCGGTAAAGTTCTTGCGCAGCAATCGGATACACGTGGGTTCAATTCCTGACCCCGACCGTCTCCAATTTCCTTAATTCACTACGAAAAAAATGCAGTATGGCTCCTACATAAAGTCCATTGCTGATTACATTCAAGTTTCTTGCCAATAATCCTTTCCTGGCTCCCCCCCCCCCCCCCCAAAAAAAAGAGCTAGTAAATGTAAAAAACTGAAACCATCAAAGGAATACACATACAATTAAATCTTAAAAACAGTTATAACCGAGTCTGTAAAGCTTAGTAGACGAAATAAATCATGGATGGGTTGAACATTAATGAGTATATTTATATATTGTTTATTTGCTAATGACCATGTGATCTCACCATCAAATACATTTAAAAGAGAGAACATCACGAAGAAATTACTCTAACTGAATTTAAATTTCACAAAAAAAAAAAAAAAAATGTCTAACAGATGGTGAAGTCAAGAAAAAAACTCGTCTAATAATCTCTATAACAACTTCCTGTAATTCTTACTCAACAGAGGTTCGTGTTTGGCGCACTTTTTAAGTATTAGACTGCGGTCCTCTTCCCGAAAGATACTGTGATTATCAAATTGTACCTTAGAAGATCCGTAAATCACTTTACTGATTTTTTTTTCAATTAAACGATTTAGATTGTCGCAATGTAATTCTTTTCGACATACAGAACACTCGACATATTAGAATACATACATATTTCATCCATTTCAGCTCAATGAAATAGCCATCTCTCCAGCTCTTGGAATTTACAGCCCTCCGTCGCACTTACGATCACAAACTGAAAGGCCAGTTTCTACAAAGAGAATGCTCGACTTTGGAAACCTTCCATCGGGGATGTCAGCTGATATTGTTCCAGCACAAGTAATTGCAACAACAGATTACAGAAATCAAACAAAATGATACGTAAAATGTTCCTAGGCAAAGTAAAAAATCAAGACGAGTCACTTACTAACTTTATATAAAAGTGCGTAATTTCATTGTGGATCCCGACGAAGTAACAACTGAAGACGGGTTACTTATTAGCTTCAAATAAAATTGCGTAATTTCATTGCGGATCTATAATGCTGGTTGGTTAACAGATAACCAAACAGCCAATCACAATATACTAAATTTTATGTAGGTGTAAAACATGTAGAGTTTGAATTTATTTTTCAACCCAACACAGCGCATTAATGTCCCTATAATAATTGGCAACAAAGTAGTTGAATCAAATCAAACGATAAAGTGGAAGAAAAAAGATCAGAGGTAACAGAAATAGGTTCAAAGGATCAAAGGCAGTTATTAACTTTTCAATGATAGTTTTAAACAGGAACTTTTGAGGATATAATGATGATTAGCAACGGAAGCTATTAACATTTTTTGCTCTTGCATCTGGCTTTACGCCTCGCCTCCGCCAGTAGAGGTGGGAAAGAAATGGGCGCAAGGAACGGGAAGGAATTGAGCCACGTCCTTTTTGAAAGGACCATTCCGACATAGGCGTGAAATGATTCGGGGAAACTATATAAAAAAAACCTGGAAGCCGAATGGGGTCGAATCCGCGTCCTCCCTAATGCAAGGCCAGAGCGTTGCCACTCATACAAGCCGCCGGTAAGTATAAACAGATCAAGCCGCGCAACAAAGCCAAAAAGGACTGGATTATTACACATAAATAAACGCGTGTCTTTGGAAAACAAGGACTCATAGCCTACTAATTTTGATATCGGCATATTCAGCTGAAATAATGATAATTATACAAAGGGAATACAGAGGAAATAAGTATTTTGGAATGTTCTATGTTACTTGGTGTTATAGGCTTGATAAAGATACAATCTACTTGTTTTAATTTTATTATTTAAGCAAGTGGAATTAATGATTATAAAAACAAAAAAATTACTCAAGGTTCGGAAAACTAGCATGAAATGCGATGTCAAGAATCATGGAAAAGCAGACCATTGTGCCAGCTCGCAGCATTCATCGATAACAGTGACTATGCAGTGCTGAGAGCAAGACATTCTACCAATCTAAAGGCTTCATAAGCACCTGTTATACTTTCCCCGCCATACTCCAGGTAGAGAAAGTCCACCACAAGAATTCTTTACAATCAGACAACAGATCGCTTTCCAACAGAGGACGTATTGTGGTGTAGAAAGGGGACAAAACTATACCATCAGTTAACAGCTGCAAAAACCGCTGCGTAAGTCTGCTGAGTTCAGAGAAACGCCAGTGCGGCTACAAGAAGTCGACTGTTCTGGTAATGATTAAACATGGTTGACTTCAAGAATATTTGGAATAATGAAAGAACATATTCGTTACAACAATTACTGAAACTCAGTTTAGATTTTACACAGAATGGCCCTCGGTCTTTAAATACTTATTTTTTATGGCTTTGTGCCTCGTTGACGTCGAGGTCATTTGACGTGGGAAAGGAGTGGTACTAAGGAACTGAAAATAATTCGGTCATGGCCCTTAAAAGTAACAATACCGGCATTCGCTTGGAATTCTTTCGGGAACCACGAAAAACCGATGGTCGGACGGGCGTTTGAACCTGCATCCTCCCGAATACGAGACCAGAGTGTTACCGCTCTCCCACCTCGCTCGGTTTTTTGAATACATGAGTATTAATCTGGACTTTTTAAATTCATGCCATAGATTCACAAACTTTTTTGCACCACCGTCCTCTTTACGAAAAAAAAATATTCCGTCCTCTCTTCGGAAGAAAAGGTTTCGACCGTCCATCTTGTAATAAATAATGTAACTCAAAGTACTCCAACTTTTTTGGCTTGTAACCCACTTACTGAAACAGTGATTTGATGCCCTCCTACACTTTTCTTGAGTGAAGTTTACATCGTATATAGGAAAAAAAAAAATTACAGATTTCTAAAGTTACTTTATTAAAAGATATTAACTATACTGGTGTATTGTTAACAGTTTGGTTAACAAATGCATATAATGAAAAAATATTTGGAAGCTGAGTTCGGTATAATGACACTAATTTTTCTATATTTGGTGCCTTATTTGTCACCAGCAATCTTAAATCGCCGTGTTCCACTATTGACAATGTGTTTCTTTTCTTTGTGCGTGCCAACAAATCCTAGATGGACGCCGGAGAGCGAAATTTCAGATTTATATATATATATATATATATATATTCCTGGTCTAGACCGCATTTCAACAACCTCCATGAGAAAACAAAACTTTTTATGTTCATATGATCCGGGAATTTTGTGTTATTTTTTTCAGTGCTGGTGACATTTTGTTGGTTGCACAGTCATCTCATATTTTGGTATTTTTTTAATTTAATTTGTGGCAACTTTTCCATACAATCTGAATGTGTAAGGCGAAGAACACATCATATGGAAACAGTAAATCTAAATATCAAGAAGATAATATCATTTTTTGATAGGTGTAAAAGTTCGTGCAACACCCAAGATCTTTTCTCTGGTACCATTCTTTTATGCACATCATTGTTTCTTCGGCCATCAGTTTTAATTTTACTTTCTACAATAACAAAATTCACTCGTTCCTCTTATTTAATCTGATCTTATTTTTTATGTTTATTCTACTATTGGAATATTTTCTACAACATTTAATGGCTTTTGTCTTGCTCTGATTTATATTTAGTCAGAAATCTTCTCTCATTATTTTTCCCTGTACTGTACATTACTGCACGTAAGATTTTTCTTTTTTTTTAAGTAGAGAGATTCTACGATAACCGTGGCGCCGCAATGGACTCATGAAAATCGACGAGACAAATCGAAAATGAAGAATAAACTTTTTCGATATCTCGCTTAGTTCTCGAGATATTCTGACCAAATAAAAAAAAAAAAAATCGCAAAAGCCACAAGGCACACTACAAAAAATTTATTGTCGTTTACCATTACAAACATATACCTGTATATAGTTGAATACAGCTTTGCAATTATAAAATTAATTGTTTGCGCTATTTAAAAAATCAAAATACCTATCCATTAAAAAAATAAAATTACGTAAACATCATTAAGATAGGGATAGAAATTTTGACAAGGAACGGGAATGGTATGAGCAATGATATTTTGGAAGGAACCATTCCGGCTTTCACCTGAAGCGATTTCAGGAAACAACGAAAAACGGAATGCTTGATGGGTGAACCTGGAATCTAGCCCGAATCTTCCAGAATGAAGGGCTGAATTTTATCTTCCTCCTAACGAGCTCAATAACAAACCTTTACTAAAAAGTAATACAGATTTAACATAATTTATACAGATAATAAAATAATTTCGTCATATTCTTGAAATAAAACACTCACTTTTCACTTCAAGTTGAGAACTTCACATCAGAGTGTTCCTTTCCACAAACAAGATTGCGAATTGCCAGAGATTACCCCGCTGGAGTAAGAAAACAGCTGGTTGAACATGACGTAACACTTGGGAAAACAGACGCGATGTAACAACATTCGTACAACAGTCTAAGAAACCGAATTACAAAAGAAAATTGGGAAAAAGAAATGATCCAAAAAGTCACAGAGGCTTGTTGAACTATCCTTTAATCTCTCTGTAGCAACAGAAATTATCCCCATTTAGGAAATTCATTTGTGCGTGACCAATTTCTGTCTTCTGTTAATAATGCGCTTTTCGCTGTTAATGAACACAGAAACAAAGAAGCTTGATGTCTACACTGCATTACTATGGCGCCTACTTATACTTCATACCCCTAACAAGATCATTCAAATAGTTGCTGGGACCAAACTTAAGCAACCATTATCCATTTCTAACCATTTGTATGCTTCATCCTACTATCTAGGTATAGTTATTTCCAAAGAATTATCCTTAAAAACATTCCTTCAAGATGTTTCAGTTCTAACAAACACTAGTATTTATCATCATGTACTGATGAAACGAAGGTCAACAAAGGTTACTTACGCACTATCCTGGTTCTCCGCTGCTCCACCCGGAGAACCAAGATAATACATACAGTATAACGTGACGCGCTGTCGCCACATTCTAATGTGCATTTTTTATTATATAAATCATATAGTTAGAGTAATTTACATAAATCTTGGGCGACCACCTAAATAGTTATTTCTTTTTTTTTTCTTTTTTTTGTTGTAATTTCCTAAAGTACACAAGATTCCAAGTGAGGACTGTAATGCAGTGGTGAACATTCAGTGTATCTTGTTGCAACTAATATTAAGCTAATCGTGGCCTTCCCGAACCACGGCGACAGGAAGTCGTTTGCCGGACGACACATTCTGCTCCCTGGGGATGGGCGGTCAACAAGGTCGCTCACCTGGCGGGAAATGCCTGCCGCCCGAGCACAGGGTCGTCCCCGAACTTAGCCGAATATGTCCGACCTCTGTGATATACGGGGGGCAAATAAGATATCGGGGATATCACATGACATTAGGTGCCAACCTGAAGATCCAATCCAAATGAGCATATAACTTAAAATCCTGGGAATTTTCCGTTAAATGTGATCTTCGAGACTGCGAGGGGCGGAGCCAGAAATTTCCTCGCAGATCGAAGAGCGACGAACTTCATTCTAAGCTAGTCTTTTCTGTGGTGGACTCCGAAAGTTGGCTTTTCTCGCTAACTGCTGAGTCCGACTCCTGGTGGAAATCTGACGCTGCCGGCTTGATGGAGTGGCTTCCGCACAGCGACACAGCCAGTAATGCGATGATGCCGCCTTGTGAGACAGTCTCACATACCGTGGGTCATCTCGGAACACCGCAGACATCAGACGCAGAACTACAATGGTAAATTATTACGACCAAGCCATCTGATTGTGCATTCCGTGAAACTGAACCATTAAGCGTCTTTGAGAGGATAGAGCCATGTTCTAACTTTGTAACTGAAAAACCTCTGAGCTAGCGGAGTAATTTTCCAGAACTAGTTATTTTCGAATGGTATATTGTTCATTCGTGGCACCCATGATTTTTTTTTTTTTGACCTGTAAAGTCACAGTATTATGATACCTATGTCTGAGGTCGTCATAACGTACCTCTGAGCGTTGCTTTTATGATTTTGCTAATTTGTGTTAATGTTAACGGTAAATTCGCTCAGACTTGTAATCGCCAATGATATGAAAATAAACGTCATATTGTGACAGTTTTCCTATATTCCAACTAACATCGAGATTCTTGCAAAATAAATATTTTCACTCCTTCATAAAAACAAAATTAAAATCCCCTTTATTAATGTTAATAATTAATTAATAAATATTAACCATAAATATTCATGACCACCAAGGCTCCTACTACAACAGTGAACGCGGAAGCTTTCGTAATCATTCAAAGGTTACTGATATTGGTTCCACGATTTTGATGTTAATTTGATTTTATAATAATTTATTCACACTCTCATTCATATGTTTATATAGTTCACTAAAAAGGATGATATACAGAATTAATAGTAGTTTGCCACAGTTCAACAACTAAGTTAGAGAGGAGGCTATCATTAATTCACTCTCATCATCCTCACATCAGCAATGTGGGTTAAAACAACCCTCTACTAAAATGAGTGAAATGTAGATTCCGATTGTGTCATGCCTCTATTCATTCTTTTGTTTATTGGTGGAACATATTTTTTTAAAACCTATACCTTTATTTATCTTATCCGACAGGTTTTCTTATTGGGGAGAGTCCATAAACTACGTGACTCGAACTACCCCCCCCCCCGGGGGGATGTTCGCTGGAAGGCTACGCTGTGCTAAGGGTGTGTGTGTGGGGGGGGGGAGGGAGGAAATTACGAGCTAGGCCACGTAGCTCCCATTCATATAATTTTTCACGGTTAAAATGAGGTACAGAACACACAACAGGATGTGGTTGTTGAATTCCTTCATTTAATTATCTCTGTAAGTAATTTACAATAGTATGACAAGAGAAAACAGTACAAAAAGTCTTCTGGAATCGAAAAGGAGAAAAGCTACGTGCTACATGCGGGGAGGTGGGGAGGAAAGGCAAAAGCCACTTTGGTCTACGTGGGGGAAATCACAGGAGGCCAAAATAGAGCTACGTGGTTTATGGACGCTCACTTAAGAATAATATACTCTCTTCTGTGCCTACCGCGGAAATCCGTTTTCTTGATTTGGGTGGAATCCAACAAGGTTGAGTAAGTTGTGAGTGAATTGTCCATCGTAACTTGGTTGAAATTGCATGCACGTTCTTTTCCTATTGATCCGTTGTATCTCTCCTGATAATTAGAAAATCAGTCGATGTTGCCAGCAAAGAAAACATGTGGTATACAGAGTAACATGATCAACTTCCGTTGCTGTTGATTTCTCTCCTTTAGCTAAATTGCAGTACGAAATGATGTCTGTAGCACTGAATATTAAATAAAGCAATACCCTAACATCAAACCAAAAAGATTGCCTACGTTTCTACCATTTTCGTAGTACCCCAAGGAATTTTGGCTGCTGTTAAAAGCTTCAATGCAGACATCAGTACGAGATACCAGTAAAATGTGGTGATATAGCCACTGGTAGTGCGATATTTAGTACTGTTACTCCAGAGAAAAGGAAGGAGTAGATTTCTTTATTATTTTTTCGGTAAAATTAAATGAAAATGAAGTCGGACAATTTTGGCGGAAACATACAATGGAACTATTAAGGCCGCCACACACGTGCGGGAAACCCAAGGGATTTGGACGCAATGGTCACGGCCTTGCGGGATCCCGCCACGTGTGTGTGTCCTGCGGTCAGTCGGCCTTCGATGATTTCTTGTGAGTGCCTGTATGTGTTGCGATTTTGTTTCTCTGTTTTGTTTCTAATGTTCCGTGTTTATAAATATATATGATAGTGAGCCCTGTCTATAGGAATTGACGTACCAGGAATACAACGACACAAACAAACGAGAAGCTACCTACGCCAAGCTGGCATAAATATTGAAGGAGAATGAACCAAATGCAAAAAAATAAAAAGAATCAATACTAAAAAAAAATCAGCAACATTAAACCATCATTAAATGAATCTTTGCGAAGTGATGTGCTGAAGAACATTAAAAAAAAAAACCGGCTGCAAGAAGATCACTTTGACGTTGTTAGCAAAACCGTTGTCATAAAATTACGTGGCCTTCCGACCAATCAAATGCTAATAGCAGAAAAAATAATTAATGACACCCTGTTTCAAGTCGAAATGGGCTGTTTAGGAATGTACAGTGAGCAACGGTTACCTACTTCTGGCCTGTACTATTCTGCAGGCAGCAGTTCTGGATTGTTTTCCCAGGAACCTCATCGAATAGTCTCAGCCTACAATCTTTTCAAGCAACACCCGCAGGATCATTATAAACCACCAGCAGATTTTGATAAATTACCAAAAAACAACGACACAGCAGCAATTGTTCTATAAAATTATAATGCAAATGATGTCATGTGATTTGAATTTGAGTTTACATCACATGATCAACTATATTAATGACAACATGACTTTAAACTAATATTATTTTAATTTAGTTTTTATGTCATTTAAACTTAATTTTATGTTGTTGATGTATTTACGAATGGGAATAAATCATTTACAGTAAAAGTCTGGCTATCCGAGTTCCAATTATTTTTGAAATATGATAGGAAGCTTTTATGAAGATATGGAAATACAGAAAAAGGCTGCTTCAAGTTTTACTAGGCAACTTAGAGAGAGGTAGCACTGTGACAGATTCAATAAAGAAAATAGTAACAGCAGCCAACGCGTGCACATCATCGGATGCTGCCATCGTGAAGCCAACTCTGAAACCCTTAAGGATTTTAACCCCCCGTGTGTGTGCAGCGCCACTTCGATGAAATCCCTGCGGTCCGGCCCGCGGACTGTTTCCCTGCGGCCCGGCCTCCACGTGTGTGGCTACCTTAAATGCCTGATGATAGTACTCTTGTAATTGCAAGCGAGCCACTTAAATTTTCGTCTGTTTGAAGGGTTACTTTCAACACAAAGGTGTCGATTCCTTTAGCCAATGTACTCAGCTACTCGCTGTAATCTCTTGTCATTTCTTCAGAGGTCAACCCAAAAGTACAGACAAAGGTTCCAGAGTTTTCTCTTTTGGCTCAATTTCTTCGTGGATCACAATAGCACTGAGAGACCCACCTATGTTCAGATACTACAAACGTAGACTTTCTGATACGCTGCGCTTGTAGTTTCTTTCCCAGGATGCATCATCACTGAACAGCTGCCGTTTCGTGCACGCACAAACCAGCACTTTGCAGATGGGGGCCGTGGGAAACTTCCCACGAAATGTTTTGATACAGGGAAAGACTTTACAGACTGGTTAGAACGGTATGAGATAGAAATCATTCCCACCCCAGTTGCCGACATTTCTTTTCACTTTTCCTCAAATACAGTATTACACCGAAAGCACCATGTGTTGACGCCTTACCCCCCCCCCCCCCCCGCCTCCCCTTCCACCGGGGAGGGTGGTTATGACTAAGCTGTCGACGCACCCTCCAAACCGAATCCGGAGGATGAACTTGAGGGTATTTGACGAATACTCGTCTTTTATTTTTTTAAAGGATACAGCGTAGCGCACAAACATAGATAATAAACACCTTTTATTTTTTTAAAGGATACAGCGTAGCGCATAAACATAGATAATAAACACCTTGATTTAATTCTTTAACGAGTGAAACGCGAGGGAAAAACGAAAAGTAAAGTAAGAAAACTAATACTGAACACTACTCGCAGAGGGTTTCGTACATAGATTGTGTATTAATTTGAATTCCCACTAATGCAAAGTAACAAGATTAATGATTTAATACTTCAGAATATAAATGAAGACGCATAAACTTTATATTAAAAGACAATGTCACAAATGAACTCTATATAAAATTCATTTATTGGTTGTGTTTGATAGATGGACTTCCGAACAAAAAGTAAAGTTTGTGCAGCTATACAAGGACCAAACCAACTTATGGAATTGTTTGGATCCTAATTATAAGAACAGAGATTTGCGTAAAGCATCGCTTGAACACATTCGCGTGGAATTGAGTTTACAAGCGCGAATGAAGGAACAAAAAAGATTTAAAAAATTACGTTATACGTATAACCATAAGTTATTAAAAATTGACAAAATTTTTGGAGCAATTAAATTTAAGAGTATTTCCACTTGTGTAGGTGTCACTCTCATAAGCGCTTTATATTCTCAGATCGAGCGTGGTGGGTGAGCGGTTAACGCTCTGGCCTCGCATTCGGGAGGACACAGGTTCGAATCCCCGTCCGGGCATCCAGATTTGGGTTTTCCATGGTTTCCCCAAATCACTCCTAGCGAATACCGGGATGCTTCCTTCAAAAAGGCCATGGTCGAATCCCTGTCCCCAATCCCATCCCGCCTCTAATGACCTCGATGTCGACGAGGCGTAAAACCATAAGTAAATATATATATATATATTTTCGGGGATCTTCTTTATATAGTTATTTAAATATTGTCTGCATTGCCTCTTTCCTTTGCATCCAATTCCTGACCCATATCGTTCTGTTTTTCTTCTTTTTTTGCACAGCACTTTCAGCTCGAAGTATTTCACAGCAAAGTATTCTTGTAACCGCTGTTATTACGGTCACTGTGATCAGTCGTATATTTTGCGACAACATTGCACGAGACCTATGAATAGCTACTGAAAAGATGCGAGTACACTCGTGCAATAGCTGTCTACTTTGACGCCAGCAACTTGCACTTGTGTGACCGGGCGAGACGAGTCGAACTACTGTCGTTCGAGTACAAAGATGCAGTAGCTGTCCACTGTCAGATCAGCAACTCGTACTGTATAACCGCGTCCTTAATGTTAAATTCTGCACTGTGCTTCTTGTTTTACATTATAACGTTTACGAACAATAACAGCGTTGACAAGTATAAATGGGTTCACAACGCAATAATACATTGATTTATAGAAGCTGCGGCCGCATTTTCAAATCCTGAAGCCCATTTACCGCCCACAATTAACATTTCTTGGGCAGACTCGCACAATTATCTGTCCGATACCACAATGCAAACGGCAAAAATCGTATTTCGTCTCACACCTGTCCCACTGATGGATCTAGGATTTTTCCGAGCCGGGATAAAAACTGTGAGATTGTCGCCCCTTCGAATATTATTTTTACCGGCCTTATTGTCGCCACCCCATTATCGCCGCCCGGGGCAGTAATGAGCAAAATAAATGCCGCCCTTCAATCACGATTTTGCCGTGACAACCCCCTGAAGTTGCCGCCCGGGACAAGCGCCCCCCCCCCCCCCAACCCCTTCCGCCCTAGATCCGGTACTGCTGTTCCTTTCCCATCTTACAAGAGAAATTTATCTTTAAACCTGGAAAGATAATTTAGATTGCAGAGGCGTCACGCGGTAAACATATTCCTATCTCTTTTTAATTACATTGTAATCCACTAGTTTGTAAGGGAGGAAAAAACGTTATTTTTGTGATAATCTACAGTTACTGGTCTAATAAACAAATAATTGTCGATTTTTGTTAATTTTTTATAATGGTTTAGAGATTAATAATAAAATAATTCATATTAGAACTGAAATTTATTTTTAGAGCTTTTCTATATCTGCAAAAAAAAATCAGTTATTTTAAATAAATATAATCAATTAGAAAGAAATAGACGCATGTGAAATACACGCACCTTTAAAGCGTATGATAATCTTTTACTTATGTTGTGATATTGTTATTTTCTAGGGCTAGTAATCGCTACGTGAAAAATATTCCAAAAGGTTGTAAGATGCCACAAGCGGGTCATTACGACAGGCTGTGTATATGTATCGAGGAGAGCTTTGAAACGGTGTTTTAAGAGATCCTGGTCTTTTTATCGCACCAGCGCAAATACCTGTTTCCTAAGTCGTTACGATACGCTTTCACGAAGTTGTAAGTACTCATACAAAGTAATACAGGACGTACGAGAGGGTTATGACGCCAGAAGAGAAAGAGGCGATGAAACGTCGTTCGTTAACCGACTGCACGAACAAAAACTAAATCATGTCGGCTATGTAGCATTTACGATTGGCTAGTCTCAAAACTCAGCGAAGTTTTAAACCGAAAAGTAAAACACACAAACATATTGATAATTATTTAATAAATACGCTAATGCATTATCAATGTAAAAAGTAACTGCGGAAGAAATGTCCTGCAATAATCAAATATACACACATATATATCTGACAGTAATCGGTGTGCACCAAATAAGCAAAGGGAAGTCCGCTAGATTCATCAAGGAATCACAACCAGGAGTGATTATTTTTTTACTTCAATTGCCACAAACGATCGTTTAGTTTTTTTTAATTTGAACAAATAAAACCGGAATAAAAGATAATCTTAAAAATATGGTATTAAAAATATTAAACCGGCCTTATCATTTACGATCGCGTTAACAAATTTCATTTCTACAGCGTTGTCTTAATACATACTCGTCTTTTGGCAATTGGTAACGAAACTATACACTGTTAAAAATGTTTGTTTGGTACGTGTTATTCCGTGGTTTCTGGCAGATAGTTCCAATACAGCAAAGTTATATAACGGAAGAAACTAAACAACGTGTCTTAGGAGAGAATTACAAATACCACAATTCAATCACATGCAGAGAAATCGGACTTTGTGGGTGAGCTGTAACATTTGTGCGCGGCAATCGTGGAAACCAGGGTTTGACCATCGAAATTTTGGTTTTCTATGAATTCGTGTAATTAATCATGGCAAGATCCAGAATGTTTCCGACGAAAAGAGAATTTCAGATTCTTCACAATCACTTACCAATTTAATAATCCCCGAACATCCCACGCCAAAAATGAAAAAAAGGAATGCGAAAAATGTTACTTTGAACATATGAACAAAGTTTAGTTTGAATCTGGTCGTTCACAACGGAGTTATAACAGTACATACTGTAAACTACACACAATGCTGAAGATAACGAAAATGGCTTTGGAGCTAAAACTTAAGCAACATTAGAAAGTACGAATAATTTTGCGCGAAAATAATATTCTTATTATACTGTATCATCGATATGAAGAAAGACAACACACTTTTTAAATACGTGTTGTTTCTAAGAGCTGACGAGACGTCAGGCAAATGAGATCATTGAAGAAAGAAGAAATTTTGATGATCTCATCCACGTTGAATACTGGAAACGTTCTTACAGAACAGTTGCTTATCGTTAACACCAAAAATAACACTTCAAAGAAATCAATACGCTTATATGTATGTAATTAACATAGGATCTGTGCTGCAGTAATAATTTACAGTATGAACTAATAAAACTTGGGTTCTTCGACTGAGTGTTTAATGAGTGAACTTGTAAGTACTTGCAAGAAGCAAAGCAGTGCTTGTGTGGCCTGTCTGTCACAGCCCGTCAAACAACTGCTTTCCCAACTCTTCAAGCAGTTTCGCATACGATTTTTGGTCCGTTAGCAGCAGGTAAAGGCTTAATGCAGAAAAAGTTATGTTGCTACTCCTTGTACTATCTAAGAAAAACCAGAAAAAAATAGCAACACTAACAAAAAATTGGTTTACTGAATAGATTTAATTTAACTGCGTGTTTTAGTACAAAAAAGTTAAGTTAATGTTTGATGGGGATGGTAAGTTTTCCAGTCACAATCTCATTCTACAGCTCGTGAAATGTGTAGGGCCCTGGACAAAAGACCAGAAGAAAGAAGAATATCCTTATGGGAGGAGGTGGTTCCCGCATCTTCAAACTTCAGAGCCCAAGAAAAACTGGCCACTAGGTGGGATCTTCCGTACGAGAAATGGAAGGCTTTGAAAAGACTCAGACGAGTATCAAGGTGGAGTAGTACTATAAAAAAGTGGGGATACGCAGACGATGACAAGTGTGATTGCGGCTCCATTTAGACACCAGAGCATCTCCTCGAGTGCAGAGACATGGGATTCTTGTGCTAAGCAGCCAACGACAAAGCAAATCCAAGCAGCTAGTTTCTGGAAAAACTCAATTTGAAACAGTCCGGACATGGAAAGTAAGCAATTAAGTAGAAAATAATGTGAATCAGTGTTTCTTGACCAAATCATTTTGCCCACGATTCCCTTTCGTCCATTTCGGGACAGGAGGTCCATGCTGTTGTACCTCTTTCAGACGTAAGGTCCGGACAACTGCTATTTCAGTGTCATTACCCACAACGGAACTTCATGTGGCATACAGCTGACACCTGTTGTAGAAATTTCTGTGGAAAGCGTGGACACATCCGGCCGGACTTTATGCCCGGTGAATTTCACTTCTTTCCTGTAATAAAACTGTACCAGTAAGGGACTAAATATTCATCTCCTACGCCGCACTAGGTTACGGCAGTTTCAGCTTAGCAAATCTCGCTTCCACAACCTCGGAGTGCTGATATTACCACACTATGTATAAAAGTCTCTTCTCTTGTTACGTCACCATTTGTCTGCGTTTCGTATAACTTATGTTCTCTATGGTAGATGTACTGTTTGCTTGTGAAATGTGGGGGAAATACAGGACCATCCCTACATTCGTCTAGGTGATTACGGTAAACCGCCTAAAAGCCGCAATCAAGAAGTCCGGAGCTGGTAGCGATATACCTCCCCAATCCAACGTTCGAAGCCATACTGGTGGGTATACCAGTAGTACGGTCCTGTTATTCCAGTCAGTAATAACAGAACGAATAAAGATTAACCATCTTTATAGTGCCTTATTTTCGCAATCAGTATTTCCCGCCTTTACAGAGCATCATCAACCTCAGTTACTTCATGGGGAGCTGATACAAATAGATTAAGAACAACAGTCCTAGCCTTGGTTTACTCCACAGCGGAATACTGCTCCAGTGTATGGCTTAATAGCTCTCACATCCAGTTGGGGAGCGTGCACAAACTACGTGGCTCGGTCCGGGGGAAGGGGAGGGGGATTGGCTGGAGAGCTACGTTGGGCTACGTGGGGGGAGGGGGGTTCCCGAGCCAGGCCACGCAGCTTTCCTTTCATAACATTTTTCACAGTTAAAATTAGGAACAGAACTCACAGCAGCATGTAAATATTTATTTCCCTCAGTTAATTATCTCCATATGAAATTTACAATCGTCTGACAAGAGAAAACAGTTCAAAATTTCTTCTGAAATCAAAAGAGAAAAAGGCTACGTGCTACGTGGGGGGGGGGGGGGGGGGTTTAGAGGAAAAAGCCACGTAGAGCTACGTGGGGGGAGGGGGGATTCACAGGAGGCCAAAATGGAGCTACGTGGTTTATACACGCTCCCTTGGTGAACGTTCAGCTTCGCCAAACAATGCGCATCGTAACTGGCTTCTATGTTCTATCTTCACCTATTCAGTGGCTGCCGGTGTTCAGCAACAACCCGTCACCTCACATCAAAAGGCAAAAGCCTCTAATAAAACTATGGTCGAGAATTCTGTACAATCAGGCTCTTCCTATCCATGGAGTGTTAGGGAATACAAAACACGGCTGAAGTCACTGAAGACTACTGTCAATCTAACATCTATCTCCTTCAGCCCTACAGATAACTGGACAGCGGAATTGGCATCGTCAACACCACAGGTCATAGTGCAGATTGCCAATCCCTGCTCAAAACTCAGCTTACGGCGGTCAATTTGGTGTAAATTAAAACGGATTAGTTGTGGTACAGGAAGAACTTCTTCAACTCTCCACACCTGGGGCTGGGCAGATTCTCCGTACTGTGACTGCGGTGAGGTTTCACAAACTGTGTCGCACTTTGTGCAGGACTGCCCACTGCGTGCCTTTCCTGGTAGTCTGGAAGACTTAAATTTGGCTACGCCGGAGGCGGTGGCCTGGTTGGAGCGCCTCGACGTCACGTTGTAGTGGTTGCGACTGGAGATCCTGTCTCAGTGGCCGGCTGTGGGCGTTGTACGCTGAGCTATGTGTGTTTACTTTGAAACAGGATTGTTCATTGAATACAGTATAATTGTTGTTGAATGTTGTAAATGTCAAACAGCATTATACGCAAAAAAACAACCTCAGAATCTAAATTTATGTATTCAAATTTACAAGATCGATCGACAAGTAAAATAATGGAAATTGCACTAACGCGATAGATGAGAGAAGAAGAAAAAAAACAGGCGAAACAAATTAAACAAAATTAGAAGAACGTAGGCAAGACTGAGATTCTTGAAAAAGGGAATATACAAAATGGATGGTGCATAGTAACTAAAGTAAACATTATTTTCGCATTTAAATTCTAAGAATTTAACTAGTTATTTTTCTTAATGGGGAGTTGCAGTTTGTTTCGTTCTTTCGGTGCTATACTTATTTTGACTCTTTTTGCATTTTGTGAGTTACCTCATACCTGAGGAAATAAGACCGTAGGTGAACATGCAGCAACGATCAGAGCTGAAAATTGCCTACGACTTAGAAAATTCATAACATTTAGGAACCTGTTTCCCCTGATATTGATAACTAAAGGCTTAATTTATTGCTGTTTCATTGCTCATTCCACATAGCTTAGAGCATTAGCCTAGACAATAAACAATTTAATTCAACTCTGTAACGAGTGAAAGGTGAGAAACATTATATAGCTGCTTTCCCCCTTATCTCTAGGTTATCTACAATCCTGTGACAAGTATAATATTGGGTTAAGAGATGGTCAAGATAACGGGTGAAAACCACAGCAGGCAATGTTCGAATCACTGCAAGATGATTTGAAAGATAGTAAGAGGATCTTGGATCTATTACGAGGTGATTTGAAAGCAATAATTATGTTAAATAATACCGAGTGTTGGAGGTGAGGTTACGCTCTTGCCTCACATTCAGGAGGACGCTGGTTCGAATCCCCGTACGGGCATTCAGATTTGGGTTTTCCATGGTTTTCCCAAATCACTCCAGGCAATTCCGAGATCCTTCCTTTAAAAGGGCCACGGTCGAATTCCTCCCCGTTCCTTGCCAGCAGTCTTTTTCCGCCTCTAATAATCTCGACGTCCACAAGGCGTAAAGCATAAGCAAAAAAAAAAGTAGTAAGACGGTATTGAGATTTTTAGGAAGTTTTCGATAGTTATTTAACAAAATGCTGGGACACTGCCTCTCCAGAAATACACATTTCACAAGGCGAAAGCCGGGATGGTTCCTTCAAAAAGTTGTAGCCAAATTCCTTCCCGTTCCTTGTACAGGTCCTAACTTTTAATGACCTCATCGTCGACGAGACTTAAAGCCACATGCAAAAAATAAAAAGTTTCACAACGAAAATAACACAAATATTACTACAAAGGTTACAAGGGTCGTCGACAAATAATGCCCGTCCTACCTCTCTCCCCTTTTTTGAATTAATTTGTAGTATAAATCCAAGGAAACCATTCAAAATCATTCACATTTAAGTTTTTTTTTTCTGTGGCATTACACCTCATCGACATCGCGGTCTTTAGAGGTAGTAAAGTATTTGGGTCAAGGAACCGTCTTGGCATTTGCCTGGATTAATTCGGGAAACCGTGGAAATACGAAATCTGGATGGCCGGACGGCGATTTGAACCCGCGTCCTACGGTATGCAAGGCCTGAGCGTTACCGCTCATTAGGCACGATGATACGAGTAAACCTGAAACGCTCTCAGCTGCTGTCATAACTAACATTTACGTTTAGGCCTCCACTACGAATAAAGCACAAAATCCTATCGAATTGAACGAGTTTCTTTTCTATATTTTTTCTATATATATATTTATATTAGCATTTTGAAGGTAAAATACTTTAGAATATAACGAAAGTATGGTGAATCGTAGGAGACGGACGATAAAAACAGTGCTAATACGATATAAAAGGATTTTGAAATTATATCTATAACATTATTGGCAGCCATATGTAAATAAAATAAATGCTCATTTGGATCAGTTTCAAAAATTACATACAGTTACACAAATAATTATTGATTCCATTAATATTCGGATTCATTTAAGAGAATAGGGATAGGTTCCCACTACTGCCGCAAGCAACATAGGTTTCAGGAAGAGGAAAATCCAGTTAATATTACTTTTTCCATGGCATTGGGCTTCTCTTAGGCCATACAGCCAGCTCAGGTGTGGTTTCAGATCATCCAGTGTTTTCAGTTTCTCCATTGTTTATTATTTTGTAAGTAACTCTAGACACCACAGGGCCGACATGACATGTACACACACACAACACTTACACTAAACACCCTTGCCCTCGGTCGGACTCGAACCAGCGGCCATCGGCACGTGGAGCTGGGACTCTAGACCCTACGCTGCCGAGGTACTTCAGAGCTGATTAAAGAACCAACACTTAAAAGGAATAATTAAAATGATTATTAGTGATGAAAATAACAAGCTGTGCTGTCATATTGCTCCAAGGTCAGAGGCAACGAAGGTCTTCTGTTATGGCTTTTAATTACTCACATTATCGATATTAAGCTTTTAAAGAAAGAATGCTGGCTTCTAAACAAAGTCTTTTTATTTATTTATTATCTTCTTTAACCGCATAAATATTTATTGCAAAAGTAAAATTGATGCCATTTGAGGCATAAAGGCCTATTCGGTGGGATTCACGGAGGTACAGCTCTATATTCCCATTCGTGGCCCTCGGCATGAAAGAGGAGATGACGTTCAATAATAAAGTATTAGCAGAAATTAAAAATATAACGTTGACAAAGCGGGCAGTAACCAAAACAGTTTATATGTAAATTCTGCTTCATGATACGAAAACTGATTTGGGTGGTCGCACAAGGAGCAGGTTTTTTTCCTATTTGATCTACCGTTTAGTAGATCTCATTGGTATCTCGCATACAGAGGTAAAGAAAGATGTATAAGACAGATTGAAGATAAGATGCAGTTACATTAGAGTTGGTTACCAGAATTTTTTCTCCAAATCCGGGGACACTTCACAACTTTTTCACAAAAATCCGGGGACGCTTTCGGCATTTGTCCTAATTACACGTTGTACTTTTATAAGTTATATGATTAAAGGATAGGTTAACTTAAACGCCACATATTGTTTATATTTTGTATTTTAAATGAGGATCACAGACAGGCATAATGCACAAAGCACAAAGCTGTTGTGTCCAAGACGCAGTATCCTTGTAATTTACTTTTATTCCTAGGCACGTACAAGGATAGAAGTGCGCTTCATATCTCTTGCTTTAAACGAATGCATTAGCAAATCAGGGTTTTTAAAGATCTCTCGCTTGATTAAAAAAAAAAATTCTGAGTACAACAGTAAAAATCCGGGGACATTGCGGGGACGAAATCTGTCCGGGGACAGAGAGCTAAATACGGGGACTGTCCCCGGCAAACGGAGACGTCTGGTAACCCTAAGTTACATCAAATGGAGAAAGCGGCGTGGCAACTGCACTACAATTTAATTTTGCTGTCTAGTCAGCGACCGTGAACGAGACAAGCAGCAAACCAGACCGCACGTGAGTCAAGGCCAAGGCAGACCGGTTATATCACTCGGCAGGTACAGTTAAACTAGGTGCCTCATCCCGGTAACACGCGTAGCATCGGAGCTCGAGTCCGAATGATGAAATTATTTTATAGACGATGTATAATGAAAAGAATTCTTCAGGTCCACTTAATCTACATCTAACTGAGCATCAGGCTATCGCACAAAGTTAAACGTTGTCGCATAACCAGATCACCTTCATCCTACGATATCGTGAGTTTTGAACCAATCTTTATATTTTACCTTATTTTCGCCGGTAAAAGAGGCAAATTAGGCATACGGATAGCATCTAAGGGTGCCGTGCGGTGTTCGGAATAAGGCTTGTTTTAATTCATTAACGTGTCCGCATATTGTTTTCTCACCTCTATACATAACATCTATGGTATATATTTAAACTATTATAAATCTATGGGCGGGCTTCGTCTGTATGTCTGTCCATTCGTCCAGGCATCACGCAATAACTACTGAACCAATGATGTGGATGGAGTTTTCACAATTTGAAAGATTATGATGTAGCTTAAAACCTGCATATATCTTAAGACTCTACGTGACCATGGAACGGGGCAAGAAATAATAATTCTTTCATACCAAAAACAGATAAGCGCCACAGATAATACAGCATGTCAGAGATACGCGCCACACCCTTTGGATTCTGTTAATATTGTTTCTTGAATACGTAATTTTGGTTATTTATTTCTTCAGTTTTCTGAACTATATAACTTTATAACACACGGAAAACGTTAATCAAAGCACTACATCAAAGATTAACGCCACAACATGCGCAAAAAATTGTGGTAAAAGTTAGAAAGGTAATACATTACAAACTTTAATGTATTCCCACTATGGAAAAAAAAAAAAACAAACAAACGCATTACTATGCACGGGCAAAGACGTGGGAAATTGTTAGTACAAATACGTAGCGAACAGATTATAGCTTAGTAATTTCCTTATATTGAGGATTTAAAAAATCTGTTATGGAAGCCTGCATTATGGTATGAATGTAAATGTAAAATTTTCGGTATATAATTCAGCAATTAAAAACTGTGTATTGATGCAAGCTGAGTTCGTTCTGCTGTTCGGAATTCGTGCTTGTTGCAAAGTGTTTGTGACTCTCAAGGTAAAGGACATCAAAAAAAATAATATAAGACTTAATGAAAACCAACCTCTCCCTGAACCAGATTCGAAATAATTGACCATCAGTCTGCGCTACAGTGGTCGGCAATCAGTGGCTTAAAATTGCTCCTCAAGGAAGATCCAACTAAAATTTGTACTGTATTTTCTAACCCATATGCGCAATAACTTTCATAAATCACGAAACAGGATTACGCGACTAGGCGCCAGTCCATCTGTGACCATGTTCGGGTCTAGCATAGTTTTCCCATGTCACGAATTTAGTGACAAAAAGTGAGCTTTTAGGGACAAAAGTAATGAGTTTTTGGGATCACAGGTCGTCAAGGTGTGACCTGAGCTGAGCTATTTCTTGTTTTGATCAATCGTGGACCACGTAAATAGATTTAAACCACTAAAAGTGTCAGAAAAAAAGTTTTTAGGGACAAAAATGAGTATGTAGGGTCACGTGACTTGATCTGACTCAAATTCTGTCTTAACCTATATTTGATCCTATTGAGGAATTTCTGTTGAGCATTAAAGAGGAACAGGGGCGACCTGAGATCTGATGTAAGTTTTGGGATACACTTCCCAAAGCTTGTAAATTGAGACCGGCTGGTGATATGGTGCTAGAGATTTGCTGCTCGCCGACAGTGACGGCATTAGATCTACTGTTGTACATCAAGGAACCGAAATCAATTCTGGAGACTTCTCTCTTCCTTATTCATGGCGTTGAGCAAAGAGTATCTCGAGGGAAAGTTCGGTTACGAAATGAAAAGCGTGAAATTGTTTGATACAACTACTTTGCAACAAAGTGCTGTCGGTAATAATCTTCTAGTTACGTGAGATTAATTTAGCACTTAATATATATTATCATTCGTACTTAACTGTCGTTTCTATCGTATAAGAGCGACAAAAATTGATCGGAACTGTAATAGTCATTAATTCGCGCTTTAAAGATTACTGAGATGAAGTTGACAATATTTGCAAGATTTTACAAAATTTGTTGCTTGTATGCGGTTAACACTAAAACTGTCGCAAACTTTAAATTCACAACAACATGCGTCATGTTATAGTGATGAATCTCGTGTGTAATCTATCCCTAGCAGTTATTTTCTGTCTGATCTTGCCGGCGTGATTCCATAATTTGTTTCAGCAAATACTCGTTGCGTTCGGCATTTTCTTGCAATTCATCACTGCCGATAACACAATGTTTGGTCGGAAAGCTAACGCCATTTGTTTATCTGCCTTCGTATTGATCTCACACCAGACGTCTTTAAGTTTCTCAAACTAAACACACCCTAATTTAAATCCACAGACTTTGTTACCAGAGAAGCGTATCGTCGGAAAAGGAGCGGCCCAGAAAAGTTTTCTTCTTAAGAGAATTCGCAACAAGCACTCCAATGGGAAATATCTCGAAGACGACAACACTGGAGAATGGGAACATTTTTTCTGGGAGGGGCAAATTTGTTCTAGTTCATTTCGTCCTATAAAATGTGGAACTTAGTGGGAGAGACTGGGTTCTAGAAACCAGTTACTTCTCGCAAGAAGTAGAACTCCAGCCAGAATGATATAAGGCTAGCTTATGCCAGACGGAACTACTGGGGCAATTCAAAAGAGAAAGGCACCAATCACTCGCGAAATTACTGCGGAAACTGCAACGACCCGAATTGCAAACTGCTACATGTTGACGCTAGGACGTAAGAAAACTTTTAGTAAGAAGATTAGTGTTTCGAGTCTATCTGCAGGTTCTGTTTCGACTGTTTCTTGAACTCTAGTTGAGAATATCCATTTTAAATGTTACATCACCGCTGTCAAAAGTCAATAGTAGTCGGCACAAACCGACGGAGAATACTTGACCTCTTACTGCAATTTCTAAAAGGCTTAAGCCTATCTGACCACCATGCTATGAATCAATTTGCACGTTAACAGAAAGTAGAATGCCTTATGACCTGTAGATGCTACTTTTTTTTTTTTTCCTTAGTAAGCTGGACCTAAGTTTTTGGAATCCTCTAATGGATAAAGCTTCTTTTTCAGTGACTGTATAATATCCCTTAAAATAATATAATTTCTGACTCGCAAGTAATGTTTAATTCCGTCTTCATCCAGACCGTCCTCTGAACTATAGCCGCTAGTAGTGGTTTCCAGTAGAGGTTGAGTTTCCCTTTAAGATTGTCGAAATCGTTTTGAAACTCAGGCATCCGCTCTAAAAGACGGATATTATTCAGTGCCTCATTTGAGCGTCTGAATGGAGATCGAAAGGTCCCCGGTTCGAATCCCTGTGTGGTAGAGGATTTTCAAAGGCGCTTAACCCGACCTTCACCTCTACCACAGCTTGCTGTGTAATGTGAAGTACACCAGAACGCTTCCGTAGTTCGGATTCTGCGTAAAACTGTAGGTCCCCTGTACCCGGCAGGATTGTCGGGTTAGGTTAAGGCGGATACGATAGGGGCGGAATGCGCAGCCAATAGAAACCCTATGTGCAGGTCATTACGACCACACGGAATTATTATTATTATAGTGCCTCATTCGAAATGAATTTGTGGTAAAACCCACATACCTCCAGGAAGCTTTTCATTTTTTCTATGGCGGCACAGAAAAAAATCAATTTTTCCACCACTGCCGCCTAACATTGACGTACTGAAAAGCGAATAGCTGCCATCATCCGGACGTGCTACAAAGAGTGTGGGATGAGTCTGAGAACCACATAGATAGTTCGTGTTTTTCATGTCTATCACATTGAAGATTTATTAATTAATTTATGGTATTTATAACCCAAAGGTGGTTAGTCAACCAAGGTTGTAATTATTAATTTTTCTCTTCATGGTACTTGAAAAATTGCAAATTATGACTGAGCTAATTCTTTATTAGGAGTTTATATTATCGCTTTTCCGTTTCAAAGCTAGTAAGCCTACAGGATGAAATTCGCTGATAGAGCTGGGTATTTCAGTTCTTGAGCAATCGCCCACTGTTCAGCCTTTGTTTACCCCCTCGAGTAGTTTTCTCCTCTTTACTTACTGGATAGAAGACTTCGAGGACGTATCGTGCGTTCAAATTGGAAGGAACATCCCTCAGGAGTCGGAGAGCGGCTCTGAAACGTCACTTCAGATTAACGCGCTATCTCCGTAGGAGGTCCGAGAACTTTTCACACTGTCAATGTGTGTTAGCGACTGTTAATTTAAATTACAGGTAAGAAGACTGTCGATCGCTAACGGAGTGTGGCCGTGTGCATTAAAGATGACAGGGGAAGTTACGAGTCACAGATGAAACCTGGTGTCCACCGTCCAGATCATGGAGGAAGGAAGATAGTGGAGGCGACGCAAGGGACCTTCACCACGCACTGGAGTGAAGCCGGGTAGAGAGAAGTGGGGTGGGGAGGCCGCCATATTGGATGGCCGTAGAAACCCGGGGAATATGCATAAACACTTCAAGGGAATCATACGACAACCGTGGCACCACAATTTGATGATGGATTATTATGTAACTCGAAGAGACAAATCAAAAATGAAGAATAAATTTTTTTGATATCCTGATTAGTTCTCGAGATAACCTGTCTCAAATGTGAGATGATTTGGGTTGAAATGCATAAGAAAAATTTTCTCAAAATCAATTTTAACTATAGATTCTAATGTAACATGACGAGGCAAATCGAAAGTAAAGAATAAAAAATTTCGATATCTCGCTTAGTTATCGAAATATAGTCTCCAAGTCAGAAGCTTAAATGGGAGTAGTTTACATCGCGATACACGTTGTGTCACTAACATGGTGCTCATGAAATTACTAACAACTAATAATAAATAAATTGTTTGTACCTTCCGGTACCGGCTTCATTTCAACCTATCTACATTTCCATTAATGTTGCCGCTACAAAATCAAACTATGTAAACACACCTAAACACATGAAATTCATCGCGAACTACATTTCAGGTAACAACAAAGTTTGCTTCAAAAAGTTTAGTAGTTCGCAAAGCACAAATTATCACAATTAATTTCATCGTACACTTTCAGTGTAAACTGAAACTGGACTAAGATCGCGTTGTAAACTTGACCCACTTAAATTAGACTTTCAACACTTGTTTACAATAAGGCTAGCCTTTAATGTGTAAAGTAGTAACATATGCTTATTGTCTACACTATATCAACAAATATTTGAGAACATCATCCTATTGAGAACAATGAGTAAATTTATAGCGATAGGCCCTACTGTTGATGTTACCTGTCAAACACTTCAAGAACAATAAATACAATGTGGCTTACTTATGAAATGTTACTCCAGGTGTTTCCTGTCTGATCTGTTTGTGCAACCGTAAGCAACACAAGCTGGCATTATAAAAAAAACTTTGGAATATTAGAAATTAAATATTCACAGCAGCAAACACGGTGCAAACAGCGCAATGTTTTGGGGTATCTGTTATGTCGCCGCGCATGCGCAGTAGGAGCCGAGTGTTTAAAGCCGGCTTCACAGATTTAGCGTTATTTCGCCTCCACTCTCTTCCTTCCTCCATGGTCCAGATTACTGTTTCTGGTCGGTTCCCCATAATCACCAAGGCAAATGCTGAGACTTTTCCCTAATTCAGGATCAATAACTACAAAATTCTCAGAAAAAAAAAAAACAATTTATAAAAGATCGCCACACTTAAATTCTCCCATTACTGTCAATTCGCGGCTCGGCTTTTGGAGTTTCCAGGTCAACAATGTCGTAAGAAAATAGAAGTAGGGCACTAATATTTCGAAGCCTATTGATCATTACATGAACAATACGTTGTTAAAAACATGCACGCTCACAGACGTAGAAATGAAAGCATAACCAACGAAAGAGAAAATTGATAATTAAAATCAAACAATCAATTAAAGGTTGAGACGCTTTGAAAGGGCCCTCCTGAACGAAACTTGATGCAAAACATATGTGGTATGGAGAACACTGACAGAGCCAAGTTAGTGAACTGTTTTATATTCGCCAGAAAACGAAACTGGTGCATTCAGTTTTGCTTCTTTAGAGGTTCGCGGGCGAGTGCAAGGATGGTGCAGTAAACATCTTGCAGGGCCAATTTCTTTTCCACAATGATATTAATCCTATAAGTTCCAGCATTGATGATTTGCTATAAAAAACCATAAAGATCCAGAAAAAAGAGATCAGTCTAAAACATTCAAAAATTAAGGCGTTAGATTTGAGTATGTAATATCTACGGGTTATTTAATTTCATTAGCAATCGGAATATTCAGTCGCCAATACGACGAAATTTTCCTTTGAGGATGCCCAGACGCTTCTGGCGAAACGTTATCGCAATTGAGCATCAATAAAACGCAGCTCAACCCCTAAATAAAGGAATAAGGTATGAATTTACAGATGAAAAACAATTAAAAGAAGGTATCGAACTCTACTCTTCTGCCCTCCAATGTCGCGTCGCGTTGCTGCTAGCCCCTAGTTCAGTTCTTCAATTCCAGTCGGATTTATTTAGTGTATCTGTCCAATCCTTTTGATGCAATCCAGCCTGGATTACGAAAATGTTCAATAAAACAGTATTAACATACGATAAAATAACAGCAAAATAAAAATATTCGTCTTCTATCTCGTAACATACCAATCAAATTAGATACAAAACATTTTTAATATTTATTGTATAATACAGGATACGGTTGACACTGGAGGCAAATTTAAAACTCGTAAGTTACAAAGTTTCTTTCGACACATCTGAGAACAAATTAGTCCAAAATTTATTACTTTGATGGCCTATCAAGTTTTTATTTTCCAGTGAAAAAAAAAAAAAAAATTACCTTCCTTTCATATAATTTCATAAAAATTTTAAATGTGATATTCGGTTTTGTGTCAAGGAAACACATAACATGCAACTCTTAAATCTGTAACTTTTTCTCTTAGGTAAGAGGTTTGTGACAGAAGAACAGATAGTGAAGCGACAGCAATAGGGTTCCATTTTCCTCTAAAAAAAAAAAAAAAAAAAAAAAAAAAAAAAAAAAAAAAAAAAAAAAAAAAAACTGCGGAAGCCAGCCGAAGGAGAAATTTACCACTTTCCTACCTGCATATAGAATTCAGCTCGGAAGGGTAGGAAGGAAGGGGCTGGTGAGGAGAAAAGCGGTGTCAGCTGAGGTTGAACGGAGTACAGAAACAAACAAAAACTGTTAGGAAAGGATTTTTTTTTTTTAATTGCTTTACGTCTCTTAACAGCGAGGTCTTTAGAGACGGGAAAGGATGGGGGGCAAGGATGGGGGCAATGAATTGGAAGGAATCGGCCATGGCCTTTTGAAGGAAGCATCCCGGCATTTGCCTGGAGTGATTTGGGAAACCATGGAAAACCCAAATCTGGATGCCCGGACGGGGATTCGAACCGCCGTCCTCCCGAATGCGAGGCGAGAACGCTAACCGTTACACCGCCCCGCTCGGTGTTAGGAAAGGAAATGGGGTGGTGATTTCTGGTAAGAAGCTAAGGCATTAGATAGGGATTAGTTCATATTTTGGCACGGCAACTCTGGCACACAGAAAAACACAGTAATCAGAGCAATGCGTTTTATAATATTCTGATGTGTAAAGAGGGATTTCATTTAATCAGACGGAAATCATTGATTTCGTATTATAAATTATCTTTAAAGTAATTAAATTAGAACAACAAAAGGTATTCTTCATAACATTTTTATTACCGACACTCAAAAAGTTTTTATGGAGGATACTGGACTGTTTGAAGAAGAGCAACAATGTACAGTATCAGATATTACCTTACAATTCAGTGTGTGGTGGTTAAAATGGATAGGAGGGATAAACGAATCATATTTATTGTTAGTTAGTTCATCATCCGCATTCTTGATTAGGCGTAGCGAGATAGGGCTTCTGTCGGAGCGTGTAAACGCAACTTGAAACAGCTTGGAGATTTGTTCTTCTAGAATCTAGACCCTAGAAAGACATTTCTATGTTGCGTCGCATTCCGCCTCTGTGCTGAGCTTATCTGACCCCGTAATCGTACTTCCGGATACACGGGACCTACATTCCTGTCTGTGTACCCAGACAACAAACTGCAACCGAAATATCTAAACACACCTCATAAAACTTGATTCTACAACATTCTCCGTACGAATAATTTCGAGACTAGCTAGAAACAAGATTATCAGAATAGTTCGCACTCTGTACGATAAGCTCTATACGTGTTTTTCTTACACACAGAATACAAGCGTGCGCTAAAAATTATTGAAGGGAAAAGGGAGAATACATGGACAATAGACAGAAACCATTTCAAAAACTTACGAACAATGACAACCTTCCTATCATCTTTTGTAGCAAACAATGCCGACAAACAAAGTTGAAACATTTAGTCCATATGAAATATCCACGTCAGCGATAGGAGAGCGATGAAAAAAAATCAGATAAGATATTCAATAATCTCTCGCAAAAAAAAAAAAAAAAAAAAAAAAAAAAATGTACGCTACAAAATCATAAAATTTTTTTTGTGACAATCTTTAAACCTTAAATTATTTTATCTTCAGATTCCCGATCTTAAACCTAGCTTGACTGAGAACCCCCCCCCCCCCCCCACACACACGTAGCCCAGCGTAGCTTTCCACCCAACCCTTCTTCGTCCCTCCCCCCCTAGACCGAGACACATAGTTTATAACGCTCCCTAAAGCATAATTTACTGTAAACCAGAACAGTAATATTCCAGTTGTCGCGTATATACAAAACGTGTCACAAATTGGGGTCATCCATCGTGCCGAAAAAATATGGCCTCCCAACAAGTTACCCTACACAAATTACGTGACTGTAATTTTATAAAGTTTCAGTACTTTCTGCTTAGTATTATAAACCATTTGCTACCGCCGTTCTTTGATTTAAAGCTATGTATCGTGAGTAGAGCTTTAGTTCAAAGAGATCGGATTCCACTTTAACATAAAAATTCAGCCATTACAAAAACTAATTCAAAGCATCTTGAAACCAAGAAACAGCGACAAAAATAATTATCCAGTTACCATACCACACGAATTTACTATACCACATTAAACTTTACTATTGTTATTGATAATTGCTCTTCGACAACAAGATGATCAGCGTCTGGAATTTATTGATACTCTAACGACTGATTTTTGTATTTGTTTTTTAGCCTATGAGCTTCACCTTGGAGATATTATCACTGACTAATATGTGTTATGAATCTGACAAGTTATTTAAATATTATGTTCACTTACAAGCTTAATTTGATTTGTTAAGAGATGTTAACACTTTGAAGAATACATTAATCATTTTTATAATAATCATCATGAGCAGCTTCCAACCACTGGGCAGGTCCACTTATATAATTATTGTTAATGGACAGTTTTTTTTTCTCCTCAAGTGCGGTCGAATGGCTTTTGTTCTTGGAATAATAATGCTGCACATCATAATATTAAATTAAATAATAATATTTAATCAAATTGCGATGGAGCACATGCTCCGGTGGCAATTTTCCTACACACCCATCTTCTCCCTTTCCTGCTCCCACCTACATTTGTCCTCTGAAAATTTTAGCTTTAAATTCTTTCATCGTTTTTGGTAAATTATTATTCATCATTTCTCGTGGTAACTTATTCGAAAAAAATGATGAATAATATCATTTGTATTTACTTAAATGTTATACTGCGTGTCTTCTACCTAGTCTCATGTTTTACCTGTCACTGTTTTTGCCAGCACCAAAATTTTTTTATCTCATGCGAATGGAAATATTTGTGTTTATCTTTCTATATTTAAAAAAATGTTAGAGAGAGCCTGGACGGGGAAAAGATTTTTTTCGCCTGTCGTATGGTTAGTTCTATTTATATATTTTAACTTGAATTAAGTTTAGGTTGTAAAGTTTATGTGACTGTTGAACTATTTACTTTTACTGTCGGATACTGCAAATTAAAACAGTCAACCGTTGTACTGAGCGATGTGTTTGCGGACAGCGAATCTGGTGAGTCACTTCTCATTGTGCAACCGCGTTAACGATGCTTTAAGCCTTGTAATAGGAAGAAAGCGAATAGAGAAACAGCACAGATTAACTCTCGCTGCTGTCCAAGATTGATAGTCACGTGATGATGACTTGTAGTAGTCACGGCGTAATTGA
Organism: Vandiemenella viatica; assembly: GCA_031002005.1. NCBI lineage: Eukaryota > Metazoa > Arthropoda > Insecta > Orthoptera > Morabidae > Vandiemenella > Vandiemenella viatica. Next base: position 172,323,263 of record CM061919.1, read on the forward strand.
ATTGTAATGTTAATCCACTCTTTTTTGTTTTGGATTTAATGTTGTATACGTTTCGCATCTCATCGAGTCATCAACTACGATTCCGTACAGAAAATTTATATTTTGTTTTCAAGGTCTGATCATTCTGAACTTAATTTTGCCAACACTAACGACATCAATATCGATCAGCCTTAAAGCTCGATTTTTCACGTGCTGAATACTTTCATCCTGCTTTTTGCAAAGACGTTTCGAGATTTTGTAACTGCGTGTGAAAATTAAGTAGCAAACAAAATTTATTATTATATTAAGAAACAATGTAACTAAACATTTGTAAATAAAAACACCGTCTATTAGCAACTGGTTTTATTGATGTAAGCTCAAACGCGTTTCGCCCTTGTGGAATGGGGCATCGTCAGTGAGACTTATGGTTGAGGTAGTTACATGGTGGTCAGGAATAGCTCCATTTGCACTTTTTGTGACGTGAACTGTAGTTATGGTTCCACATAACTATGATAATAGCTGTTGTTACCCTGTTTTTGGAGGTAATCCTACCACTGTTTTCAAATCTATTGAAATTGACACTTTTTTTGTGTGTGTCAATTTCAATAGATTTGAAAACAGTGGTAGGATTACTTCCAAAAACAGGGGTAACAACAGCTATTATCATAGTTATGTGGAACCATAACTACAGTTCACGTCACAAAAAAGTGCAAATGGAGCTATTCCTGACCACCATGTAACTATCTCAACCATAAGTCTCACTGACGATGCCCCATTCCACAAGGGCGAAACGCGTCTGAGCTTACATCAATAAACCAGTTGCTAATAGACGTGTTTTTATTTACAATTGTGTAATAAGCAACTGCGGAAGGATGGCCAATATACCATATATAATGTAACTAAAACTTGTAAACGAAACGTAAATTATTAGTCAGCAAACCAAGTACAACATTTATATGATTAAAAAATTGCATTGGCGTTAACAGCAATTAAGCAACTGTGCAAAAATGGGCTACAACTTTCCTGTATTTACAGAATAATTATTTCATTTTATTGTACAGAGAAGTAGATCGGTTTCTAGCAGGATATAATCACAAAGAATCAATGCAGGAACAAATAACTGGACACACGCATTAATTGAGGTGTATTAATTTCACTACCGTTCGCAACTAGTTACCATTTCACAAAATATTACAAGTTCTTGAATAACCTTAAGCTGTACGTGTCTCTTGGCTGGTACTAAACAAGTAACAAAGATGGCCCCAGACGATATCGAGATCTCCTGGTACTTATTGCATCACAATTATATTGTTTGTGAAATGATTTCAGCCATACGCTGAATATGCAGGATATGCATACAGCAAAGTAGTAAAAGCAATCCAGTGACGTTTTAGAGCACTGGAAATAGTCGTAGAGTCACATTGCTACGGATTCTGCTTGTTTACATTTTACAAAGTACTGCTGGATAAAGTCACGTGACTACGTGCTCTCTCGTCATTTGGGCTTAAATTAATGGCGAGTGACAGGTAATAATAATATTTAATTAAATTGCATTGAGTGCACGCTCCGGTGGCAATTTCCCTACCACCCATCATCCCCCTTCTCAACACTCACTTACATTGCCTCGGCAATTTCAACTTAAAATCCTTCAACGTTTTTGGTAAAATTATTCATCATTTCTCTTGTTAAACTTATTCCAATCCCTGACACCCTTACCGAAAAAAAATGACACTGTACACCTTTGTACCTGAAATCGAGTACCAGATTCTGGTCATGGTCCATCTTTTCCCTTCATGCATTACTTTTAATTCCTACACTAATATCTATGCTTGCCTCGTCACCATTACAAGACATGTACACTCCATGACCTTCTTCACCCTTCTCCTGTCTTGCAATGAATCCCATTCCGCTCCTTAAACATATCAGTAACTGATTGCATTCTGGCGGCAATTTCCAGAAACAAATCTAGCAGCCCTTTATTGGCACCCTCTCCAACTCCTATATTTGATACTCAAAATGTGGGGTCCCATACTACACTACCATATTCAAGCAATGGTCTGACCAAAGTTTTGTAACCCAATTCCTTTACTTCTCTCGTACAATCCCCTCATCACTCTCTCCAACAAGTGAGAATTTGAAACCTTTTCCTACCACCTGTCCTATGTGTCCTGCCCAGTTAAGTTTGTTATCAAAAGTAATTCCAAGATATTTACATTTCAAGTCTTCACAAGCAATTTCCCCACCTTATATTCATAATTAACCTTTTGTTTTTTATTTGTGTATCTAATAAGCTGACTCTTCTTTGCATTTATCTTCATTCCATGTTTACCAACCCAATTAGATATCCTGTCCAGATCACCCTGCAACTGTTTACAATCCTCTATCGTTTTGATTCTTTTATACAGCATTATGTCATCTGCAAACAATCTAATTTCAGATAGTAAACAATCAACACAATTATTCATTAGAATAATGAATAGCAATGGTCCCAATACGCTACCCTGTGGCACACCCATTTTTACTTCCACTTCTTTTGATACTACATTTCCTACCCTAACTTTCTGTTTTCTACCTTTTAAAAATTCTTCTACCCAGCAAATCACTTTTTATCCACTCCAATTTTTACCTTATTTACTACCATTTTATGGCTTACTCTGTCAAACGCCTTAACAGATCTAGTGCTACACTATCAATTTGGCCTCCCTTGTCCATTTCATCTGAAATATCTTGCATATATCCCACCAACTGAGATTCGCATGAATATCCTTGCCTGAAACCATGTTGCCTGCTTGAAAACCACTTACGTTCCTCACATATATTTCTGATGTGGTTGCATATCAATCTCTCCAATATGCATCAGCGTTAACTGAGGCACAGGAAAACGACGTCACACAGAAGTGCGTCACTTCCGGTGTCATTCGATGACGGGAAAATGGTAATACTCCGGTCAAAAGTGATGTTTCACCTGTCATAATGCCATGTACACTTCGAAAGCGTAATCCTAATTCCACCAAATAAGTAATTTTAAATTTTAATGTGCTCAAATTTTTGGATTACAACGGCTCGTTCAAACTGAAATTTCGATAACAGACTGATATGGTATCACTGCTATTTAACTTGTAATACGATGAGAACAGAAGTATTACAGTAGCCATGCCAGCAGACTGAACCACGTCGCCCGGTTTTATATAGACTATAGGTGGAGGTAAATTTGTATTGAGAATATATTAAAATTAATAATACTAACAATAATATTTGTAAACACTAATAATAATATTCACAAAACTAGTAATAATATTCATAAAGAAAATAATAAATTAACGTTGACAGATGGACAACATTTTAAATTACGTAAATGGTAGCATTAGAACTACGCGGTCGATGTGGGCGTAACACTATGAGAGGTGAAACCCCTTTCGTGTCTTCCGCGCGCCATCGTAGCAAAGAATGTATCAGTGCCCACAGAATGCCCGAACTACCTTGCACAAAACTTAATTTCTCAATCAGTAGGCATAGTCTTAACGGAAGAAAATTAAATACGTACATCGGTTTCTGAAATCACTGTCATATTATTACGGACTTGGGGGTCGCTAGAATTTTTTTACTTGTAAAGGAGGTCGAACATTCAAGAAAGTTGAAAACCTCTGGCTTAGATGAAGTGAACCATATATCCGGATATATTATATGATAAAGGAGGTGGATTGGGAGTCATTGGAAGACAGGAGGAGGGTGAGGAGTGCTGGGAATGTACAAGGCATAAGTTGGTGATGGGGTTTGACGGTAGAAGATTTAGGAATAGTGCATGGAAGGGAAAAGATGAACATAACCACAAGCTGGCATAAGGGAGTGGGATAATTTTCTTTGTGGGTAAAGGTGTTAGGGATTGGAACAAATTACCAAGTGGTGAATAATTTATCAAAAATACTGAAGGAATTTAAAATAATAATTCGTAAATCACAAAAGTAAATGGGGGAAGAATTTAACACTCTAATGATATAACATAATAAAAAAAGGGTAATTACATGACTAAGGGAATTGCCACCGGAGCATGTGCTCCATCGCAATTAAATTAATAATAATAATAACATCGTTGGATGATACCTGACCTGAAGCGACACCACATTACAGCACCTCAAAACAAGTTGGTACCATGACTTTCCAAAATGACAGCTGTCAAATGGGCGTGGCGAGAACGCGGTGATGTGTCGTCATTGTAACTGTACTTTGTAGTTTGTAAACAGACTGGTGCGGGGAGAACCCTTTCTTCCTACTGATAATATTCACCAAAATAATATAAACATTTATGTTTTATGGATATGAACAAACTAAAGATTCTATATCAAGGCTGTCCAGCCAATTTTGGATGTGGGCCACAATTTCTGAAATATAATCAAAAAGTAAAAAACATCAATGTGACCTTTGCAGAGGTTTTTGAGCTATCATATTCTTGTCCGGGGGTGCAAGGGTTTGGGAGAGGTTATACTAGCCTTTTCCAACCAAATATCAACCTCTCCTTCAAGTGGTGCACCCGGTTTGCACGGACGAGGCTCTGGCGACTGAAAGATTCCCGGTATAAGGAGTCACCCAATGCTTGCCAACGGCCTCAGAAAGGAGGGCGGAAGAGTGGGGAGTGGTTCAGGACACCCTCTTGCCCTTGGGGTTGGAAACGGCCCCTAAAGGCGGATGAATCAGAAATGATCACGGCATGGAGATTCAGAAGGCAACGAGGAACCACTGCATTAAAGACCCAAAGGGTATCCCGAGGACATGTAATCCTCTCAAATTACATATATCATGATGGCTTCATCCTGGGTAAAATATTCCGGAGGTAAAATAGTCCCCCAATCGGATCTCCGGGTGGGGACTGCTCAGGGAGGAGTCATCAGAATGGATAGAAACATTCTACGAGTCGGAGCGTGGAATGTTAGAAGTCTGAATAGGGCAGGTAGGTTAGAAAACTTAAAAAGGGAGATGGAACAACTTAAGTTAGATGTTGTTGGGATTAGTGAGATTAAATGAAAGGACGCACAGGATTTCTGGTCTGGGAACACAGGAAAATTAGCACACACGCTGTCAATGGAGTCACTGGTGTAGGATTTGTAATGAACAAGAAAGTAGGGAAACGGGTGAGTTATTATGAACAGTTTAGTGACAGGATTATTTTGATGAGGTTAGAAACTAAGCCCGTCCCAACCACATTAGTACAAGTGTATATGCCAACGTCACAGGAAGATGACGAAGAAATAGAAAAAATATACGCTGAAATTGAAGAATTAATCCAATATGTTAAATACTGGAGAGGGTGATAACGAGAAGTACTAGAGAAGTGAGGAGAACAGGGTACAAAACTTGTCCAGGCCCTTGCCTGAGTATGGTGGTATAGTATGGGACGCATACAATGCGTAGAAAATACAGGAGTGTAATGAAGGGAATCTACATTTCTATGTGGAAACTACCGTAGAAAATAATCAGTAACTCATATGATATACGAACTAGGTTGGGAATTATTGGAAGACTAGAGGTGGATGCAAAGAATGCTGGATGTGAGTAAGGGATACATTGGTGAAAAGGCCTGGATGGATATTAGGAGAAGAATTACGAGCAAAATGTGGAATGAAGTAGACGTCCATAAAGATAAAGCAGCTTTTGATTCCAAGCATAAGGAATTGGGAACGTTCTCATTTGTGGGTAAGGTCATCAGGGACTAGACTAACTTAGTGAGGGATGTGTTGAAAAATAAACCTCAAAGGCCAAGCGAATGTAAAGAAAAACCAAATAATTCATAGCAGATTTATAAGAAATCGTTGATAGTTCGTATGTTCTACAGTGGTTAATAATTAAAAAATCCAGTCTGATATTTCAGTGACGTCTGATTCTGCAAATCGTTTTGCTACATCAACTGAATACTTTCTGCGCTATAACTCTATGAGGGAGCCGGAATGATTCCCTAAAATGGCCGTGGCTGAATCTTCCCGTTTCTTGGCCTCCATCGTCTCTCCGCTAATGACCTCGCGTAATGCCCGTAAAGACAGAAGCAAAGAGAAAATTCTGTGTGGCATGTTCCGTCTCAAAACTAAAATTCTGTTGTCCATTGGAGTGGCAAAAAAAAAAAAAAAAAAAAAAAAAATCGTTAAAGCAATTTAATGAGATGTTTCCCAATGTGTCTACTGCAAATAATATCTCACATTTCAGTTGCAATTACTGCTCAGAGGATAGATACTTTCGGGTGAAAAATACTGTTAATAAATTACATATGTTTCAACCGGCTTGCTGACACCGTGGTTAAGGCGTCCCCGGTACGAATCCCTGTCACGGCAGGAATTTTTCATACGCACATACCCGACCTTTACCTCTGGCTCAGTTTGCTGTGTAATGTGAAGTACGCCAGAACGTTTCCGTGATTAGGATTACGAGTTTAACTGTAGGTCCCATATATCCGTCAGGATTACCGGTTTAGGCTAGACGGCTAAGATAGAGGCGGATTGTACAGCCAATAGGAAAACCTGTCACCAAGTCATTACGATCACACGAATTTACTTTTTTGTTTTTTACCTTGGCTTCAGGACGGCTGCTTCACTTCACCTCCGCATTTTGTAAGTACCCTAGGCTGTAATATTCAAGACTGTAACTTTTCCAACGTATTAATAAAATGTACAGCAAAAGCATTCTGTTTTCAAAATAACTCCCACAGATTAAACGAAAATTTAAACAGTATGCTTGTTGATTACGTATTTTTTCCAAATAAATTCAAATATTTCAATGTTAATATTGGAGTTATTATTAGTATTGCTGTTCTAACGATGACTTAGTATGATATAAATATTCCGATTTGAATTGATTGAATGATTATTATCTTTCACTTGCTTTTTAAAGTCCTCATATATTGTCAGATCATTTGATTTCCTTCATTATGAACGTAAATTTTGAGGGCTGATAAGAGTCTTGAGATTCTCGACATGGTGATGCTTTTTCAAGACTGAGGTATTCCGCGACACGTTTTAATATTTGCGTAAAAATGCTACCGTTTTCAAGAACAAGGATGATGTAATTCAAGTAACTAATTGATTTTAGATATTTACAGCTCTTAGATATTACAACGGTATGGTTTTACTTTTTTAGGTTTCCGCACCTTCTGAGTGAAAAACGGGACGCTTACATATTCGCTCAAAACTTCGAAATCCTTTAACTTAGAAATTTGTAATTTTTCATTAGTTTTTACTGACGTTAATCATACCATAACATAAAATTTCGAAAAAATTATGAGGATTGAAAATAATTATAAGGGGTTTAACGGAAGATTGAAGAACGTAGTTTCTTTATATATAATCTTCTCATGTGTCAAAACAGGCAACTCGAATCTCAAATTTTTTTATTTCTCTTTTTTTCCACGATTTGTTGAAGGTACCTTGTATTATTGAAAAACGCAAAAAAATACTATTTCCACCGCTCATCTTTATTTTCAAACCTACTGACCCGTAAATTCCTTCAAAATTTAGTTATTTCTAGCCTGGTAAAGTTTGCAGAAAATTATAGCGAACTTTTTGGAGCATATGGTTTTCGCAAAATAACTGAATGCGTGATTTTGACGTAGTTTTCCTTCTTATCCTTTAGTGTCTAGAACCCAAAGCTCTTCCTATGGTGTTCTAGTATCTCCACGTCCACACATTCAGCACAACTTACATTCTCTATTATTCAATACGGTTCAAAATATCACTCTCCACCCTTTATCTTCTTTTTGTAAGATTCTTCCACGTTATCATTTCTTTATTACAAAACTTTTCCTTTTGTAATTTTTTTTTTACCCTTTAAACTATTAACATGCAACAACAATACCACACCTAAAATATTTATCTCCTGGCTTCCCAAACAAGCAAATTATTAGGTTTCCATTTTTGATGAAGACTGTTTTTGATACTGGTGTATATGCTTTCCATATCATTCCTTTGCAAACCAGTTGCAATTTTGCTTCTTAAATAAGACTTGTTAAAGAAGATTATTCACCGTGAATTAAGTAGATCATCACTAGCCACTAATTTCTAACATGAGGCAGCTAGGCCTATATCCCAGCTTAAGACACGTGGCTTCTATTTGGTATAATTTAATATAAAGTAATGCGTCGAGTATCGTTTTATCGTTGGAGCTAGAAGACAGAGCTGTCGTAGTTGCCTGACGCTCTACTTCGGACTACGTCCCTCGGTCCAGTTAGAATGATCCCATCTGGAATTTCCCCGGCGCATCTAACCACGATGCTACGTGAACTGCATATAGCTACACGGCACCAGACCACAATAACCTCGTGGATGCTTAGCTATGAGTTTCGATGTCCATTTCACACGTCGGTACTTACAGAGACCGGTTAGCTTCATAGAATTTCTCTTCTCGGTCGGGATTAAAACATGTGACCTTCAAGGGACACACCACCTCGACTAGGTCGGAAAGTGGATAAGACAGGAATGCGTGGCCAAGGGGATCATCACCTCGGCTTGACCAAAAACACGGTGAAATTTGTAAGACACAGAGGTAAACTGCCCGAGTAAGTATAACGCAGTTGTTTTAATCTTCTTTTGAGATTTTGGTATCCGTTATTGTGAAAACAGACGTTGGTTGCGTCCGATGAAGCGGGTCTATGTCAAAAATCGGAAAGATATTTTATGGAAACGTTTGAGTGGTTTTTATTTATTAGTTCTTCGTTTTTTCCAACTTAACGGATTTGCACATAACAATTGTTTCTACTTTACTATCATCACCTGTTTAAACAGTTTGTGGCAAAATAAACGCAACCTTGGAAAATTTTCATTTGTTGCTTTAATTTTGGACACAAGTGTTCCTCGAAGGTGACACGACTGAGAAGTTTTTTTAATGAGTAATAAAATTGTTTACTTGTAAATTTGCGGGCAGATTTCGTGAAATAATGCGACAAATCGCATTCAGTAATTTTAGATTGTTAAGCTTCAGCCGCAAAATTTTGATTTCAAGATTTCAAAGTGAGTAGTTTTAAACACTCAAGCCATTTGCACAAGTCAGTTCGTACAAATGGACTGAATGAAATGTAGCCTTTCACACGCTCAGTTTGGCTTGAACAATTAATAAGTGAGAAACCCTGTAGTTTGCAGTGTTCAAAACTGAAAATTTTGACGAAGAACTAATTCTTGCAAAGGCTGCGGTTTGCATTATATACATAAAAAAGACCAAACTGAAGGTGAATAAAAGGAAATATTTTAAACTGTAGTTGCTAAAAAGGGATTTATTTTCTCATACCAATTTAGGACTATTCTCGCACCTATTTGCGTACAGACTAAGCCACTTACCAGCATTTGCTAAATGTAATCACACCAATAAATTCAAGAGCAGACACTGCTTGCCATTTTTCTACTAAATTGATATGGGCATGAGATTTAGCATTGCGGCCACTGTATTCTTTACTCTTAACATTGAACAAACACGGGAATAACTTAAATTACTCACTAAATTCAACAAGAATTTCTTTCTCTTTTGACAATACAATAAACAAACTAAACAACAATGAACACGAGTTGAATGACAATAAACCATAAGATAATAAAATAAGATTTCTGAATAGATAACTGTCAACTGATAAGGTCGGGAGAACAACTGTTCGAACTTCACCATCCAAGCGCATGCTCAAGATTGGAGCTGATTCTTGAGCATACCAATACACCAACGGTTTTTTTTTTTTTTTTTTTTTTTTTTAAAAAAAAAGCTTCGGGTACTAATAGGAATTTTTATGGTTCTCCCACAATAAACGCGAAGTGGGATGATATGGAAACCAGATATTTATTGGTCACAAAGGAAGGCAACTGGCCGTCAAAATTATCGTGTACTTGATAATTAATACCAGATAAGTAGCGAGTGATTGGAATTTAGGAGGTAAAGAGACAAATGATTATGTATGAATAAAGAATATCATAGTAACGAGTCTTTGATAGACACTGGGCGAAGAATTAATATTTTTATAGTAAAAGGTAAAAATGCTCCATAATCATAAATAAGTACTGTACTTGATTACAGAATGGAATAGGAAAGTTTTAATTTGCGAGTAGCGAAATCAAAGATTGGCATAAATTACCAAGTAAGGTATTGATCAAAGTGGAAGAGTTTGAAGGATCCTATGAATGTTGATAAATCTTTTTGTCGGGTCTGCCGTGATAAATTAAAACGTTATAAGTTGTTTATACGTTCCTAAAAGCGCCTTGAAAATTTGGATATGTCGATGACGGTAAAATCTTGTTGTCTGGCACCACAACTATCGAAAAACCTATTTGAAGATTGAAAATAAGCTAATATATGCGTTTTTATACTTTGAGAATTGCACTGTAGCAATATCGGTGTAGCTATACATATAATAAAACTGTAACCCGGAAAAAGTGTGTTCATTTGAGATATTTTTAAAAATGATTTGTGTTACTATTAATAAGCTATACAGTAGGAACTAAATGTATTAAAAAAAATATATATTGTGTCTGTTTTCAAGTTTGGATGAATAGGATTTAAGCAAAAATTACTGATCGGATTTTCGCAGGTTTTCGTTAATGTACTGTACAGCCTGTGCTGAAGGGTAAAATAGGATTTGTTTCATTTTGATGTACTGTAGAAAAACTGAGGAATGAATAAAAAGTTTCGCTTTTTTATTGAACGAGATTCACCTAAAAAATTGCCGTTAAGATTTGGATGCAGTTTAGTTTAACGTATAGGCCATTAGAAATTTGAGATAAATTTTCATTTTAACTCGATTCGCGAAAAAAAAAAAAAAAAAAAGAATGGATTGTGATGAGGTTTGGATTAATGTAAAGCCGTTGGTCCCACGGGTAAAGCAGGATATGTTTCATACTGTGGGAAAATGAGGAACTTACCAAATTCGTATCAATTTTTTGTTAAACGTGAGTCAATCAACTACTTCTGGTCGGAATTTGATGGGGGTTCCATTAATGCAGAGCCCATGGCAACGCAGATAAAATACCGTATGTTTTATTTTGATATGAAGTCGGAAAACTGATAAATTTACCAAAAAAGTATCATTTTTGTTTGAAAGCGATTCACAAAAGAATGCTGTCAGGTTTTTGATGGTGTTTTATTATCGCGAAGTTAAAAAAAAGGATATATTTCTTTTTGAATTGACGTCGAAAAAAATGAGAAATTGAATAAAATGTTTTGTTAAACTCGATTCACGCCAATGCCACTAGCCCGATGCTATCGTTTGGTACCTGTCGCTGTACTTGTTGGTGCTCAAGGAAGCAGGAACAGTTTCAAACGGATTAATTCATCACCTTTTAAATTAAATGTTAACAGAAAAGATCCATATCAATGGAGGTCCAACTGTGAGTTCATAACGATTGGTCCAAATCTCAACCTGAAATATTACGGATTGAATATTGTGATCGTAGGCATGAATGAATACTGTCTACGCGAGTGATTAATTATTAAATCAGTGATAGTTACAGAGAAAAAAAAAAGATAAATTAGACCTGGCTCGTTTAGTTCCAATCGTCATTAGCGGTATTCGACAAGTCGCTAGGGAGTTTTTTTTTTTTTTTTTTTTTTTCAGATGATACTGTACGGAATTTTTGCGGATAAAAAAAAATCCTTATTTGTCTTAAAACGTACAACACATAAAAATTTCAAGAAAAAAAAAAGTTTACCCCTGGTGGGACTCGAACCCACAATCCCCGGTTTAGGAGACCGATGCCTTATCCATTAGGCCACAGGGGCAGGACGATTCAGTCATGCCTTACAAGTACTACGTGCTGCTTAAAAATACCCTTAATTTTTTTTTTAATTTTTTTTTATTAACACTGATTTATCATGTGATCGTTGAAACAGCCACAGTCTAATTCGTTCAAACAATAAAATTGTTTTAGAACAACAGCTCGTAGAACTACAGAGTAGAGACTGCATCTCAATTATGAGGAGATAGTAAATCATTTACTTTTCCAGTTACGATCTTACAGGGAGTATCTAGAAATTAGGCAAAAATCGTTTTTTCCTCACATGTGACATTATTATATATTCTTCTTGGGAAAGTAATCTATAAAAAATAGTTTTTTAACACAATACTTAGCCACTTTTAAAAATAATTCTCATGAATTTTCATTGATTCACGCCTATTAGACCTAATTGAGGAAGAGAAACTTCATGACAAATGGTAAAATGTAGGCCTATAGTTTATTTCAAGGTTACAATAAGCTCGGACAAACTATAATGCCACTCAAATTATTGCTCAATCTTTAATTTTCCTTTGACAGATCTATTTAATAATCTAATTCTCTACCACAAATTTTACTGATTTCGTCTAACAGCGTCACTCATTTTATTTATCTATTTTTTTTAAATAAAAGATAAAAAATTTCGATATACGCAAGGTTGTTGGAATTAACAGGTAGAGGATTGCCCAAGATGACATGGAGAAGACTGCTCAAGCTCTATCTGAACTCTAAGAGCCTAAGAGGCCACATGATTTAACGATTGAACTGGCTGATGACGATGATGAAAAATTTCGTTACTCTTATATGGAATACAATACAATACAATACAATAGATTCATTTTCCGTTGATCCCAATATAAGAGACTGGCTCTGTGGGATGTGGAATAAGTAAAGGATGCAGCTATAAATTTTATGCTGTTGTTTTTCTTGTTAATCGTCTTGAAGGCGACCAAACAATGCTATGGGGAGCCCTGTACGTTACAGAATTTCTATTCAAGACATTATGTGCCTCCGCAGGATGGGGACATTAAATCTGGCGGTGCTCTTGAAGTCTTTATATAAGAATTGGTGATGAATGTCAGTATTCAGTTTCACCGTATCCTTTCTCTAAAATTTGCTGGCAAGCTCTCACTATGGTCTTCTACATTTATATAACACTTTGTAAGATTCATGTGGGTGATAATCTAGGCTAGGTATGCTAGGTTTTTTTCCTTTGCTGCGTAAATCTTACGTTGATTACAACGGTAATTTATACATATGTACACAAGCTCTCACTGTGCCCCATATCATTAAAACCTATACACAGCATTGAGGTAAGTGGAATTTTTACTTTTTCTTAGACGGTTGTGAAACTTATAGGGATAAAAAGTATCCTATATAATAATTATTGACGATAGGTATCGCTATGTGTAGCTTATTTGAAATCCGTCCTTTTTTAATTTTTTGTCCCCCCCCCAAAAAAAAATCCGAAATTTATAGTTCTAGCCTCTGTATGATCAAGAACTACGATTCTATTCGGGATTTTCTTTTTTTTTTTTTTTTTTTTTTTTTTTTAAGTATCCTGTATATTGGCCGAAGACATACAATTACTATGCATCATTTCCTTCAAATCCGTTCGTTAGTTGCTTGAAGCGGGCAAAGACACAAAAATTGCAAAAACTTATGGTTTGACCATTGAATCGTTGGAAAACGTATGCAATGTGCTAACCCTCGATATAAGCTATCCCTAGTACTGTTTCGTTAACAGAACTTTGAAAATTTAGGACTTACTAATCTGGAAAAAAGTGTCCTATATCTTAATCCATGGCATAAGCTGATATTTGGTTCAGTTTCAGGAAAATCCGTTCATTAGTTATTACGTGATGTGTGACAGACAGAAAGTCCAGATTTTACAGTTGTATACTTCGAAATTACTCTTTTTGAAACAAATTTTATGTACAGACGCAATTTTTTTTACAGTTTTATTATATAATAATATAGATTACATAATATAGATAAGGTGGTCTTTACAAAATCCTTGTACTATTAGGTGCAAACTGAAAGAACTTTTGTTTCACAAGTTGTTTTCCTCTGTGGAGAGAGAAGGTAACATAAAATCACTGATGGGGCATACGTTTTTATGGAAACGTTGTTCAACTGTAGTTAGTAACAACATTAGTACTTTGAAATCAAGTAACAAACGTAGTACCGTTACAAGCACCGAACATTATATGTGTGTATTCAATATTGGAAATTGAGTATTTTCATAATGCTATTGTAACATTATGTGATTTAAGAATCTATAATTCTACATCATCGATACTATTATTACAATGGCATCGAGGTGAACACATTTAAGAACAATGCGTTTAGGTTTTATTTCTGAATAATATTAACTATTTTTGCCCAACTGAATGTAGTTGAACCACCAACAATTATACAGGGCGTTCGCCGGAAAACGCTACCCTCCCAGTCTGTTGCCGTCGGCAACTTGCTCGGTCAGTCGCGCCAGCAACTGCCGCCACACGGCACCGTGAATCACCGCACTGTTTAACACCTCTGCTGCCCCAACAGTGCAGTGACGCAGTATAATTTGGACCCTTACATTGTTAAGAACGGTTTCATTGCATTGTAGCTAGTTTGTGACTTCAGTCTCTTATTAATCAGTGTTGTGAATAAACGTTTCTTTGCGGTTTGGCTGGTTTGGGGATTCATACTCTTATTAATCTGTACCGTGTTTGAGTGTGAGTAAAATTATGGTACGTTACAGTTTGCAACAAAGAATATTTCTCTACGATACATATGTGAAGAAGAAGTCGTTTAAAAAGTGTCGCAGTAAATTTCGTCGCGAATTTCCTGGCGCTTTACTGCCAGCTAAATCAACAATTCTGCGTCTGGTTAAAAAAGTAAGAGAAACGGGTTCATTTTTTAACAAAAAGAGACTGTCGGTCAACCGTATTCTCACAGAGGAGAAAATTGACGTTATCGCTTTTCGACTAGAACAGTCACCCAAAAAATCATTAAGTCAGTTAGGGCAGCGTGTGTCTCGAAATATGTTCAGAAGATGTGAAATGTGCATTACACAAGAGGGTCAACACTTCCAGCATCTTTTATAAGGTAAGCTAATGAATTACGTCACATTTAAATGCTTAGCACACAAGTTTATGAAGTTTATGAAGCGTAATTATTATGAAATAGTCCGCGGCCGACGGTCGAACAATGCCGGAAACTGAGCGCTCGCTCGCCGGGAGCAGTTTCTTCCTTGTAGCGCTAACAGTGGGTTGCGTTTCCCGGCGAACGCCCTGTACATTAAGGACGGGAATGAACATCTATGCTTATCCACTAATACAAAATACGTATGTATAACACATTTAAAACATACTTAAACCAGACTCAATTATAAAGTAAATCCATATCTATTCAACATGTGCAAGATAGTATTACAATAAATTCTATAAACTTAATAGGAAATTGCATGCACATTATCAAACTTAAAAAAGTGGAGATGCCGGGGATCGAACCCGGGGCCTTTCACATGCAAAGCGAACGCTCTACCACTGAGCTACATCCCCGCCCGATAACCTGCCGCCATATCACAGCACAGCCACCGTCTTGCTCTCATTTTCTATCTTACAATCACTCCATTGATAAGAATAGTTGCGTTTCACTCTGCCCAAGAATAAATTTATGGATTTAATCAACCATTCATTTCCTTCAATGCGGGTGCTGTTCAAGTAGGATAGAAAAGCTGGCACTAGATTTCAGGCACAAGGGTGTAGGCAGATTCTCTTTTTTAGGTAAGGGTGTCAGGGATTCGAATAAGTTACCAAGGGAAATGATGAATAATTTTCCAAAAATGTTGAAAGAATTTAAAGTTAAAATTTGTAGAGGGCAAATGTAGGTGAGGGGAGGAAAGGGGGAAGATGGGTGTGTAGGGAAATAGCCACCGGAGCGTGCGCTCCATTGTTGTTTAATTAATTAAATAAAATTAAAAACTAGCTGCAGGTCACAAAAAAAAATCACTGCTGTTACTCCGATAACAACGAGAAGGAAAATGCTCTGAAGCAATATCAAAGAAATAAAAGATATGGGAGGTAAAACCATCAGTGAATCATTCACGCGATGTGCCAAAGGATAAAATAGATGATAACTAATCTGATGGAACTCATGGTGAAGTGTACTTCATTTTCCTTTGTGCGTTTCCTTTTAACCTAAAGCAACCACAAAGGAAGAAATGAATTTCCATTGTTCATTAAGTCTAAACAATGGTGGTCAAATGTTAACAACTGATCAACAATGCGACCTTGGATAAGCAGTTCTTGATAATCACTTCTCGAAAATCAGTTCTCAACAATTACCTGTTTTTATTAAAGTTTAATGCTATAAAATTAACAAAAATAATATAAAATTCATATCCTGACGAAAGAGCTACATGGCCGCCGAAAGCCGTATACTCCCTTCCCGTTCTCCCGCCGTTCCCTAGCTTGTCATGCATTCTTTCCGGGACGCGGGATGAATTGTTAAAAATCGGACTGTCCCGCGAAAAGCGGGAAGTCTGGTCACCTTATCCAAACGATCTACATGAAACATAATAATGTGACCATTTATCTTTTTCGTCAGGATGGGACACCTGAGGAAATTTTTTTCGTCAGAGCGGGACACCTGGGGTATTTTGTAAAAAGAAAAAAGGAACCTTGTATTTTACTAGTGTTTACTCGAAAACGAAGAACACTTATAATAAATAGAATGAATTACATGTCAGCTGAGTTACTTATCCTTAGTGTCTGCCTAACTAGGCAGTTGTTTTGTATTTATCGTCGAAACAAATCAATTTTAAAATTTCGGATCGAATTTTTAAATAGGAATGGACATCATTACATGATTTTTTGCAGATTTGTTAAATACTGCGACAGTTAAATATGTTTTTCACATTTGTCCATGTTTCATTTATTACAGAAAAAACTCTTTCGACAGGTGCGTTACTTTCAGGCAGAGACATTACGTACTGGTACTCAATAGATATACAAAAGTTCGTGCAGTTGAGATTGTTAGCACGGAAGTGTTGAAATAATTCCACCCAACGGTCTCCAGCAGCAACTCCTCGGCGTTCCAGCTAGAGATCCATGTCTTGGCTGCTGTTAATAAATCCTAGGGTGATCAGCTAAGGTCCATACGTCGACTCGATCGCCCCGCGGCAAAAACCGCATCGTCTGTTTTAGACCTTAATAGGTAGATATATTAAGTTATTATTTTGTTTGCAAAAGCGGGACATTTTTACTCTCGCTGGGGACAGTGGGACAGACAGCCTGAAAACGGGACTGACCCGCCCAAAGCGAGACGTATGGCCACGTTATACATAACTCATAATATTTAAGATCAACCGAAGTTAGGCTCAATGGCAGTGGCGGATCTACAAATTTTCCGAGCAGGGTGTTAGGTATTACAGTTTTTCATTTGGAGCTTCATGTAGCACAGCTTAACCTTGAAACAATAGCAGCCGCATTGTCTGTAAAAATTTTCGTTGATTACTTTCGGCAACTGATATGGTAAAGTAGGTAGCTTGGGACGGAAATCATTAGAAGATAGGAGGCGGGTAAACAAAGTAAGTGTTAAGGAACTGGTTGGCTTTAACGCTGGGGTGGATATTAGCTGAGGGGAACAGAGAACAGCGCTCATAAATTTGCAGTTAATTTAGGAGTAACGGTCAGTTTCCATTCGTGTGCAAGGGAGTCGTGTACTGGAATACATTATTGAAGTTCGTGCAGTTGAGATTGTTAGGGACCGTGCACAAACTACGTGGCTCGGTCCAGGGGGGGGGGTTAGCTGGAAGGCTACGCAGGGGCTACGTGGGGGGAGGGGGGAGTTCCGAGCCAGGCCACGTAGCTTTCCTTTCATAACATTTTTCACAGTTAAAATGAGGAACTGAACTCGCAACAGCATGTGAATATTTATTTTCCTCAGCTAATTATCTCCGCATGTAATTTACAATAGTCTGACAAGAGAAAACAGTACAAAATGTCTTCTGGAATTAACAGGAAGAAAAAGCTACGTGCTACGTGAGGGGAGGGGGGGGGATAGAGGCAAAAGCCACTTAGGGCTACGTGGAGGGGAGGGAGGGGGTTCACAGGGGGACAAAATCGAGCTACGTGGTTTAAGCACGCTCCCTAGCACGGAAGTATTGAAATTACGTGGATGGTAATAGCGCAACCAAACAATTTAAAATAAAAAAAATCACGGAATTGTAAAATAGGTATCTAGCGAAATTGTCACTGATCCATTGCAATTAAACTAAATTAAAAAATGTCGTTTATTTCTTCCCTTAGGTTAAAATTTACAAAACTCCCAAAAGGATTTAAAAAGTTTTTTGGTCTGATTCTGTTATTGCGTCCAATTAATCAGCTCTATGTGTTTTCCTTACACCAACAGATGTATTAAGTTTTAGTAAACGTATTTTTTTTCTTTTATTTTCTTGTATTACGCTAAGAACAACACACCCGGAGCACAAGACAAGAAACCACACATTATCGAGGCCGGCCTGAACCGGCGATCCTGTCAGACACAAGGTTGTCGGGACCGGCAGTATCTAGCTTTATTATTATTTATATAAAAAATATTTGTCTACTGTAGATTTTAAGTGGAGGGAGTAGATGTTGAGAGCGATTACCAAAATGGAAGCACTAGATATAATAAGGTGTAGTGACTCACCGAGTGCGGACGCTATAGCCAGCAGAGCCACCACTGTGTGCACCCGACGCCTGCTCATGGCCCCTTCCAGAAGCACACTGGCCGGCCGCATCTAACTTGCTTTACTTTGCTTTCCCCTCAGCAGCGGCAAGGCGACCTCGTTCTGGACCACTGTCAATGACCAAAATCTGTCCGCCCCATGCCACGACAATTGTGCATTACAAACAGAGGATCTGTGGAGTATTTCACACGAACGAAATAAGACAAATAGTCTAAGAAAGGCTGTTAGTAGAACCAGAAATTGTACCCTCCTTCCAGAACGTAGGGGCGTTCTCACTTGTTCACTTAGTTGGAGGTGCATTCTAGACATTCAGCCTAAGCATTTCGGTTCCAAATAAATTCATCTGCCGATTGAGCAAGGTCCCAACTAGTGTTTGCCAACCGTCCGGTTTTTCGGCCGGACTGTCCAATGCGATTTGTCTGTGTCCGGTTCACTACATGCGATCGGACGCAAATGTCCGGTTATTAAGAAATTTAAAAAATTATCGAAATAAACAAGGTCGTCTCGCTCCTTATTCCCCTCCCGCTGAACGTAATTCAACTGTTTCACTCTGTGTTCAAAAGTTGACAACAGTTGTCGTGAAGCGATAGTTTTATTGTCTCAGTAACCTACCTAAATAATAAGTGATTTGCCGAAGAAAAATACGGGAAACGTTATTTTTGTTTCAAAGAGACTATCAAATGACGAATTTAAAAGTGTTTGCCTAAAGAAAACTATTCCGCCGCATATTGTCAAGCGT
>CM061919.1:172343424-172452202 GCA_031002005.1 Vandiemenella viatica
GGATTATTACACATAAATAAACGCGTGTCTTTGGAAAACAAGGACTCATAGCCTACTAATTTTGATATCGGCATATTCAGCTGAAATAATGATAATTATACAAAGGGAATACAGAGCAAATAAGTATTTTGGAATGTTCTATGTTACTTGGTGTTATAGGCTTGATAAAGATACAATCTACTTGTTTTAATTTTATTATTTAAGCAAGTGGAATTAATGATTATAAAAACAAAAAAATTACTCAAGGTTCGGAAAACTAGCATGAAATGCGATGTCAAGAGGAAGAAAGAATCATGGAAAAGCAGACCATTGTGCAGCTCGCAGCATTCATCGATAACAGTGACTATGCAGTGCTGAGAGCAAGACATTCTAACAATCTAAAGGCTTCATAAGCACCTGTTATACTTTCCCCGGGTAGAGAAAGTCCACCATAAGAATTCTTTACAATCAGACAACAGATCGCTTTCCAACAGAGGACGTATTGTGGTGTAGAAAGGGGACAAAACTATACCATCAGTTAACAGCTGCAAAAACCGCTGCGTAGGTCTGCTGAGCTCAGAGAAACGCGAGAGCGGCTACAAGAAGTCGACTGTTCTGTTAATGATTAAACATGGTTGACTTCAAGATTATTTCTAAATATTTGGAATAATGAAAGAACATATTCGTTACAATTACTGAAACTCAGTTTAGATTGTACACAGAATGGCCCTCGATGTTTGAATACTTTTTTTTATGGCTTTGTGCCTCGTTGAAGTCGAGGTCATTTGAGGTCGGAAAGGAATCGAAAGGAACTGAACTGAAAAGCAATCGGTCATGGCCCTTTAAAGTAACAATGCCGGCATTCGCTTCGAATAATTTCGGGAACCACGAAAAAACAGTGGTCGGACGGGCGTTCGAACCTGCATCCTCCGGAATACGAGACCAGAGTGTTACCGCTCACCCACCTCGCTCGGTTTTTTGAATACATGAGTATTAATCTAGACTTTTTTAATTCATGCCATAGATTCACAAACTTTTTTGCCACACCGTCCTCTTTACGAAAAAAAGAAAAAAAAAGAAAAAAAAAAAAAACATTCCGCCCTCTCTTCAGAAAAAAAGATTTCGATCTTCCATCTTGTTCTAAATAATGTAACTCATAGTACTCCAACTTTTTTGGCTTGTAACCCAATTTCTGAAACAGTGATTTGACGCCCCCTCCAATCAATCCAATATATATTGTAAAGAGACCATTTGTTGGCTACCGTTAAGGAAAACGTGAATTGCCAAAAAAGGGAGGGGGGAATTATTAAAATTCTAAAATAATTCCTGAAAATGAAAATTACATATAATAATGATGTTAAAAGGGGATCTAATAGGTTACTAACTAGAACCATGAATTTCAGACACAAAATAAAACCTCATTTATTGAGTCTTATGGCCTTACAAGGTCGGGTAGTAATTAACGTTACGTTAAACACAATTAGATCAGCAAAAACAAGCAATACCCGACGTTTACAATTCGCCGGAGTAAGCAAACAAAACTGAATGAAATATCTCAAACAAGTAATAAAAACAGCAAAGTTAACATTGAAATAACATGGCAACACAGGCCATCAAATTGAAGCTAACATTTTACTGTACAAAGGAAAATCCCAGGGGGCGCCGTATAAAGTGAATAAAAAGCATCAAAATTGAATTAACAAACAGCAAGATGCTTAAGAAAAAAAATTGAATCGAAATATAAATTCAGCTAGCTCAGAATTTAAGTGGCGGGAGCAGAGTCTTAACCCAGGCGTCGCTTAAGGGCACATAAGTCTGTTAAAATCCACTGAATAGTGACCGTCGTTTCTGGTACATTACCATAGAATCATCGCCGTGATGGTGAGCGACAAACATAATGCCACTGCAGCAATGGAAGCTAAATAAGCGGCTACGCCCGCGTTATTAGCATAACTTCCAAATAATGGCAAGCATGCCACTCGACATCTCGCTTTTCCAAAGCAAGAAATGATCAACCACAATGATCATCAGAGAGCGTGCCGGGCTGACACGTCTATTCACCAGCTCGTCTTGGACCCAAGTCACGTCCGTTCATCAGCTCGTCTTGGACAGAAGTGATGTCTAAAATGGCTCCTTCTTCTTCCTCGGCTAGTTGCTCGCCACATGTAAAAGAACTCCACGGAATTAGTATTGTAGACCCCAATAAATGTTCAGGATTGGCTATCTACACATTTCCGTCGTCACGTGTTTAATATCATGCGTCGCATTCGCCGTCTCCTTCGCGCGTTTCCTACGTGGCCTTCGGGGTAGTAGCGGGGTAGGGGTAGGTCACCGCCCGATTTCGAACGGGACTCAAGCCGGGCTGTCCCGGCGCCATCGAGTCGCCTCGCCTGCTCCATTGTTCCTCTCTCAACCGCCGAAATGGCAGTTTCTAGCCTTCGATATTCAGCCCTTCTGAGCCATGCGTTTACAGAAAAATTGATTTACAATAAAATATACCTTCGGCCGCCCTGGTTTTAAACATACATTTAACCTATCCAGACAACCCTCATTATTTACAATTAATTACACGTTGCAAGACTAAATAATTAATAAATTTGAATATAAAAAAAAGAATTATGAATATAATTAATAATAATTTAATTATATTCATTGTGGGTGACGCTGTCACACCACAATATACCTGCTACCCAATCAAAATAAAATTATGCCAATAATTTTATTTGAACTATTCTAACCCTACAGTTGCATCAAAATCATTGCCTACACTATAGTTTCATGGTTCCAGCTCACTCGAACTATCGCATACATGTGACCTCTTCAAATATGTAAATACGACACGTGACTCTGGTTAACATAAATAATGAAATGTCTTATCCTAATATGCAAAGTAAACATCATAAAACATTGACAGGTACATAGATGTAAATGAACGACAAAATAGATCTGTTCAATCAATAAACAAAAAAAAATGATGTAAGCACAAGATATTAACATTAAAACTAGACAACTCAATTAATTATTTACAACGGGCTATGCAAATCTAGCACATGTGTTGAAGTTAGATATAGCAACAACAAGAATAAAGAATGCACCGAATGTCCATTATCAAGGCCGACACAAGTATGCCGAAACCACATAACATGAAAATCAAATGGAAAAGAAAAATCTTCCGCGAGTTTACATAATTTAATCCTTCCGCGAATTTACATAATTTAATCCTTCCGCGAATTTACATAATTATCCATACAATACAAAAGAAAGACGGTTCTCGCAAAATGAACTATATTATGCTTTCCAAACTACACTCGTAGCAAAGACATTATAGCGGTGAAACTAAGCGATCAGCTGTTTCCACTTTGCCCGCCCTGTTGTTGTCAGTAAGCGCTGTCCCGTTAAGCTTGCGGCTCAGGCTACCTGTTTTCGTTTAACCTGATTACAATCTTTCCGGGAAAACTGGCGGTCGGCACAGCTGCTATTCCAAACAGCCGAGCAGACACAATTTGCGGGTCATTCCAGTATCCTCGTAGCAGCCGACCGGGAAGGTTGTGCATCCGGCTCTCTCATCGTGTGCGCGATCAGCTCGTTCGGAAGTTTTCGAGTTCGCGAGTGTGTTTATATTATTTTATAATACATTCAGTCTGATTCTTCCGAGTGATATAATTAGTATACTACTAAAATATTTCTTGGGACAGCTAAATGATGGCTGACCCGCCTGATACGGGACAGACTATAAAGACGGCATTAGAAACGTGCTACACAAACATCCCAATTCCAGTCTCACAATCAGTGATCTATACCACGAGTGATATGCTACAAACTCAAACAGCAAGATCAGCAAACGAGCAGCTATTTACCTCTCACACCTCAGAAGAAGAGCAGCAATGCTATCAACAACTCCAACATCTGCAGCAACAACATCAGCAGCGCCAGCAGCAGCAACTACAACAGCAGCAGCAGCAGCAGCAACAGCAGCAGTTACAGCAGCAGCAGCAGCAGCAACAACAACATCAGCAGCAGCAGCAGCAGCAGCAGCAACAGCAGCAGCAGTTACAGCAGCAAGAGCAGCAGCAGCAGCAGCAGTTACAGCAGCAGCAGCATCAGCAATAACATCAGCAGCAGCATCAGCAGCAGCAACAGCAGCAGCAGCAACAGCAGCAGTTACAGCAGCAGCATCAATAGCAGCAGTTACAGCAGCAAGAGCATCAGCAGCGTCAACAGCAGCAGCAGCAGCAGCAGCAACATCATCAACAGCAGCATCAACAACAGAGGCGGTATCTGGAGATGGAAACTGGGCCGGGAGGCGTCCCACAACAGGACCCGCACTTACCTCTAGGCGCAGCCATTCATCACATGACTCGGAGAGGCGACAATCCTAAAATTACGGGTGAGTCAAACCAACCAGTGAAACGTAGATGTGTGCAGAGACCAGAAATGGGGCAGACCAAGGTAGTCCCACAACTAACAGAACAGACGGAAGAAGTAGATATGCTCGATACAACAAGGTCCATCGAGGTTAATCTATCCCTAGCTACGGCACTAGACCAATCCAGTCCCAACCACACGCAGTCTGATTCGATAGCTCCAACTTACAGAAGCAAAGACAATAGATACAACCCTACAGACAGTGGTCCGTACTATATTTTCGTAGAGAGCCTGGATAGGAATGTCGGAAACTTGCATCCAATGGCTATAGGTAAATTAATATTCCAGCATAATAACACTATAAAAAGGGACATTATCAACATCACCTCCATGGGGAAAAAACCGTCTTAGAATTGAAGCTAGCACTGCAGTTGTCGCCAATTCAATAGTACAACTAGAAATCTTCAAAACAAAAAACTTAGAAGTATACATTCCTAACTTCTTGATCCACAAACAGGGAATTATAAGGAATGTGGACACCTCCCTGAGTGAGGAAGAACTTGTACAGGAAATAGTCTCCCCTGTCCCAGTAGTGCGTATTAAACGCTTCACCAAAAGGAGTCAGTCGAACCAAGATCTTGTAGTAGCCATACCAGTTTGTTTGGTATCCTTTCGATCTCAGAGCCTACCGACCCATGTAACGATACTCGGAACCCGATGTGCTGTGGAACCATACGTTTCCCCCGTTATCCAGTGTGCTGTTTGTTTATGGCTGGGTCACCGTCAAGGCCAATGTAAATCTCGTGAGCCACGATGCAGTAGATGTGCTGGCCCCCACTTGGCGGTCAACTGTAATAATCTCTCAACTATATGCTGCGCCCTCTGTCGTGGCCAACATCATGCTACAGACAGGAATTGCCCAGTATATCTCAAACACCGGGAAGCAAAACAAGCCATCGCGTTCAGAACAAACGCCACTTTTCCTGGCAGAGAACAACAATTTCGTGGCTACGCTCAGGTGGCCTCTTCTACACCACAATTAAGTAGTCACACGGAATTTCCGCCTCTACCAGCACGACTACAGCACTGTCTGCCTACTCTATACTCAACACAACAGTCAATGTCACCTCTACTACAGGCACAACCACAACACCCAGTACTACAGACGCAGCATCTGACCATAACACCACAACAACTACCGACCGCAGACGCGGCACGCCAAGTCGCACAGGCACCATCAGCTCGCAGTGGGGGACCCATGCGAACAGTAGTAAATACACCCAGTGCTACACAGTTATGAAAATACCGCTGCAGATCCTCCTCGATCTCTATATCCACGAACAGAAAGTATGCTCTCTATACAGCCAGAATCTTCAAGCTCTGCTCAGCAAAACATGGAACAAAACCTCATCAATAGATATGTCTGGTCAAAAGGACCAAAGTCCTATAAAAACTCTCGGTTTACTAAAGAAAACTCATCTACAAATCTAAGACAACATTTGTTTACATACAATGGTCCCATGTCTCCAATTATCACGAGTAACCAGCATCCCACCACTCCAGTCAGTCTGATCGAAAATCCTCAAACCTGCACCCTGCCCTGGGAGGGCGCTCAAATCACCCGCAACATACAGCCTGATGCAGTGCAACAACCAAATGCCTTCAACCAACCTGCCGAGATACATTATACCAAAAACGGAACCTTGTTAGAAAAAATATTTAATCTAATTATGCTTCTGATCCAAGAAGCCAAAACTCCAACAGCGGGTACATTTAATCCAACAATAATTTTAGAAACTCTGTCAAATATTCTACAACAAGATGGGAGAAATTAAGCTATACAATGGAACGCTCGTTCAATCAGAGAAAATAGGGAACAATTTCAACGAGAACTATGTGTTAATATCTCTTTATAAAGAAAGCACTTACAATAATAATAAAAAAGGCCTCCATAAATCATGTAATTTACTTACAGTTATACTAAATGTAACGATCTTTGTTGTACATTGGCTGTTAGGAGATTAACATAAAACGTCGAGTGTTATTGTATTGATGTTGTTGTCCATACCAAGATTATACCAACATTGTTTTACTGATTTATTTTATGATCCATTGTGAAATATGACTTTATTACTTTACTTGTTTAAACTAATGTAAATGTTGAAGCTGGCCGTATGGTCGATAGACCGAAGGCCATTAAAATAAATAAATAAATAAAAAAAAAAAAAACAGCCGAGCGTCCTTTACCTGTTCTCGCTGCGTTGGCGCTACGCTTGTTAGGCAATTACGTGTCTTAAGACTGACACTCTCACTTTCTGAACATATGCTCTATGCTATTACCTAACTAAATGTACATTGATCCTTAAGCTATATTTACAAACATCCGTCTAGAAACTTGTAGTCTATTCCGTGTGAAACGGGCGCAAATTCCGGGCATTATGCGGGCCGATCTCCGTTCTGCCGTCGGTCAGCATGTAGCAGTTTGGGGAGATAATCCGCGCTACTGAGAACGGTCCCGAATACAGCAGAAAGAATTTGGAAATTAATTTCCGCTGTGCGTCAGACGGGGTCATAGTCCTAAGTAGCACCTGCTGCCCGACGCTAAACGTTTGCGTCCGCAATCCGTCGTGCTTGCGTTGCCGCTTCGTAGCTTTCTCTACCAAGAATTCATGTGCTTTCTTGATGTCATCCTCGGGATTCTTCTCGGGTTGATCCTTAAATTTTACATTGATACGAATCAGACGCAGTCTCATCCCGCACGAAATGATCGCGAGTTTCTCATTAGCATCGGCATAGCTTTGGCTTTTACTGTGGTGCTGGCGTCAAGTTTTCCTTTTTCCCGCATTTTGTCGGTTGGGTTCTGTGGTATGAGATTTTGCTCGTCAGCTGATGCGCATATAGCTCTTCCTCCGTTATTCAAATTGCCTTCGCGTTCCGCGGTGTCTTGCATTGGTTTGGAACTATTTATTCCAAGGCTCTGCTCACAGGCCTCATGTTTCCAATGCAACACCTCCGGAACCAAATTTGTTACCGTCTTATTTCCCCAATCCATAATGACTTGACGTTTTGCTAAGAGGTCGCATCCAACGATCACATCTTGCGTCAAACCGGGTACTATAAGTAGTGGCAACATTAACTCGCTATTCGCGACTTTCACGGGGATTAGCGCTTGCGTGCTAACGATCTTTTCTCTCTTTCCTATTGCAGGAACCACCGTAACTTGCGTTGTGGGAATTTCTTTTAGCCGCGGATTCTTATCTTTCAAGCGTAGCAGAAATTTCTTAGACATTACGGAGACAGACGATCCCGAGTCAATTAAAATATTCGCCCGTATGCCATATGCAATAATATCTACACGGGGACACTTCGCGCGCGCCATGAGGCTGTCGCCGGATACCATATCTTCTTCTCCGTCGATATTTTCCGGTCCTTCGCCGCGCCAATATTCCAAACTGCCGAGGCAAATGCTGTCGGCGTTTGCAGCGTCCCCCGAAAAATCTCATTGTGACGGCGGGGAATTAGACGCGTTGTTAACGCCGCCCACATTTTCCTCCGTCGCCTTTGCACACATTTCCGGTTCCGCGTTTTCAATCGAGATCGCGTTCACTGGAAATTCTTGTGGATACGCGGATCGGTTGTTTCCCGACCGCTGATGATTTTTATCATCCTTCCACTGTGCATTTCCGTTCTTCTATTTCTTCCCTCCATTACGATTGCCGGAATTTTGATTGGAAGACTTCCCATTCTGTCCATCAGCACAGGAAGCTTTATTGCCGCCATGCGGTCGCTTAGACTCGCTTTGCGCTTCGCCATGGTTTCGTTCCGCGTCTTGTCTCGCCAGATTATCGGCCATTTTCCCGATTCTGTCTAGGTTACCGACGGTTTCTAGCAGCTCTGGTATCGTACGAATGACCACGGGGTTAATGAGTGACTGCACTTGTGGACCAAAGTGCGCGATCACCATCTCTATGAACTCTCCGTCCGTCATTTTGTCGTCGAATTGCCTACACTGCACCAGCAAAGTTTTCACGTAGCTTTCCATCGAATAATGCCACTTGGGAATGTACCTTCCTTGGTACAGCTTTATCCTCGCCTGGTTCTGGATCTTTTTCGACCAGAAGGTCTCAAGAAACAGGACTCTGAACTCGGCGTAAGATAAGTTAGTTTCGGACGCAATTTTCAGCCAGAGTCTGTCTGTTTCTGAAAATGATTACTCGACTAACACAAGCTTCATGGAATCAGGCACTCCTTTGATTTCAAAATACCGCTCCATTTCGGTAAGATAAATCCTAGGATTTACGTCTTTGCGAGACCCAAAACGTGGCAACTTAAGCTCGATATTAGCTGCTGCGTACTGTGCGCAATTCGTGTGAACAATACTCCCGCTAGCGTTGGAATTACCCACTTCCTTCATCTTGGATTCCAACTGCGCCAGCTTTGAGTTAGTGTTCTGCACGAGTGTTTGCTGTGACGCTTGCAAATCCTGTTGTGCCGTTTGTACTTGTTCAACCGAACTTGTGACCTCCGACATCTTTGCATTTACAGCCTGCAAGCTTCGTTCAGTATTATCCTTAATCTCGTGGACAAATTCCGAGATCTGACCGAGACTCTGGTGGCTTTCTTGCCGCACGTGCTCGACAGATTTTTCGGTCGCGTCCAAACGCTTCGAGATTTCCGCGCTTGATTCCTGCAATGCAGTGCATGTTGCCTGAATCGTATCTGTGCGTCTCTCCAACACTGAAACATTCGCTCGCATCTCCGATTTGAATGCACTCATTTCACGGGTCATTTCCTCGCGAAAAACGGACAATTTTCCGTCCATGCCCTTCAACAAAGCATTTTGCGACTCAAATTTTTGATTTTGTGCATCCAAACGCTGATTTATGTCCTCCCTCAATGAGACAGAACTTTGACTTTGTGCATCTAATTTCTGATTTTGCGAAGCCATTTGCTTAGTTATCTCCTCCCTCAATGAGACAGAATTTTGACTTTGTGCATCTATTTGTTCCTTCTGTGAATCAAGCTTATTATTTATTTGCCTACTGAATTCCGCCAGCATGTTAAGGATTAGGTTTTGGTCTTGGGGTTGTGCGGTCGCCGGTGGCAATTCTACCGTTATTTGCGACGCACGTGTTTCAACTTCTGCCCGCATGGGTGGATTTTGAACGGTTTCATTGTCTGGGGTTGGAAAAATCCCTAACTGTTCCCCATCTAATGATGCATTTGAATGGATGCTACGCGTACTAGGAGTATCATTACACTCTTCGTCCGCCAACGGCATTTCGCGTACTTCCGGTGCTTGATCCATCGCGTTAGTTTGCTCGGAAATGTTATGAACAATAGATTGATCTGCCCTACTAATGGTGCGCTGATCCTCAACTTCATAGATTTGAATCGTAAGATACAAACTCTCAACTCCGAACAATTACAACGATCGACAACTAAACAAAATACAACCGGCACGATTTTACTCGAAAAGTACAGCATTAAACAAATTTCGCGCATAAATCCCTTCAGCATGAAATAAAACCCATCCAAAATTAAACAACAAGGAAAAACAACGATGTTTCATGCGACACAAATACCTCAACACATGAGCAAAATCAGCATAAAGAAAAATCTTAACTTTTACCATGCATTAAAATTTCAAAAGCACTGACTCTATCTTTAATTTTAAACTAACCATGCTTGATGCAAGTGAACGAAAATATACTTGAACAACTGATTGAAATAAATCACACATTTAGATTTAAATCAAGCATGGCAAACAAAGCAAACAAATTTCAACATAAAATTTATTCTAAAATAATAAAATGAATCAACACAGGTCACATCCATGGATTTTTTTAGACTTGTGAAATTCTCAAAATAATTTCGACTTGCAAAAGCCCGAAACGTTGGGTGCCAATTGTAAAGAGACCATTTGTTGGCTACCGTTAAGGAAAACGTGAGTTGCCAAAAAAGGGAGGGGGGAATTATTAAAATCTAAAATAATTCCTGAAAATGAAAATTACATATAATAATGATGTTAAAAGGGGATCTAATAGGTTACTAACTAGAACCATGAATTTCAGACACAAAATAAAACCTCATTTATTGAGTCTTATGGCCTTACAAGGTCGGGTAGTAATTAACGTTACGTTAAACACAATTAGATCAGCAAAAACAAGCAATACCCGACGTTTACAATTCGCCGGAGTAAGCAAACAAAACTGAATGAAATATCTCAAACAAGTAATAAAAACAGCAAAGTTAACATTGAAATAACATGGCAACACAGGCCATCAAATTGAAGCTAACATTTTACTGTACAAAGGAAAATCCCAGGGGGCGCCGTATAAAGTGAATGAAAAGCATCAAAATTGAATTAACAAACAGCAAGATGCTTAAGAAAAAAATTGAATCGAAATATAAATTCAGCTAGCTCAGAATTTAAGTGGCGGGAGCAGAGTCTTAACCCAGGCGTCGCTTAAGGGCACATAAGTCTGTTAAAATCCACTGAATAGTGACCGTCGTTTCTGGTACATTACCATAGAATCATCGCCGTGATGGTGAGCGACAAACACAATGCCACTGCAGCAATGGAAGCTAAATAAGCGGCTACGCCCGCGTTATTAGCATAACTTCCAAATAATGGCAAGCATGCCACTCGACATCTCGCTTTTCCAAAGCAAGAAATGATCAACCACAATGATCATCAGAGAGCGTGCCGGGCTGACACGTCTATTCACCAGCTCGTCTTGGACCCAAGTCACGTCCGTTCATCAGCTCGTCTTGGACAGAAGTGATGTCTAAAATGGCTCCTTCTTCTTCCTCGGCTAGTTGCTCGCCACATGTAAAAGAACTCCACGGAATTAGTATTGTAGACCCCAATAAATGTTCAGGATTGGCTATCTACACATTTCCGTCGTCACGTGTTTAATATCATGCGTCGCATTCGCCGTCTCCTTCGCGCGTTTCCTACGTGGCCTTCGGGGTAGTAGCGGGGTAGGGGGTAGGTCACCGCCCGATTTCGAACGGGACTCAAGCCGGGCTGTCCCGGCGCCATCGAGTCGCCTCGCCTGCTCCATTGTTCCTCTCTCAACCGCCGAAATGGCAGTTTCTAGCCTTCGATATTCAGCCCTTCTGAGCCATGCGTTTACAGAAAAATTGATTTACAATAAAATATACCTTTGGCCGCCCTGGTTTTAAACATACATTTAACCTATCCAGACAACCCTCATTATTTACAATTAATTACACGTTGCAAGACTAAATAATTAATAAATTTGAATATAAAAAAAAAGAATTATGAATATAATTAATAATAATTTAATTATATTCATTGTGGGTGACGCTGTCACACCACAATATATATATATATATATATATATATATATATATATATATATATATATATATATATATATATATATATATGAAAATACTTCTCAGTTTCAATTTTTCTCGTCGAGTTATCTAAAAATCCATTATCAAATTGCAACGCCACGGTCGGATAGAATTGCCAAAAATAGGAAACTTGAAGCTTGCTGTCAGATTGTTGCTTTGGCTGCTCAGATCCAGGCACTGCAGTTGACGTTGTTGATTGCGATGTCTCCATAAAAGTTAGGAGTAGTACATGAAAGGAAATTATGGCACTCGATTTCAGGCATAAGGGTGTGGGAAGATTTTCTTTCTTAGATAAGGAGGTAAGTGATTGGAGTAAGTTAACAATAGAGATGATGAATAATTTATCATAAACGCTGAAAGAATTTAAGAGTTGAAATTTGTAGATGGTAAAAATAGGCGGGTACATGAAATGAGAAAAAATGGGTGTATAGGTAAATTGCCACCGGAGGGTGCGCTCCATAGCAATTAAATTAACTTAAACTCTTTTACAATAACTTCTTTAGTGCGTCATGGATCCCGTTTCTTTCCTTTTCTTTTTGATCTTTCATGGTATGGTATTATGGTGAATAAACTCCACAAAAAATTTATTGTCGTTTACCATTACAAACATATATCTGTATATAGATTAATACAGGTTTTCAATGATAAAATTAATTGTTGGCGCTATTTAAAAAATTAAAACACCTATCCATTAAACAAAATACAATTACGTACACATCATTAAGATAGGGATAGAAATTTTGATAAGGAACGGGAATGGTATCAGCAATGATCTTTTGCAAGGAACCATTCCGGCTTTCACCTGAAGCGATTTCAGGAAACAACGAAAAACGGAATTCTTGATGGGTGAACCTGGAATCTAGCCCGAATCCTCCAGAATGAAGGGCTGAATTTTATCTTCCTGCTAACGAGCTCAATAACAAACCTTTACTAAAAAGTAATAAAGTTTTAACATAATTTATACAGATAATAAAATAATTTCGTCATATTCTTGAAATAAAACACTCACTTTTCAATTCAAGTTGAGAACTTCACAACAGAGTGTTCCTTTCCACAAACAACATTGCGAAGTGCCAGAGATTACCCCGCTGGAGTAAGAAAACAGCTGGTTGAAGGTGACGTAGTAACACTTGGGAAAACAGACGCGATGTAACAACATTCGTACAACAGTCTACGAGAACGAATTACGAAAGAAATTGGGAAAAAGAAATTATCCAAAAAGTCACAGAGACTTGTTGAACTATCCTTTAATCTCTCTGTAGCAACAGAAATTATCCCCATTTAGGAAATTCATTTGTGCGTGTCCAAATTCTGTCTTCTGTTAATAATTCCATGCTTTTAATGTTAATTTGATTTATTACTAATTTATTCACACCCTCATTCATATATTTATACAGTTAACTAAAGAGGATGATATACAGAATTAATAGTAGTTTGCCACAGTTCAACACCTAAGTTATTCTTTTTAAGAGAGGAGGCTATAATTAATTCACTCTCATCATCCTCACATCAGCAATGTGGGTTAAGACAACCAACCCTCTACTGAAATGAGTGAAATGTAGATTCCGGTTGTATCATACCTCTATTCATTCTTTTGTTTATTGGTGGAACATATTTATTTAATGCCTATACCTTTATTTATCTTATCCGATCGGTTTTCTTATTAGGAGCGTCCATAAACTACGTGACTCGAACTACCGGAAAAGGGAAAAGGGGGGGGGGGTTGGCTGGAAGGCTACGCTGCGCTACGTGGTGTGGGGGGGGGGGGGGAATTACGAGCCAGGCCACGTAGCTTTCCATTCATATAATTTTTCACGGTTAAAATGAGGTACAGAACACACAACAGCATGTGGTTGTTGAATTCCTTCATTTAATTATCTCTGTAAGTAATTTACAATAGTATGACAAGAGAAAACAGTACAAAAAGTCTTCTGGAATCAAAAAGGAGAAAAGCTACGTGCTACATGGGGGAACGCGGGGAGTAGAGGCAAAAACCAATTGTGAGTAAATTGTCCATCGTAACTTGGTTGAAGATGCATGCACGTTCTTTTCCTATTGATCCGTTGTATCTCTGTCCTTATAATTAGAAAATCAGTCGATGTTGCCTGCAAAGAAAACATGTGGTATATAGAGTAACATGATCAACTTCCATTGCTGTGGATTTTTCTCCTAAGTGCAGTACGAAATTTAATTTAATTTAATTTAACTGCAATGGAGCACACGCTCCGGTGGCAATTTCCCTACACACCCAACTTCCCCCTATCCTACACTCACCTACATTTGCCCTCTACAAATTTTAACTTTAAACCTTTTAACGTTTTCGGTAGGTTATTCATCATTCCCCTTGGTAACTCATTCCAATCCCTGACACCCTTACCTAAAAAAGAAAATCTTCCCACACCCATGTGCCTGAAATCGAGTGCCAGCTTGTGGTCATGGTCATCTTTTCCCTTCCATGAACTACTTTTCATACCTACTGCAATATCTTTCCATGCCTCATCGCCAGTATATGCCCTGTACACTCCCATTACCCTCCTCATCCTCCTCCTGTCTTGCAATGAATCCCATTCCAGCTCCTTTATCATATCTGTCACTGATTGCATTCTGCGATAATTTCCAGAAACAAATCTAGCAGCCCTTCTTTGCACCTTCTCCAACTCCTGTATTTGATACTCAAAATGTGGGTCCCATACTACACTACCATATTTGAGCAATGGTCTTACCAAAGTTTTGTAACCCAATTCCTTTACTTCTCTCGTGCATCCCCTCATCACTCGCTCCAACAAGTGCAGAATTTTGAAACGTTTTCCTACCACCTGTCCAATGTCCTGCCCAGTTAAGCTTGTTATCAAATGTCCTGCCCAGTTAAGCTTGTTATCAAATGTAATGCCAAGATATTTACATTTCAAGTCTTCAGCAAGCAATTCTTTCCTCACCTTATAGGTATTCATAATTAACCTTTTGTTTTTTGTGTATCTAATAAGCTGACTCTTCTTTGCATTTATCTTCATCCCATGTTTACCAACCCAACTACATATCCTGTCCAGATCACCATGCAACTGTTTACAGTCCTCTATCGTTTTGATTCTTTTATACAGCATTATGTCATGTCTGTGACACTGC
Source organism: Vandiemenella viatica (assembly GCA_031002005.1). Classification (NCBI taxonomy): domain Eukaryota; kingdom Metazoa; phylum Arthropoda; class Insecta; order Orthoptera; family Morabidae; genus Vandiemenella; species Vandiemenella viatica. The sequence goes on from CM061919.1 coordinate 172,358,281, forward strand.
ATATTAAATAATGCAATACCCAAACATCAAACCAAACAGATTGCCTACGTTTCTACCATTTTCGTAGTACCCCAAGGAATTTTGGCTACTGTTAAAAGCTTCAATGCAGACATCAGTGCGAGATATCAGTAAAATGTGGTGATATGGCTACTTGTACTGAGATATTTAGTACTGTTACTCCAGAGAAAAGGAAGGAGTAGATTTCTATACTATTTTTTCGGTAAAATTAAGTGAAAATGAAGTCGGATAATTTTGGCTGAAACATACAATGCAACTATAAATGCCTGACGATAGTACTCTTGTTATTGCAAGCGAGCCACTTAAATTTTAGTCTGTTTGAAGGGTTACTTTCAACACAAAGGTGTCGATTCCTTTAGCCAATGTACTCAGCTACTCGCTGTAATCTCTTGTCATTTCTTCAGAATTCATTTCAAATGTACAGACAAAGGTTCCAGAGTTTTCTCTTTTGGCTCAATTTCTTCGTCTGAGTCTGAGAGACTCACCTATAGCTATGTTCAGATACTACAAACGCAGACTTTCTGATACGCTGCGCTTGTAGTAGTTCCTTTCCCAGGATGCATCATCACTGAACAGCTGCCGTTTCGTGCACGCACAAACCAGCACTTTGCAGATGGGGGCCGTGGGAAACTTCCCACGAAATGTTTTGATACAGGGAAAGACTTTACAGCCTGGTTAGAACGGTATGAGATAGAAATCATTCCCACCCCAGTTGCCGACATTTCTTTTCACTTTTCCTCAAATACAGTATTACACCGAAAGCACCATGTGTTGACGACTTACCCCCCCCCCCCCCGCCTCCCCTTCCCCCGGGGAGGGTGGTTATGACTCAGCTGTCGACGCACCCTCCAAACCGAATCCGGAGGATGAACTTGAGGGTATTTGACGAATACTCGTCTTTTATTTTTTTTAAAGGATACAGCGTAGCGCACAAACATAGATAATAAACACCTTTTATTTTTTTAAAGGATACAGCGTAGCGCATAAACATAGATAATAAACACCTTGATTTAATTCTTTAACGAGTGAAACGCGAGGGAAAAACGAAAAGTAAAGTAAGAAAACTAATACTGAACACTACTCGCAGAGGGTTTCGTACACAGATTGTGTATTAATTTGAATTCCGACTAATGCAAAGTAACAAGATTAATGATTTAATACTTCAGAATATAAATGAAGACGCATAAACTTATATTAAAAGACAATGTCACAAATGAACTCTATATAAAATTCATTTATTGGTTCTGTTTGATAGATGGACTTCCGAACAAAATGTAAAGTTTGTGCAGCTATACAAGGACCAAACCAACTTATGGAATTGTTTGGATCCTAATTATAAGAACAGAGATTTGCGTAAAGCATCGCTTGAACACATTCGCGTGGAATTGAGTTTACAAGCGCGAATGAAGGAACAAAAAAGATTAAAAAAATTACGTTATACGTATAACCAGAAGTTGACAAATTTTTGGAGCAATTAAATTTAAGAGTATTTCTACTTGTGTAGGTGTCACTCTCATAAGCGCTTTATATTCTCAGATCGAGCGGTGGGTGAGCGGTTAACGCTCTGGCCTCGCATTCGGGAGGACGCAGGTTCGAATCCCCGTCCGGGCATCCAGATTTGGGTTTTCCATGGTTTCCCCAAATCACTCCTAGCGAATACCGGGATGCTTCCTTCAAAAAGGCCATGGTCGAATTCCAAGCCGATCCCTGTCCCCAATCCCATCCCGCCTCTAATGACCTCGATGTCGACGAGGCGTAAAACCATAAGTAAAAAAATATATATATATTTTCGGGGATCTTCTTTATATAGTTATTTAAATATTGTCTGCATTGCCTCTTTCCTTTGCATCCAATTCCTGACCCATATCGTTCTGTTTTTCTTCTTTTTTTGCACAGCACTTTCAGCTCGAAGTATTTCACAGCAAAGTATTCTTGTAACCGCTGTTATTACGGTCACTGTGATCAGTCGTATATTTTGCGACAACATTGCACGAGACCTATGAATAGCTACTGAAAAGATGCGAGTACACTCGTGCAATAGCTGTCTACTTTGACGCCAGCAACTTGCACTTGTGTGACCGGGCGAGACGAGTCGAACTACTGTCGTTCGAGTACAAAGATGCAGTAGCTGTCCACTGCCAGATCAGCAACTCGTACTGTATAACCGCATCCTTAATGCTAAATTCTTTACGAACAATAACAGCGTTGACAAGTATAAATGGGTTCACAACGCAATAACACATTGATTTATAGAAGCTGTGGCCGCATTTTCAAATCCTGAAGCCCTTTTACCGCCCACAATTAACATTTCTTGGGCAGACTCGCACAATTATCTGTCCGATACCACAATGCAACGATAAAAATCGTATTTCGTCTCACACCTGTACTTCGGTGATGGATCTAGGATTTTTACGAGCCGGGATAAAAACTGTGAGATTGTCGCCCCTTCGAATATTATTTTTGCCGTCCTTATTGTCGCCGCATCTATTGTCGCCACCCCATTATCGCCACCTGGGGCAGTAATGGAGCAAAATAAATTGCCGCCCTCCAATCAAGATTTTGCCGTGACGACCCCCTGAAGTTGCCCTCCCTCCCCCCTTCCGCCCTAGATCCGGTACTGCTGTTCCTTTCCCGTCTTACAAGAGAAATTTATCTTTAAACCTGGAAAGATCATTTACATTGCAGAGGCGCCGCGCGGTAAACATATTGCTATCTCTTTTTAATTAAATTGTAATCCAATAGTTTGTAAGAGAGGAGAAAACGTTATTTTTGTGATAATCTATGGTTATTGGTCCAATAAACAAAAAATTGTCGATTTTTGTTAATTTTTTACAGGTTTAGAGATTAATAATAAACTAATTCATATTAGAATTGAGATTTATTTTTAGAGCTTTTCTATATCTGCAAAAAAAAAAAAAAAAAAAAAAAAAAAAAAAAAAAAAAAAAAAAAAAAAAAAAAAAAAACAATTATTTTAAATAAATATAATCAATTAGAAAGAAATAGACGCATTTGAAATACGTGCTCCTTTGAAGCGTATGATAATCTTTTATTTATGTTGTGATATTGTTATTTTCTAGGGCTAGTAATCGCTACGTGAAAAATATTCCAAAAGGTTGAAATGTCACAAGCTGGTCATTACGACAGGCTGCGTATATGTATCGAGGAGAGCTTTGAAACGGTGTTTTAAGAGATCCTGGTCTTTTTATCGCACCAGCGCAAATACCTGTTTCCTAAGTCGTTACGATACGCTTTCACAAAGTTGTAAGTACTCATACAAAGTAATACAGGACGTACGAGAGGGTTATGACGCCAGAAGAGAAAGAGGCGATGAAAGGTCGTTCGTTAACCGACTGCACGAACAAAAACTAAATCATGTCGGCTATGTAGCATTTACGATTGACTAGTCTCGAAACTCTGCGAAGTTTTAAACCGAAAAGTAAAACACACAAATATATTGATAATTATTTAATAAATACGCTAATGCATTATCAATGTAAAAAGTAACTGCGGAAGAAATGTCCTGCAATAATCAAATATACACACATGTATATCTGACTGTAATCGGTGTGCACCAAATAAGCAAAGCAAAGTTCGCTAGATTCATCAAGGAATCACAACCAGGAGTGATTATTTTTTACTTCAATTACCATAAACGATCGTTTATTTTTTTTTAATTTGAACAAATAAAAACGGAATAATAGTCTTAAAAATAGCGTATTAAAAATATTAAACCGGCCTTATCATTTACGACCGCGTTAACAAATTTCATTTCTACAGCGTTGTCTTAATATATACTCGTCTTTTGGCAACTGGTAACGAAAATATGCACTGTTAAAAATGTTTGTTTGGTACGTGTTATTCCGTGGTTTCTGGCAGATAGTTCCAATACAGCAAAGTTATATAACGGAAGAATCTAAATAACGTGTCTTAGGAGAGAATTACAAAATACCACAATTCAATCACATGCAGAGAAATCGGGCTTGGTGGTGCGCGGCAATCGTGGAAACCAGGGTTTGACCATCGAAATTTTGGTTTTCTATGAATTCGTGTAATTAATCATGGCAAGATCCAGAATGTTTCCGACGAAAAGAGAATTTCAGATTCTTCACAATCACTTACCAATTTAATAATCCCCGAACATCCCACGCCAAAAATGAAAAAAAAGGAATGCGAAAAATGTTACTTTGAACTTATGAACAAAGTTTAGTTTGAATCTGGTCGTTCACAAAGGAGTTATAACAGTACATAAACTACACACAATGCTGAAGATAACGAAAATGGCTTTGGAGCTAAAACTTAAGCAACATTAGAAAGTACGAATAATTTTGCGCGAAAATAATATTCTTATTATACTGTATCATCGATATGAAGAAAGTCAAAACACTTTTTAAGTACGTGTTGTTTCTAAGAGCTGACCTTGGACGAGACGTCAGGCAAATGAGATCATTGAAGAAAGAAGAAATTTTAATGATCTCATCCACGTTGAATACTGTAAACGTTCGTACAGAACAGTTGCTTATCGTTAACACCAAAAATAACACTTCAAAGAAATCAATACGCTTCTATGTATGTAATTAACATAGGATCTGTGCTGCAGTAATAATTTACAGTATGAACTAATAAAACTTGGGTTCTTCGAGTGAGTGTTTAATGAGTGAACTTGTAAGTACTTGCAAGAGGCAAAGCAGTGCTTGTGTGGCCTGCCTGTCACAGCCCGTCAAACAACTGCTTTCCCAACTCTTCAAGCAGTTTTGCATACGATTTTTGGTCCGTTAGCAGCAGGTAAAGACTTAATGCAGAAAAAGTTATGTTGCTACCCCTTGTGCTATCTAAGAAAAACCAGAAAAAAATAAACACTAACAAAAAATTGGTTTACTGAATAGATTTAATTTAACTGCGTGTTTTAGTACAAAAAAGTTAAGTTAATGTTTGATGGGGATGGTAAGTTTTCCAGTCACAATCTCATTCTACAGCTCGTGAAATGTGTAGGGCCCTGGACAAAAGATCAGAAGAAAGAAGAATATCCTTATGGGAGGAGGTGGTTCCCACATCTTCAAACTTCAGAGCCCAAGAAAAACTGACCTCTAGGTGGGATCTTCCGTACGAGAAATGGAAGGCTTTGAAAAGACTCAGACCAGGAGTATCAAGGTGGAGTAGTACTATAAAAAAAGTGGGGATACGCAGACGATGACAAGTGTGATTGCGGCTCCATTTAGACACCAGAGCATCTCCTCGAGTGCAGAGACATGGGATTCTTGTGCTAAACGGCCAACGACAAAGCAATCCAAGCAGCTAGTTTCTGGAGAAACTCAATTTGAAACAGTCCGGACATGGAAAGTAAGCAATTAAGTAGAAAATAATGTGAATCAGTGTTTCTTGACCAAATCATTTTGCCCACGATTCCTTTCGTCCATTTCGGGACAGGAGGTCCACGCTGTTGTACCTCTTTCAGACGTAAGGTCCGGACAACTGCTATTTCAGTGTAATTACCTACAACGGAACTTCATGTGGCATACAGCTGACACCTGTTGTAGAAATTTCTGTGGAAAGCGTGGACACATCCGGCCGGACTTTATGCCCGGTGAATTTCACTTCTTTCCTGTAATAAAACTATACCAGTAAGGCACTAAATATTCATCTCCTTTACCACACTAGGTTACGGCAGTTTCACCTGAGCAAATCTCGCTTTCACAAACTCGGAGTGCTGGTATTATCACACTATGTATAAAAGTATCTTCTCTTGTTATGTCACCTTTTGTCCGCGATTCGTATAACTTCTTTCCTCTATGGCAGATGTAGTGTTTGCTTGTGAAATGTGGGGGAAATATGGGACCATCCCTGCATTCGCCTAGGTGATTGCTGTAAACCGCCTTAAAGCCGCAATCCAGATGTCCGGTAATATGAGTTCAGGACTCGATCCTGGTACCGCGTTCGCAGTCATACTGGTGGGTATACCAGTAGAACGGTCCTATTATTCCAGTCAGTAATAACAGAACGAATAAAGATTAACTATGGATGTAGTCTTCTCGGGAGACTAGCCGAGTAAACAAGGTGTTTCCACACGATATTTCGGCGATCTCATACCCCGTCGCCATCTTCACCAGATTGCCGAAATATCGTGTGGAAACACCTTCTTTACTCGGCTAGTCTCCCGAGAAGACTACATCCATTCTCAACGCCGAGAAAGACTTCGTTCCTATATAAGATTAACTATCTTTATAGTGCCTTATTTACGCAATCAATATTTCCCGCCTTTGCGGAGCATCATCAACCTCAGTTACTTCATCACCTGGCAGGAACTTCATGGGGAGCTGATGTAAATATATTAAGAAGAACAGCCCTAGTCTTGGTTTACTCTACAGCGTAATACTGCTCCATCGTATGGCTTAATAGCTCTCACACCCAGTTTGTAGACGTTCAGCTTCGCCAAACAATGCGCATCGTAACTGGCATGCTTCTATCTACACCTATTCAGTGGCTGTCGGTGCTCAGCAACATCCCACCAACTCACATCAAAAACTATGGTCGAGAATTCTGTACAATCAGGCTCTTCCCTTCCATGGAGATCTAACTCCTTTGGCCCTACAGAGATGCGGGACAGGGAATGGGCATCGTTAACACCACAGGGCATAGTGCAGATTACCAATCCCTGCTGAAAACTACCAGGATTCAGCTTACCGCGGTCAATTTGGTGTAAATTAAAACGGATTAGTTGTGGTACAGGAAAGACTTCTTCAACTCTCCACACCTGGGGCTGGGCAGATTCTCCGTACTGTGACTGCGGTGAGGTTTCACAAACTGTGTCGCACATTGTGCAGGACTGCCCACTGCGTGCCTTTCCTGGTAGTCTGGAAGACTTAACTTTGGCCACGCCGGAGGCGGTGGCCTGGTTGGAGCGCCTCGACGTCACGTTGTAGTGGTTGCGACTGGAGATCCTGTCTCAGTGGCCGAAAAACAACCTCAGAATCTAAATTTATGTATTCAAATTTACAAGATCGATCGACAAGTAAAATAATGGAAATTGTACTAACGCGGTAGAAGAGAGAAGAAGAAAAAAACAAGGCGAAACAAATTAAACAAAATTAGAAGAACGTAGGCAAGACTGAGAATCTTGAAAAAGGGAATGTACAAAATGGATGGTGCATGGTAACTAAAGTAAACATTATTTTCGCATTTAAATTCTAAGAATTTAACTAGTTATTTTTCTTAATGGGGAGTTGCAGTTTGTTTCGTTCTTTCGGTGCTATACTTATTTTGAGTCTTTTGCACTATATTGGTGAGTTACCTCATACCTGAGGAAATAAGGCCGTAGGTGAACATACAACAGCGATCAGAGCTGAAAATTGCCTACGACTTAGAAAATTTATAACATTTAGGAGCCTGTTTCCCTTGATATTGATAACTAAAGACTTAATTTATTGCTATTTCATTGTTCATTCCACATAGTTTAGAGCATTATCCTAGACAATAAACAGTTTGATTCAACTCTGTAACGAGTGAAAGTTGAGAAACATTATATAGCTGCTTTCCCCCTTCTCTAGGTTATCTACAAGCCTGTGACAAGTATAATATTAGCGGACGAAAGCGTAAGGTTAAGAGATGGTCAAGATAACGGCTGAAAACCACAGCAGGCAATGTTCGAATCACTGCAAGATGATTTGAAAGATAGTAAGATGATCTTGGATCTATTGCGAGGTGATTTGAAAGTAATAATTATGTTAAAAAATGCCGAGCGTTGGAGGTGAAGTTATGCTCTTGCCTCACATTCAGGAGGACGCTGCGCGCTGGTTCGAATCCCCGTACGGGCATTCAGATTTGGGGTTTCCATGGTTTTACCGAATCACTCCAGGCAATTCCGAGATGCTTCCTTTAAAAGGGCAACGGCCGAATTCCTCCCCGTTCCTTGCCCCCAGTCTTTTTCCGCCTCTAATAATCTCGACGTCCACGAGGCGTAAAGCAAAAAAAAAAAAAAAATTAAAATAATTAATAGTAAGACGTTGTTGAGATTTTTAGGAAGTTTTCGATAGTTATTTAACAAAATGCTGAGACACTGCTTCTCCATCAATACACATTTCACAAGGCGAATGCCGCGATGGTTCCTTCAAAAAGTTATAGCCGAATTCCTTCCCGTTCCTTGTCCAAGTTCTAACTTCTAATGACCTCATCGTCGACGAGACTTTAAGCCACAAGGAAAAAATAAAAAGTTTCACAACGAAAATAACACAAATATTACAACAAAGGTTACAAGGGTCATCGACAAATGATGCCACGTCCTACCTCTCTCCCCTTTATGAATTAATTTGTAGTATAAATCCAAGGAAACCATTCAAAAGCATTAACATTTAAGTTTTTTTTTCTGTGGCATTACACCTCATCGACATCGCGGTCTTTAGAGGTAGTAAAGTATTGGGGTCAAGGAACCGTCTTGGCATTTGCCTGGATTAATTCGGGAAACCGTGGAAATACGAAATCTGGATGGCCGGACGGAGATTTGAACCCGCGTCCTACGGTATGCAAGGCCTGAGCGTTACCGCTCATTAAGCACGATGATACGAGTAAAACTGAAACGCTCTCAGCTGTTGTCATAGCTAACATTTACGTTTAGGCCTCCACTACAAATAAAGCACAAAATCCTATCGAATTGAACAAGTTTCTTTTCTATATTTTTTTTTTATATATATATTTATATTAGCCTTTTGAAGCTAAAATACTTTAGAATATAACGAAAGTATGGTGAATCGTAGGAGACGGACGATAAAAACAGTGCTAATACGATATAAAAGGATTTAGAAATTATATCTATAATATTGTTGGCAGACATATGTAAATAAAATAAATGCTCATTTGGTTCAGTTTCAAAAATTACATACAGTTAAACAAATAATTATTGATTCCATTAATATTCGGATTCATTTAAAAGAATAGGGATAGGTTCCCACTACTGCCGCAAGCAACATAGGTTTCAGGAAGAGGAAAATCCAGTTAATATTACATTTTTTTCATGGCATTTGGCTTCTTTTAGGCCATACAGCCAGCTCAGGTGTGGTTTCAGATCATCCAGTGTTTTCAGTTTCTCCATTGTTTATTATTTTGTAAGTAACTCTAGACACCACAGGGCCGAATCGACATGTACACACACACACATACATACACACAACACTTACACTAAACACCCTTGCCCTCGGTCGGACTCGAACCAGCGGCCATCGGCACGTGGAGCTGGGACTCTAGACCCTACGCTGCCGAGGTACTTCAGAGCTGATTAAAGATCCAACACTTAAAAGGAATAATGAAAATGATTATTAGTGATGAAAAGAACAAAGCTGTGCTGTCATATTGCTCCAAGGTCAGAGGCAACGTAGGTCTTCTGTTATGGCTTTTAATTACTCACATTATCGATATTAAGCTTTTAAAGAAAGAATGCTGGCTTCTAAACAAAGTCTTTTTATTTATTTATTATCTTCTTTAACCGCATAAATATTTATTGGAAAAGTAAAATTGATGCCATTTGAGGCATAAAAGGCCTATTCGCTGGGATTCACGGAGGTACAGCTCTATATTCCCATTCGTGGCCCTCGGCATGAAAGAGGAGATGACGTTCAATAATAAAGTATTAGCAGAAATAAAAATATAACGTTGACAAAGCGGGCAGTAACCAAACAGTTTATATGGCCCTAAAGTAAATTCTGCTTCATGATACGAAAACTGATTTGGGTGGTCGCACAAGGAGCAGGTTTTTTTCCTATTTGATCTACCGTTTAGTAGATCTCATTGGTATCTCAACGGTGTCGGCTTTATTCGCATACAGAGGTACAGAAAGATGTATAAGACAGATTGAAGATAAGATGCAGTTACATTAGAGTTGGTTACCAGAATTTTTTCTCCAAATCCGGGGACACTTCACAACTTTTTCACAAAAATCCGGGGACGCTTTCGGCATTTGTCCTAATTACACGTTGTACTTTTATAAGTTATATGATTAAAGGATAGGTTAACTTAAACGCCACATATTGTTTATATTTTGTATTTTAAATGAGGATCACAGACAGCCATAATGCACAAAGCACAAAGCTGTTGTGTCCAAGACGCAGTATCCTTGTAATTTACTTTTATTCCTAGGCACGTACAAGGATAGAAGTGCGCTTCATATCTCTTGCTTTAAACGAATGCATTAGCAAATCAGGGTTTTTAAAGATCTCTCGCTTGATTAAAAAAAAAATTCTGAGTACAACAGTAAAAATCCGGGGACATTGCGGGGACGAAATCTGTCCGGGGACAGAGAGCTAAATACGGGGACTGTCCCCGGCAAACGGAGACGTCTGGTAACCCTAAGTTACATCAAATGGAGAAAGCGGCGTGGCAACTGCACTACAATTTAATTTTGCTGTCTAGTCAGCGACCGTGAACGAGACAAGCAGCAAACCAGACCGCACGTGAGTCAAGGCCAAGGCAGACCGGTTATATCACTCGGCAGGTACAGTTAAACTAGGTGCCTCATCCCGGTAACACGCGTCGCATCGGAGCTCGAGTCCGAATGATGAAATTATTTTATAGAAGATGTATAATGAAAAGAATTCTTCAGGTCCACTTAATCTACATCTAACTGAGCATCAGGCTATCGCACAAAGTTAAACGTTGTCGCATAACCAGATCACCTTCATCCTACGATATCGTGAGTTTTGAACCAATCTTTATATTTTACCTTATTTTCGCCGGTAAAAGAGGCAAATTAGGCATACGGATAGCATCTAAGGGTGCCGTGCGGTGTTCGGAATAAGGCTTGTTTTAATTCATTAACGTGTCCGCATATTGTTTTCTCACCTCTATACATAACATATTTAAACTATTATAAATCTATGGGCGGGCTTCGTCTGTATGTCTGTCCATTCGTCCAGGCATCACGCAATAACTACCGAACCAATGATGTGGATGGAGTTTTCACAATTTGAAAGATTATGATGTAGCTTAAAACCTGCATATATCTTAAGACTCTACGTGACCATGGAACGGGGCAAGAAATAATAATTCTTTCATACCAAAAACAGATAAGCGCCACAGATAATACAGCATGTCAGAGATACGCGCCACAGCTCACCCTTTGGATTCTGTTAATATTGTTTCTTGAATACGTAATTTTGGTTATTTATTTCTTCAGTTTTCTGAACTATATAACTTTATAACACACGGAAAACGTTAATCAAAGCACTACATCAAAGATTAACACCACAACATGCGCAAAAAATTGTGGTAAAAGTTAGAAAGGTAATACATTACAAACTTTAATGTATTCCCACTATGGAAAAAAAAAAAAAACAAACAAACGCATTACTATGCACATCAAGGTCCGCGCAAAGACGTGGGAAATTGTTAGTTACAAATACGTAGCGAACAGATTATAGCTTAGTAATTTCCTTATATTGAGGATTTAAAAAATCTGTTATGGAAGCCTGCATTATGGTATGAATGTAAATGTAAAATTTTCGGTATATAATTCAGCAATTAAAAACTGTGTATTGATGCAAGCTGAGTTCGTTCTGCTGTTCGGAATTCGTGCTTGTTGCAAAGTGTTTGTGACTCTCAAGGTAAAGGACATCAAAAAAATAATATAAGACTTAATGAAAACCAACCTCTCCCTGAACCAGATTCGAAATAATTGACCATCAGTCTGCGCTACAGTGGTCGGCAATCAGTGGCTTAATATTGCTCCTCAAGGAAGATCCAACTAAAATTTGGACTTTGGACTGTATTTTCTAACCCATATGCGCAATAACTTTCATAAATCACGAAACAGGATTACGCGACTAGGCGCCAGTCCATGACCATGTTCGGGTCTAGCATAGTTTTCCCATGTCACGAATTTAGTGACAAAAAGTGAGCTTTTAGGGACAAAAGTAATGAGTTTTTGGGATCACAGGTCGTCAAGGTGTGACCTGAGCTGAGCTATTTCTTGGTTTGATCAATCGTGGACCACGTAAATAGATTTAAACCACTAAAAGTGTCAGAAAAAAAGTTTTTAGGGACAAAAATGAGTATGTAGGGTCACGTGACTTGATCTGACTCAAATTCTGTCTTAAGGGGGCATCCACAAATTACGTGAGGTGTTTTTCCGGATTTCTGGACCCCCCCCTCCCCCTTGGTGAGATTTCGTGAGATCTGGCCGGACCCCCCCCCCCTCTGGTGAGATCAGGTCCGTGAGAACCCCCCCTAGAAATCGCACTCGAAACTTTTGTAGACCTTTTTTTTTTTTTTTTTAGGTCACACCCTAACTTTTTGACGAAATACCCTCCTAAACTCGACTTAGGCGCAAATTGTAGACCTTTTTTTTGGCTCTACTATCCCCAAATTTTTCGCAAAATCTCACGTGAGATTTCCGTAGACCCCCCCCTCCCCCCTGGTGAGATTTGGTGAGATTTCGCCGGACCCCCCCCCCCCCCTATTTCACCTCACGTAATTTATGGACGCCCCCTAACCTATATTTGATCCTACTGAGGAATTTCTGTTGAGCATTAAAGAGGAACAGGGGCGACCTGAGATCTGATGTAAGTTTTGGGATACACTTCCCAAAGCTTGTAAATTGAGACCGGCTGCCGTTAAGGATATGGTGACACTAGAGATTTGCTGCTCGCCGACAGTGACGTCTTAGATCTACTGTTGTACATCAAGGAACCGAAATCAATTCTGGAGACTTCTCTCTTCCTTATTCATGGCGTTGAGCAAAGAGTATCTCGAGGGAAAGTTCGGTTACGAAATGAAAAGCGTGAAATTGTTTGATACAACTACTTTGCAACAAAGTGCTGTCGGTAATAATCTTCTAGTTACGTGAGATTAATTTAGCACTTAATATATATTATCATTCGTACTTAACTGTCGTTTCTATCGTATAAGAGCGACAAAAATTGATCGGAACTGTAATAGTCATTAATTCGCGCTTTAAAGATTACTGAGATGAAGTTGACAATATTTGCAAGATTTTACAAAATTTGTTGCTTGTATGCGGTTAACACTAAAACTGTCGCAAACTTTAAATTCACAACAACATGCGTCATGTTATAGTGATGAATCTCGTGTGTAATCTATCCCTAGCAGTTATTTTCTGTCTGATCTTGCCGGCGTGATTCCATAATTTGTTTCAGCAAATACTCGTTGCGTTCGGCATTTTCTTGCAATTCATCACTGCCGATAACACAATGTTTGGTCGGAAAGCTAACGCCATTTGTTTATCTGCCTTCGTATTGATCTCACACCAGACGTCTTTAAGTTTCTCAAACTAAACACACCCTAATTTAAATCCACAGACTTTGTTACCAGAGAAGCGTATCGTCGAAAAGGAGCGGCCCAGAAAAGTTTTCTTCTTAAGAGAATTCGCAACAAGCACTCCAATGGGAAATATCTCGAAGACGACAACACTGGAGAATGGGAACATTTTTTCTGGGAGGGGCAAATTTGTTCTAGTTCATTTCGTCCTATAAAATGTGGAACTTAGTGGGAGAGACTGGGTTCTAGAAACCAGTTACTTCTCGCAAGAAGTAGAACTCCAGCCAGAATGATATAAGGCTAGCTTATGCCAGACGGAACTACTGGGGCAATTCAAAAGAGAAAGGCACCAATCACTCGCGAAATTACTGCGGAAACTGCAACGACCCGAATTGCAAACTGCTACATGTTGACGCTAGGACGTAAGAAAACTTTTAGTAAGAAGATTTCTTGAACTCTAGTTGAGAATACTGTTAATGTGTTGAATATCCATTTTAAATGTTACATCACCGCTGTCAAAAGTCAATAGTAGTCGGCACAAACCGACGGAGAATACTTGACCTCTTACTGCAATTTCTAAAAGGCTTAAGCCTATCTGACCACCATGCTATGAATCAATTTGCACGTTAACAGAAAGTAGAATGCCTTATGACCTGTAGATGCTACATTTTTTTTTTTTTTTTTTTTTTTTTTTCCTTAGTAAGCTGGACCTAAGTTTTTGGAATCCTCTAATGGATAAAGCTTCTTTTTTAGTGACTGTATAATATCCCTTAAAATAATATAATTTCTGCCTCGCAAGTAATGTTTAATTCCGTCTTCATCCAGACCGTCCTCTGAACTATAGCCGCTAGTAGTGGTTTCCAGTAGAGGTTGAGTTTCCCTTTAAGATTGTCGAAATCGTTTTGAAACTCAGGCATCCGCTCTAAAAGACGGATATTATTCAGTGCCTCATTTGAGCGTCTGAATGGAGATCGAAAGGTCCCCGGTTCGAATCCCTGTCTGGTAGAGGATTTTCAAAGGCGCTTAACCCGACCTTCACCTCTACCACAGCTTGCTGTGTAATGTGAAGTACACCAGAACGCTTCCGTAGTTCGGATTCTGCGTAAAACTGTAGGTCCCCTGTACCCGGCAGGATTGTCGGGTTAGGTTAAGGCGGATACGATAGGGGCGGAATGCGCAGCCAATAGAAACCCTATGTGCAGGTCATTACGACCACACGGAATTATTATTATTATAGTGCCTCATTCGAAATGAATTTGTGGTAAAACCCACATACCTCCAGGAAGCTTTTCATTTTTTCTATGGCGGCACAGAAAAAATCAATTTTTCCACCACTGCCGCCTAACCTTGACGTACTGAAAAGCGAATAGCTGCCATCATCCGGACGTGCTACAAAGAGTGTGGGATGAGTCTGAGAACCACATAGATAGTTCGTGTTTTTCATGTCTATCACATTGAAGATTTATTAATTAATTTATGGTATTTATAACCCAAAGGTGGTTAGTCAACCAAGGTTGTAATTATTAATTTTTCTCTTCATGGTACTTGAAAAATTGCAAATTATGTCTGAGCTAATTCTTTATTAGGAGTTTATATTATCGCTTTTCCGTTTCAAAGCTAGTAAGCCTACAGGATGAAATTCGCTGTAGAGATGGGTATTTCAGTTCTTGAGCAATCGCCCACTGTTCAGCCTTTGTTTACCCCCTCGAGTAGTTTTCTCCTCTTTACTTACTGGATAGAAGACTTCGAGGACGTATCGTGCGTTCAAATCGGAAGGAACATCCCTCAGGAGTCGGAGAGCGGCTCTGAAACGTCACTTCGGATTAACGCGCTATCTCCGTAGGAGGTCCGAGAACTTTTCACACTGTCAATGTGTGTTAGCGACTGTTAATTTAAATTACAGGTAAGAAGACTGTCGATCGCTAACGGAGTGTGGCCGTGTGCATTAAAGATGACAGGGGAAGTTACGACTCACAGATGAAACCTTGGTGTCCACCGTTAGATCATGGAGAAAGGAAGATAGTGGAGGCGACGCAAGGGACCTTCACCGCGCACTGGAGTGAAGCCGGGTAGAGAGAGATGGGGGTGGAGAGGTCGCCATATTGGATGGCCGTAGAAACCCTGGGAATAGGCACAAACACAACGACAACCGTGGCACTGCAATTTGATAATGGATTATTATGTAACTCGAAGAGGCAAATCAAAAATGAAGAATAAATTTTTTTGATATCCTGCTTAGTTCTAGAGATAACCTGTCTCAAAAGTGAGGTGATTTGGGTAAAAATTCATAAGAAAAATTTCTTTAAAATCAAATTTGATTATAGATTCTTATGTAACACGACGAGAAAAATCGAAAGAATAAAAATTATCGATATCTCGCTTAGTTATCGAAACATGCTGTCTCCAAGTCAGAAGCTTAAATGGGAGTAGTTTACATCACGATACGCGATACACGTTGTGTCACTAACATGGTGCTCATGAAATTACTAACACCTAATAATAAATAAATTGTTTGTCCTTTCGGTACCGTCTGCATTTCAGCCTACCCACATTTCCATTAATGTTGCCGCTACAAAATCAAACTATGTAAACACACCTAAACACATGAAATTCATCGCGAACTACATTTCAGGTAACAACAAAGTTTGCTTCATAATGTTTCGTAGTTCGCACAGCACAAATTATCACAATTAATTTCATCGTACACTTTCAGTGTAAACTGAAACTGGACTAAGATCACGTCGTAAACTTGACCCACTTAAATTAGACTTTCAACACTTGTTTACAATAAGGCTAGCCTTTTATGTGTAAAGTAGTAACACATGCTTATTGTGTACACTACATCAACAAATATTTGAGAAAGACATCATCCTATTGAGAACAATGAGTAAATTTATAGCGATAGGCCCTACTGTTGCAGTTACCTGTCAAACACTTCAAGAACAATAAATACAATGTGACTTACTTATGAAAAGTTACTGCAAGTAGTAGGACTAAGGCGGAGCTGGCGTCTTTTTTGACCTTGACCTTGAAGGGGGGGTGGTGGGGGGACCTCCCTCCCCCTCCCTCTCCGGCGGGCTTTTGAATAAGCCAATCAGCGGACCGTTAGTTCATTTGGTGGCCGCTAGGGGGCAGCACCGGCCGCGTTTGCGCAAACGATAGTTCCTTGACCGCCCGCCCAGATGGAAGCACAAACCTCAATCTGCGCAGACATTCCATGGCTCGCGTAACCTGAATCTATCTGAGCTTAGTCGGGCGCACAACCCCGCAGGCGACAACGGTTGTTGCTATTCCCAGCGCGCGCCACAGTTGACGCGTCGGGTCCCGTTAGCCGCTATTCCTGGAATGCATAGTTTCCTAGCGCAGCGCTATTTCCGGGTGACGCGTTGGTTCCCGTTCGGGGAAGCAAAAACACCCGCCAGGTGGCAACACTAACTGATGGCGCTAGTGTCACCCATGTGACGTCACTAGTTCACCTACGGGCGCGTCGCCACCTGTCAACCGCACAGCTTGTCATCACCGCTGACCTCAATTTGCACGACTATTTCCGGGATGTACCGCTAACCTATGACGCGACAGCAAGGACACTCAATCTGAGTATTTCTGACACAACGCTCCCGCAGGCGAACAGTGGAAGTATCACACGCCATTTAATTTTCAGCGCACAATTAGCGACGTCACAGGACACCGCTATCAAGAATAACATTAGGAAATCCGCTTGCTTGCTGTTAACGTTCGTTATGAAATTTCTTCCTAGTATTTTGTCATGTGTTATTGATATATTGAAGTATTTTAATTCTTTGATTGTTAAATTACCATAAATTAACTTCAAAAATTATTTATTTTCATAGTTTTTGGGCAAAACTTATTGTTTCCTTCTGCAAATACTATTATTTGGCACCAATAAGTCCTTACTTGAAAATCCCCCCCCCCCCTCATCTCTTTCATATACCTCATACACATTTTGTAAGGTCAATGGATCTAACCGCCATTTTTTTGCCACTCCAATTGTCTTATTGCTCTTAACATCACATTTAATGGAATTTTCGGTGATATTTATTGGCTATTTATTTCATCCCAACATCCTCATTACCAATGTGTTACTTATACACTCACAGAGATCTATTTCATCTGCTTCATGTCTTTCAATGATACCCAACGCGACTCTTGTGATATGGCACTTATAAACTATGTTATCTCTCCATTTCAAGTATTTCATACTCGTGATAAGGGTACAAAACTATCCCATCTTACTCAAGGAATATACTAAATTGCGCGGTAGGGGTTTAGTTAAATAAAAAAAAAAAATGTATTGGTAAATCATACACATTTATTGAAATACATTTTATTGGATAATAATACATCATTCAGTACTTATAGTTTTATTTCATGTGCGTCATAGGCCTTTCTTGCCTTCACATATCCCCCCCCCCATTTTTTTACCTACAGTAGTCAGCACCGAGCGTGGTGGGTGAGCTTTCGGGAGGACATGTGTTCGAATGTACATCAGGCCATCATGATTTCGGTTTTCAATGGTTTCCTGAAATCACTCCTAGAAAAAGCTTGATATGCTGGAAATACTGGAATTTCGGAGTAACTTGGGTATATTGTTTCTCTCGAAAACTGTCTCTTGGAAGTTATTTATTTATTTGTCGTATGGCAAGCAACTACTGATGTTGCTTTGTGTGACCGTGAGAGATACGGGATCTAGTTCGGTCGCCTATTGTGTAGATTATCAGCCGTCCTGCATCAGCAGTCCGTTGTCCAGGGTACACCACGAGGAGGTTATCTACACGTCGTACCCCTCTCTTGGAAGTAATGTGTAATCATACACCAATGCATTCACATTCGTTTTATTAGTTACTATGTGGGGAAATATGGCCGATTCCGTATTGCTCGCTAATTAGCATACACCTTCTTTAATATTAAGGACGTTACATTCGCCGGGCATCCAAGTATGGCACGCAATATTATTTTCAGCGCAAAAGAATACATATGGTAATCACACAACTCTATTGACTGCTTTGTTATATGAGCCTAATTTTTTTTCTGAACATGCAGCATACGCTATTTCGAGCGTATTATTACGGATTTTCTGGCGTGGAATGTGCGCGTCATGTTATACACTACTAGATGGTACAAATGATAGATCCCTCAGCAATCGTTATTACCAAACCTATAATTTTCTTCCTAGGACCTTCGAGGAGCATTTTTTCATGTCATATTGATATTTCGAATCATTATAATCAGTTAATTGTTTAGTTACCATAAAATTAACTTCTAAAACATATTGTTGCCTTCTGAAAACAGTATTATTGGTTCAAATAACAAGTCCTGTTCGTTGTACATTATATAAGGTCATTTATTTGTAGCTGCCATTTTTTTATATCCACCCCAAGTTGTCTTATTGCCCCAACACGCCTTTTGTGATATGTCGGTTTTAAACGCTGTTCTCTTTTTATTTCTAATATTTCATACTCGTAATAAGAATACTATACTAATCCATCATACTAAAGGAATATAAAAAAATTGTTGGGTAGGGATTCGTTAAATAAAAAACATAATTTCTTGATAAATGTTACAGATTTATTGAAATTTTAAAATACATTTTATTGCAATATAATACATCATTCAATACTTATGATTCCATGTGTGTCATAGGCCTCTCTTGCATTCACATCATGCCCCCTTTTTTTACCTGAGTCTTCACTTAATATCCATTTATTGCCTTACACGTTATGAAATTCCATGCCAAAGCATGTATATCTTTAAACGTTGCTAATGTTTATGAGATGAGAAATGTATTTATGTGGGTGACACATACTCTATGTCACAAATTGCTGTGAATAACATAGACATGCAACTTACGGGTGTATCTCAAACTCGAATGTCACGAGGGAAGAAAGAATTCGTATAAACATCAAATCTCGACAGTGGCTCAGTAGTTAAGGCGTCTGACCGGAGATAGAAAGGTCCTCGGTTCGAATCCCTGTCTGGGCGGTGATTTTCATAAGCCCTTAACCCACCTTCACCTCTGGTACAGAACGCTTCTGTGGCTCGGATTCCTCGTTAAACTGTTAGTCTCTTCTAAGGATAACAACTCTATGGTTGTGTACACTTTCAAAAGCAAAGATTCAAAACAGACGAAGGCCTAACGTGACCTAAACGAGCATTCATACTGCATTGAGGGGGGAGAGCAAACAGTCAGCCAGTCGGATGAACAATTTTAATATCACAATCGTCTCTTGTCTCTGAGCTCAACAAAAGTTTTAGGAAGGATTTGGGTAGGGATAAGGCAAATGGATGTAGGTATGGGCACTGTAGGTGAAACACGAGTGGTAATTGTAAATAATATACAGCAAACAGCGAGAACAATACCTGATGAGGATATGTACACACTTTTTCTATAGTTTCATTAACCCTGGAACCAGAAAAAATCAATCAGTAACAAATACCAGGTCACTGTTCACATTAGTATCGCCTCGCCTCTCACACACATCAACCATCTTTGCCATCTAGTAGCATGTGCGCAAGTATGAAACTGTTCACATCAGCATCATCTCATATCACCCACATGACAACAAGCCATCTAGTAACTTGTGCCCCTAGTACCACAAAGGCATGAGTAGATTCAAGAGCATTTCTTAACACAGGTTGCAATGTCGTACTTTTGATGCTCACTCACAGCTGCATACGTCGCAAAACACACATTATTGGTGAAAATGAACTACACACACTACATGCGGACAGACGAGAGAAAGAAAGGTACAACCATATTTACACTCTAGCTGTCTCCCCGTGCACACTGCATTTCAAGTCCAGAAACTGTGGACCCCCACATTATACCACTACATACAAGCAATGATCTGACTGTGGGTTTGTAACACAAGTTCTTCCTTCTCTGGTACATCCACTCATCACGATTTTTGCTCCGAAGGACATATAGTGAACAACCTGAGAAAAATAGATCGTACCCCAAAACTAACGGCAGCAAACTGTAAACAGAACAGTGAAATGGAAGAGTGCTTGGATTCCTGAAATCACTCCAGACGAATGCATGGATAGAGACCTTCAAAAGTCCATGGCCGAATTCCTCACCGTTTCTTGCCATACATCCTTTCTCACCTCTAATGACAATGACATCGACGAGCCCGAAAAAAGCCTGATATGCTGGAAATACTAGAATTTTGGATGGTCGTTGAAATTTGTCTGTATAACGATAGCACTGTGCCAGTAATAATACACGGTAGACTGGGAAGTTAAGATAGCCGCGACAAACACTTAATTTTGAAAATTCATTCACATTCAAAGGTATGGAAAAAACACATTACACACGATAATGTTACCATAATGCTCTTAGCTAACTCATAGTTTCATGGTCATCAAACAGACATCATAACCCACAAATTTTCATAGTAGATCCCTACACACTGAAAAGTATCCAAAACGTCACCATAGGTGCAGACACTGGTTCTATTACGCCGAAGATAGCACCCATACTTAAACTGTCGTAAATTGTTAGGTCATTTGTATGTGAAAGTGCGTGTTTGGATATTTTATCCACTCAGGCCTCATCACCTAAAGTCTAATGCCAGATTAGGGTCATGGTTAACTTAGGCGCCATACACCACTCAGAATTATTCTACCAATATCCAGTCCAACATCATTATACGCCATATACAGCTCTCCCAGCACTCTTCATATCTTCCAGTCATATCCAGCCCAGCTCCTTTATTATGTCACTTGTTGAATGTTTTCCACTAATAAATCTAGCTACCCTGCTTTGCACCATACATTTGATGTACAAAAAATGTGGAATCCATACTACACCACTATAGCCTGACTGTGTGTTTGTACCCAAGTACTATGCTTTTCTGCCCCCCCCCCCAATTAAATGTTTTTTACCCCGAAGTACATATAGTGAAAAACGTAAGAAACAGCAGTAAACTGTAAACAGCACAGTGGAATGGGAATAGTGCCTAAGCCCTGAAACAATGGTTAGAAACACAAATTGATGGTGGGTGATAATTCTATAACCAAATATTTTAGACTCAAATCCACAGAGAAATCACGCACACACGCACATTTCCATGCCTACACACAACAGCACCGAGATAGAACTCACACAGAGGAAGACGACATACACACACATTAGTGGAGGAAATAAACTACACATCCTACATCCAGACAAATGAGTTAAAGGAAGGCCTGACCATATTTACGCATACAAACCCAGAGAGAGACGTACACACACACACACACACACACACACACACACAACACACACAACACACGTACATGCAGACAGCAAGTTCGACATAAACAACAGCAAGCATCATGGGAACGATGAAGTGGGACAGAATTGTCGTTACCACTGATTAACTGGACAGAACTCTCGTTACAAAAATCATCAGACAGACGCCTACAGTGATATCGACACAACAACCACCCCAATTATGGCAACGAAAAAGTGGTGTAGAACCCCAATGGCTCATGAATAATCAAAAAATCATCAGTAACATGTGTGCAAGGTACCAAACTCTTCACATCAACATCGTCTCATTTATGTCACACTACAGACATCTCTACCATCCAGTATCACGTGTCCTAGGTACAAAACTGTTCACATCAGCACCACCACGTTTATCCCACACCTAAGCCTTTTCGGACATACAGTAACATATGCCGCAGGTACCATGAGTAGCAGTAGACACTTGGTCATCAGGACAGATGTCATAATTCACATATTCATATCAGGTCTCACCAAGATATCCATACGTCACCACACATAAGCACACACACAAACATAAGTGCAGGATCATCACATCATATATCCAGACAAACGAGTTGAGGGAAGGTATCAGTATATTTATACATGCATACACAGAAAGAAGCACACACACGTGCATTTCTATGCCTACAGCGATCTACACACAACAACTAGACCAGTCATGACAACGAAAAAGTTGAGATGACCCCCACATGACTGGCCAAATATCATCAGACAGACGTGTTAGAGTGTGTGCAATGGATGACATGTTGTCGCCATCCATCCCAGTACTTATGCCATATGGGTTATTCATCACACCCAACTGGTTACGTCCACAATCAACACTGATGGCCACTGATGGTAAAATCTCGATATGGAGTAGACTCCTAACACCATAATTAGACACACAACCACTTAGAAAGACACACACACGCCCATGTATACACACAATTCCATACATCACTACACACATACAGGAAACTCGAGGAAAGGGACTGAACACCCTACATTCAGACCGAATAGGTGCGGCATGTATGAAGTATGATATGTCTTTGTCACACACATCAGTGCTCATCACACCCAACTGATTACGTCCACCATCAATACTAATGGTCACTGATGGTGAAATCTCGATATGGAGTAGACTCCTATCGCCATAAATAGAAACACAACCACATAGGAACATGCACACACACACATATGTCCATGCATACACCACAATTCTATATGTTACCACAAACATACAAGTAACTGAACGAAAGGAACTCCACACTTCACATCCAGACTGAGATGTTACAGGATGGTCAGAGGACAGCATGTTTTTACAATACACCTCAATACTCACCACACTCACCTGATTTCATGTGCCATCATTATAGATGGCTACTGGAACTAATCTCTTGTACACTGTTTAGGTCAAAGTCATTTGTTAAAAGCAGCTCCTGAAATACTTATTTGAGTCAACCTGCCAAGCGGGCGTGGACGAGACAGGGCCCCCTCCTCACGGACAGAAATACCGCAATATGACGGATCTAAAATCGACTGGGGCCTAATACCGGTAACCGCATTTGTAGGACCACACCGAGGACCGGAATTTCGAAGCGGGCGAAAGCGGTTATGAGCGCCTGTATACCGACCTACAAACACGATATACGTGCCCGCTATGAGGTGGGGGCCCTGTCTCGCCACGCCCGCTTGGCAGGTTGACTCAAATAAGTATTTCAGGAGCTGCTTTTAACAAATGACTTTGACTAAACAGTGTACAAGAGATTAGTTCCAGTAGCCATCTATAATGATGGCACATGAAATCAGGTGAGTGTGGTGAGTATTGAGGTGTATTGTAAAAACATGCTGTCCTCTGACCATCCTGTAACATCTCAGTCTGGATGTGAAGTGTGGAGTTCCTTTCGTTCAGTTACTTGTATGTTTGTGGTAACATATAGAATTGTGGTGTATGCATGGACATATGTGTGTGTGTGCATGTTCCTATGTGGTTGTGTTTCTATTTATGGCGATAGGAGTCTACTCCATATCGAGATTTCACCATCAGTGACCATTAGTATTGATGGTGGACGTAATCAGTTGGGTGTGATGAGCACTGATGTGTGTGACAAAGACATATCATACTTCATACATGCCGCACCTATTCGGTCTGAATGTAGGGTGTTCAGTCCCTTTCCTCGAGTTTCCTGTATGTGTGTAGTGATGTATGGAATTGTGTGTATACATGGGCGTGTGTGTGCCTTTCTAAGTGGTTGTGTGTCTAATTATGGTGATAGGAGTCTACTCCATATCGAGATTTTACCATCAGTGGCCATCAGTGTTGATTGTGGACGTAACCAGTTGGGTGTGATGAATAACCCATATGGCATAAGTACTGGGATGGATGGCGACAACATGTCATCCATTGCACACACTCTAACACGTCTGTCTGATGATATTTGGCCAGTCATGTGGGGGTCATCTCAACTTTTTCGTTGTCATGACTGGTCTAGTTGTTGTGTGTAGATCGCTGTAGGCATAGAAATGCACGTGTGTGTGCTTCTTTCTGTGTATGCATGTATAAATATACTGATACCTTCCCTCAACTCGTTTGTCTGGATATATGATGTGATGATCCTGCACTTATGTTTGTGTGTGTGCTTATGTGTGGTGACGTATGGATATCTTGGTGAGACCTGATATGAATATGTGAATTATGACATCTGTCTGATGACCAAGTGTCTACTGCTACTCATGGTACCTGCGGCATATGTTACTGTATGTCCGAAAAGGCTTAGGTGTGGGATAAACGTGGTGGTGCTGATGTGAACAGTTTTGTACCTAGGACACGTGATACTGGATGGTAGAGATGTCTGTAGTGTGACATAAATGAGACGATGTTGATGTGAAGAGTTTGGTACCTTGCACACATGTTACTGATGATTTTTTGATTATTCATGAGCCATTGGGGTTCTACACCACTTTTTCGTTGCCATAATTGGGGTGGTTGTTGTGTCGATATCACTGTAGGCGTCTGTCTGATGATTTTTGTAACGAGAGTTCTGTCCAGTTAATCAGTGGTAACGACAATTCTGTCCCACTTCATCGTTCCCATGATGCTTGCTGTTGTTTATGTCGAACTTGCTGTCTGCATGTACGTGTGTTGTGTGTGTGTTGTGTGTGTGTTGTGTGTGTGTTGTGTGAGTGTGTGTGTACGTCTCTCTCTGGGTTTGTATGCGTAAATATGGTCAGGCCTTCCTTTAACTCATTTGTCTGGATGTAGGATGTGTAGTTTATTTCCTCCACTAATGTGTGTGTATGTCGTCTTCCTCTGTGTGAGTTCTATCTCGGTGCTGTTGTGTGTAGGCATGGAAATGTGCGTGTGTGCGTGATTTCTCTGTGGATTTGAGTCTAAAATATTTGGTTATAGAATTACACCCACCATCAATTTGTGTTTCTAACCATTGTTTCAGGGCTTAGGCACTATTCCATTCCACTGTGCTGTTTACAGTTTACTGCTGTTTCTTACGTTTTTCACTATATGTACTTCGGGGTAAAAAACATTTAATTGGGGGGGGGGGCAGAAAAGCATAGTACTTGGGTACAAACACACAGTCAGGCTATAGTGGTGTAGTATGGATTCCACATTTTTTGTACATCAAATGTATGGTGCAAAGCAGGGTAGCTAGATTTATTAGTGGAAAACATTCAACAAGTGACATAATAAAGGAGCTGGGCTGGATATGACTGGAAGATATGAAGAGTGCTGGGAGAGCTGTATATGGCGTATAATGATGTTGGACTGGATATTGGTAGAATAATTCTGAGTGGTGTATGGCGCCTAAGTTAACCATGACCCTAATCTGGCATTAGACTTTAGGTGATGAGGCCTGAGTGGATAAAATATCCAAACACGCACTTTCACATACAAATGACCTAACAATTTACGACAGTTTAAGTATGGGTGCTATCTTCGGCGTAATAGAACCAGTGTCTGCACCTATGGTGACGTTTTGGATACTTTTCAGTGTGTAGGGATCTACTATGAAAAATGTGGGTTATGATGTCTGTTTGATGACCATGAAACTATGAGTTAGCTAAGAGCATTATGGTAACATTATCGTGTGTAATGTGTTTTTTCCATACCTTTGAATGTGAATGAATTTTCAAAATTAAGTGTTTGTCGCGGCTATCTTAACTTCCCAGTCTACCGTGTATTATTACTGGCACAGTGCTATCGTTATACAGACAAATTTCAACGACCATCCAAAATTCTAGTATTTCCAGCATATCAGGCTTTTTTCGGGCTCGTCGATGTCATTGTCATTAGAGGTGAGAAAGGATGTATGGCAAGAAACGGTGAGGAATTCGGCCATGGACTTTTGAAGGTCTCTATCCATGCATTCGTCTGGAGTGATTTCAGGAATCCAAGCACTCTTCCATTTCACTGTTCTGTTTACAGTTTGCTGCCGTTAGTTTTGGGGTACGATCTATTTTTCTCAGGTTGTTCACTATATGTCCTTCGGAGCAAAAATCGTGATGAGTGGATGTACCAGAGAAGGAAGAACTTGTGTTACAACCCACAGTCAGATCATTGCTTGTATGTAGTGGTATAATGTGGGGTCCACAGTTTCTGGACTTGAAATGCAGTGTGCACGGGGAGACAGCTAGAGTGTAAATATGGTTGTACCTTTCTTTCTCTCGTCTGTCCGCATGTAGTGTGTGTAGTTCATTTTCACCAATAATGTGTGTTTTGCGACGTATGCAGCTGTGAGTGAGCATCAAAAGTACGACATTGCAACCTGTGTTAAGAAATGCTCTTGAATCTACTCATGCCTTTGTGGTACTAGGGGCACAAGTTACTAGATGGCTTGTTGTCATGTGGGTGATATGAGATGATGCTGATGTGAACAGTTTCATACTTGCGCACATGCTACTAGATGGCAAAGATGGTTGATGTGTGTGAGAGGCGAGGCGATACTAATGTGAACAGTGACCTGGTATTTGTTACTGATTGATTTTTTCTGGTTCCAGGGTTAATGAAACTATAGAAAAAAGTGTGTACATATCCTCATCAGGTATTGTTCTCGCTGTTTGCTGTATATTATTTACAATTACCACTCGTGTTTCACCTACAGTGCCCATACCTACATCCATTTGCCTTATCCCTACCCAAATCCTTCCTAAAACTTTGTTGAGCTCAGAGACAAGAGACGATTGTGATATTAAAATTGTTCATCCGACTGGCTGACTGTTTGCTCTCCCCCTCAATGCAGTATGAATGCTCGTTTAGGTCACGTTAGGCCTTCGTCTGTTTTGAATCTTTGCTTTTGAAAGTGTACACAACCATAGAGTTGTTATCCTTAGAAGAGACTAACAGTTTAACGAGGAATCCGAGCCACAGAAGCGTTCTGTACCAGAGGTGAAGGTGGGTTAAGGGCTTATGAAAATCACCGCCCAGACAGGGATTCGAACCGAGGACCTTTCTATCTCCGGTCAGACGCCTTAACTACTGAGCCACTGTCGAGATTTGATGTTTATACGAATTCTTTCTTCCCTCGTGACATTCGAGTTTGAGATACACCCGTAAGTTGCATGTCTATGTTATTCACAGCAATTTGTGACATAGAGTATGTGTCACCCACATAAATACATTTCTCATCTCATAAACATTAGCAACGTTTAAAGATATACATGCTTTGGCATGGAATTTCATAACGTGTAAGGCAATAAATGGATATTAAGTGAAGACTCAGGTAAAAAAAGGGGGCATGATGTGAATGCAAGAGAGGCCTATGACACACATGGAATCATAAGTATTGAATGATTATTATATTGCAATAAAATGTATTTTAAAATTTCAATAAATCTGTAACATTTATCAAGAAATTATGTTTTTATTTAACGAATCCCCTACCCAACAATTTTTTTATATTCCTTTAGTATGATGGATTAGTATAGTATTCTTATTACGAGTATGAAATATTAGAAATAAAAAGAGAACAGCGTTTAAAACCGACATATCACAAAAGGCGTGTTGGGGCAATAAGACAACTTGGGGTGGATATAAAAAAATGGCAGCTACAAATAAATGACCTTATATAATGTACAACGAACAGGACTTGTTATTTGAACCAATAATACTGTTTTCAGAAGGCAACAATATGTTTTAGAAGTTAATTTTATGGTAACTAAACAATTAACTGATTATAATGATTCGAAATATCAATATGACATGAAAAAATGCTCCTCGAAGGTCCTAGGAAGAAAATTATAGGTTTGGTAATAACGATTTGCTGAGGGATCTATCATTTGTACATCTAGTAGTGTATAACATGACGCGCACATTCCACGCCAGAAAATCCGTAATAATACGCTCGAAATAGCGTATGCTGCATGTTCAGAAAAAAAATTAGGCTCATATAACAAAGCAGTCAATAGAGTTGTGTGATTACCATATGTATTCTTTGCGCTGAAAAATAATATTGCGTGCCATACTTGGATGCCCGGCGAATGTAACGTCCTTAATATTAAAGAAGGTGTATGCTAATTAGCGAGCAATACGGAATCGGCCATATTTCCCCACATAGTAACTAATAAAACGAATGTGAATGCATTGGTGTATGATTACACATTACTTCCAAGAGAGGGGTACGACGTGTAGATAACCTCCTCGTGGTGTACCCTGGACAACGGACTGCTGATGCAGGACGGCTGATAATCTACACAATAGGCGACCGAACTAGATCCCGTATCTCTCACGGTCACACAAAGCAACATCAGAATATTAGTTGCTTGCCATACGACAAATAAATAAATAACTTCCAAGAGACAGTTTTCGAGAGAAACAATATACCCAAGTAACTCCGAAATTCCAGTATTTCCAGCATATCAAGCTTTTTCTAGGAGTGATTTCAGGAAACCATGGAAAACCGAAATCATGATGGCCTGATGTACATTCGACCACATGTCCTCCCGAAAGCTCACCCACCACGCTCGGTGCTGACTACTGTAGGTAAAAAAAAGGGGGGGGATATGTGAAGGCAAGAAAGGCCTATGACGCACATGAAATAAAACTATAAGTACTGAATGATGTATTATTATCCAATAAAATGTATTTCAATAAATTATTTAACTAAACCCCTACCGCGCAATTTAGTATATTCCTTGAGTAAGATGGGATAGTTTTGTACCCTTATCACGAGTATGAAATACTTGAAATGGAGAGATAACATAGTTTATAAGTGCCATATCACAAGAGTCGCGTTGGGTATCATTGAAAGACATGAAGCAGATGAAATAGATCTCTGTGAGTGTATAAGTAACACATTGGTAATGAGGATGTTGGGATGAAATAAATATCACCGAAAATTCCATTAAATGTGATGTTAAGAGCAATAAGACAATTGGAGTGGCAAAAAAATGGCGGTTAGATCCATAGAAGAAAATGACCTTACAAAATGTGTATGAGGTATATGAAAGAGATGAGGGGGGGGGGGATTTTCAAGTAAGGACTTATTGGTGCCAAATAATAGTATTTGCAGAAGGAAACAATAAGTTTTGCCCAAAAACTATGAAAATAAATAATTTTTGAAGTTAATTTATGGTAATTTAACAATCAAAGAATTAAAATACTTCAATATATCAATAACACATGACAAAATACTAGGAAGAAATTTCATAACGAACGTTAACAGCAAGCAAGCGGATTTCCTAATGTTATTCTTGATAGCGGTGTCCTGTGACGTCGCTAATTGTGCGCTGAAAATTAAATGGCGTGTGATACTTCCACTGTTCGCCTGCGGGAGCGTTGTGTCAGAAATACTCAGATTGAGTGTCCTTGCTGTCGCGTCATAGGTTAGCGGTACATCCCGGAAATAGTCGTGCAAATTGAGGTCAGCGGTGATGACAAGCTGTGCGGTTGACAGGTGGCGACGCGCCCGTAGGTGAACTAGTGACGTCACATGGGTGACACTAGCGCCATCAGTTAGTGTTGCCACCTGGCGGGTGTTTTTGCTTCCCCGAACGGGAACCAACGCGTCACCCGGAAATAGCGCTGCGCTAGGAAACTATGCACTCCAGGAATAGCGGCTAACGGGACCCGACGCGTCAACTGTGGCGCGCGCTGGGAATAGCAACAACCGTTGTCGCCTGCGGGGTTGTGCGCCCGACTAAGCTCAGATAGATTCAGGTTACGCGAGCCATGGAATGTCTGCGCAGATTGAGGTTTGTGCTTCCATCTGGGCGGGCGGTCAAGGAACTATCGTTTGCGCAAACGCGGCCGGTGCTGCCCCCCTAGCGGCCACCAAATGAACTAACGGTCCGCTGATTGGCTTATTCAAAAGCCCGCCGGAGAGGGAGGGGAAGGGAGGTCCCCCCACCACCCCCCTTCAAGGTCAAGGTCAAAAAAGACGCCAGCTCCGCCTTAGTCCTACTACTACTGCAGGTGTTTCCTGTCTGATCTGTTTGTGCAACCGTAAGCAACACAAGCTGGCATTATATAAAAAAACTTTGGAATATTAGAAAATTAAATATTCACAGCAGCAAACACGGTGCAACAGCGCAATGTTTTGGGGTATCTGTTATGTCGCCGCGCATGCGCAGTAGGGGCCGAGTGTTTAAAGCCGGCTTCACAGACTTAAGGGGGGTTTAGACGACCGGACCGGATCTGAAAAAACGGGCCCGATAAAACGGGCACCCGATAAAGGGTTCCCCCACCACTCTACCAGATTTTCCCTTGGTCGATTGTTACACGACCAGTTATCCGGTCCGATGTCCCCGGTCCGTTTTTTCTTCCGAAACTGTCTATGTCAGCTCTCACAGATTGTTGGTGTGCATATTGTCACGCCCAGATTTTCAGATTCTCATGTTCAATTCCTCATGTTTTGTAACTTTTTTAAGATCTTTTAACACCCAATAGTATACATGGAGAAATAATTCTGATGTAGAAATTTATGGAAATGTTTTGGTAAGAATTTATTGGACCTATTCTTCAGCATCGACCATAACTTTTATAATTTGCCATGTCCTCACATTGCAGCTCTTTCACTAAACTTTGATGAACTCCCATCATATCAAGTCTCGTAATCCACGGTCTAACCTAAATATGTTTACTTCTCTTCTTTATTTTCAATAAAATGCGTATTGTGACAGTTGCAGTAACTGCGTCTGCAAAAGCTTTCAGGTTTTCATTCATTTCAGAGAACTATGACGAAAAATTTTATATAGTGTAATGGGACTGAAAAAATATCATAAAATATCTTTGATAAAAGAAATATGATAAAATGTTTTATAAAAGATCTTGGAAAAAAATCTTTTATTGTAATGCCGGCCATACTCTTGCTACCTACTTAGATCTTTATTAAAATACAGTTCGTTGCTTGGGTCCCATAAATGTTTTAAAGATTTGAGAACCTCAAGCATGTTGGTAATACATTCATTTTCTCGGTTATCTATTTCCTTTTTCCATTGCTGAATAGAATAATCAAGTGAAATGAACAAACACCACAACACATAAAACAAATACGCCCGCGACAAAGAATAACAATGAGGTGGAGGGGGTGACTTGGAACGCGGGTCGCGTGGTTGTAACTTGCCTAGGCAGCGGGATACACAAACATGGCCGTTGAGGCCGCGACAAAAAAAAAAAAAAAAAAAAAAAAAAAAAAAAAAAAAAAAAAAAAAAAAAAAAAAAAAAAAAGGTTGAACGGAGTACAGAAACAAAATAGGGATTAGTTCATATTTTGGCACGGCAACTCTGGCAAACAGAAAAACACATTTTGAAAAATTTAGCTAAATATCAGAGCAATGCGTTTTATAATATTCTGATGTGTAAAGAGGGATTTCATTTAATCAGACGGAAATCATTGATTTCGTTTTATAAATTATCTTTAAAGTAATTAAATTAGAACAACAAAAGGCATTCTTCATAACATTTTTACTACCGACACTCAAAAAGGTTTTATGGAGAATACTGGACTGTTTGAAGAAGAGCAACAATGTACAGTATCAGATATTACCTTACAATTCAGTGTGTGGTGGTTAAAATGGATAGGAGGGATAAACGAATCATATTTATTGTTAGTTAGTTCATCATCCGCATTCTTGATTAGGCGTAGCGAGATAGTGCTTCTGTCGGAGCGTGGAAACGCAACTTGAAACAGCTTGGAGATTTGTTCTTCTAGAATCTAGACCCTAGAGAGACATTTCTATGTTGCGTCGCATTCCGCCTCTGTGCTGAGCTTATCTGACCCCATAATCGTACTTCCGGATACACGGGACCTACATTCCTGTCTGTGTACCCACACAACAAACTGGAACCGAAATATCTAAACACACCTCATAAAACTTGGTTCTACAACATTCTCCGTACGACTAATTTCGAGACTAGCTAGAAATAAGAATATCAGAATAGTTCGCACTCTGTACGATAAGTTCTATACGTGGTTTTTCTTACACACACAATACAAGCGTGCGCTAAAAATTATTGAAGGGAAAAGGGAGAATACTTGGACAATAGAAAGAAACCATTTCAAAAACTTACGAACAATGACAACCTTCCTATCATCTTTTGTAGCAAACAATGCCGACAAACAAAGTTGAAACATTTAGTCCATATGAAATATCCACGTCAGCGATAGGAGAGCAATGAAAAAAATTCAGATAATATATTCAATGCTCTATCGCAAAAAAAAAAAAAAAAAAAAAAAAAAAAAAAAATAATAAATAAATAAAAAAAAAATATATAAAAAAAATTCTTTGTTACAATCTTTAAACCTTAAATTATTTTATCTTGAGATTCCCGATCTTCAAAACGAGCTTGACTGAGAACCCCCCCCCCCCCGCCCCCACGTAGCCCAGCGTAGCTTTCCACCCCCAACCCTTTTCCGTCCCCCCCCCCCTAGACAGAGCCACGTAGTTTATAACGCTCCCTAACGCATAATTTACTGTAAACCAGAACAGTAATATTCCAGTTGTCGCGTATATACAAAACGTGTCACAAATTGGGGTTATCCATCGTGCCGAAAAAAATGGCCTCCCAACAAGTTACCCTACACAAATTACGTGACTGTATTTTTATAAAGTTTAAGTACTTTCTGCTTAGTATTATAAACCATTTGCTACCGCCGTTCTTTGATTTAAAGCTATGTATCGTGAATAGAGCTTTAGTTCAAAGAGATCGGATTCCACTTTAACATAAAAATTCAGCCATGACAAAAACTAATTCAAAGCATCTTGAAACCAAGAAACTGCGGCAAAAATAATTATCCAGTTACCATACCACACGAATTTACTTTATACCACATTAAACTTTACTATTGTTATTGATAATTGCTCTTTGACAACAAGATGGTCAGCGTTTGGAATTTATGGATATTCTAACGACTGATTTTTGTATTTGTTTTTTAGCCTATGAGCTTCACCTTGGAGATATTATCACTGACTAATATGTGTTATGAATCTGACAAGTTATTTAAATATTATGTACACTTACAAGCTTAATTTGATTCGTTAAGAGATGTTTACGCCTTGAAGAATACATTAATCATTTTTATAATAATCATCATGAGCAGCTTCCAACCACTGGGCAGGTCCACTTATATAATGATTGTTAATGGACAGTTTTTTTTTTTCTCCTCAAGTGCGGTCGAATGACTTTTGTTCTTGGGAAAATAATGCTGCACATTATAATATTTAATCAAATTGCAATGGAGCACATGCTCCGGTGGCAATTTTCCTATACACCCATCTTCTCCCTTTCATGCACCCACCTACATTTGCCCTCTGCAAATTTTAGCTTTAAATTCTTTCAACGTTTTTGGTAAATTATTCATCATTTCTCTTGGTAACTTATTCAAGAGAAATGCTGAATAATATCATCTGTATTTACTTAAATGTTATACTGCGTGTCTTCTAACTAGTCTCATGTTTTACCTGTCACTGTTTTTGCCAGCACCAAAAAAATTTTATCTCATGCGAATGGAAATATCTGTGTTTATCTTTTATATTTAAATAAAAATGTTGGAGAGAGGGGGAGCCTGGACGGAAAAGAGATTTTTTTCGCCTATCGTATGGTTAGTTCTATTTATATATTTTAACTTGAATTAAGTTTAGGCTGTAAAGTTTATGTGACTGTTGAACTATTTACTTTTACTGTCGGATACTGCAAATTAAAACAGTCAACCGTTGTACTGAGCGATGTGTTTGCGGACAGCGAATCTGGTGAGTCACTTCTCATTGTGCAACCGCGTTAACGATGCTTTAAGCCTTGTAATAGGAAGAAAGCGAATAGACAAACAGCACAGATGAACTCTCGCTGCTGGCCAAGATTGATAGTCACGTGATGATGACTTGTAGTAATCACGGCGTAATTGAATTGTAATGTTAATCCAATCGTTTTTGTTTCGGATTTAATGTTGTATACGTTTCGCATCTCATCGAGTCATCAACTACGATTCCGTACAGAAAATTTATATTTTGTTTTCAAGGTTTGATCATTCTGAACTAAATTTTGCCAGCACTAATGATATCAATATCGATCAGCCTTAAAGCTCGATTTTTCACGTGCTGAATACTTTCATCCTGCTTTTTGCAAAGACGTTTCGACATTTTGTAAATTAAGTAGCAAACAAAATTTATTATTATATTAAGAAACAATGTAACTAAACACTTGTAAACGAAACGTAAATTATTAGTCAGCAAACCAAGTACAACATTTATATGATTAAAAAATTGCATTGGCGTTAACAGCAACTAAGCAACTGTGCAAAAATGGGCTACAACTTTCCTGTATTTACAGAATAATTATGTCATTTTATTGTACCGAGAACGTAGATCGGTTTCTAGCAGGATATAATCACAAAGGAAACCACAAAGAATCAATGCAGGAACAAATAACTGGACACACGCATTAATTGAGGTATGTTAATTTCACTACCGTTGGCAACTACTTACCATTTAACAATATATTACAAGTTCCTGAATAACCTTAAGCTGTATGTGTCTCTTGGCTGGTACTAAACAATTAACTAAGACGATCTCGAGATCTCCTGGTACTTATTGCATCACAATTATATTGTTTGTGAAGTGATTTCAGCCATACGCTGAATATGCAGGATATGCATACAGCAAAGTATTAAAAGCAATACAGTGACGTTTTAGAGCACTGGTAATAGTAGTAGAGTCACATTGCTACTGATTCTGCTTGTTTATATTTAACAAAGTACTGCTGGATAACGTCACGTGACTACGTGCTCCCTCGTCATTTGGGCTCAAATTAATGGCGAGTGACAGGTAATAATAATATTTAATTAAATTGCATTGAAGTGCACGCTCCGGTGGCAATTTCCCTACCACCCATCATCCCCCTTCTCAACACCCACTTACATTTGCCCTCGGCAAATTTCAACTTAAAATCCTTCAACGTTTTTGGTAAATTATTCATCATTTCTCTTGTTAATTTATTCCAATCCCTGACACCCTTACCGAAAAATGAGAATCTTCATACTGTACACCTTTGTACCTGAAATCGCCTACTAGATTCTGGTCATGGTCATCTTTTCCCTTCCATGCATTACTTTTAATTTTTACACTAATATCTATCCATGCCTTGTCACCATTACAAGACATGTACACTCCCATGACCTTCTTCACCCTTCTCCTGTCTTGCAATGAATCCCATTCCAGCTCCTTAATCATATCTGTAACTGATTGCAATCTGCGGTAATTTCCAGAAACAAATCTAGCAGCCCTTTATTGCATCCTCTCCAACTCCTATATTTGATACTCAAAATGTGGGTCCCATACTACACTACCATATTCAAGCAATGGTCTGACCAAAGTTTTGTAACCCAATTCCTTTACTTCTCTCGTACATCCCCTCATCACTCTCTCCAACAAGTGGAGAATTTTGAAACTTTTTCCTACTGCCTGACCAATGTGTCCTGCCCAGTTAAGTTTGTTTTCAAATGTAATGCCAAGATATTTACATTTCAAGTCTTCAACAAGCAATATTGCCTCACCTTATAATCATAATCAACCTTTAGTTTTTTATTTGTGTATGTAATAAGATGACTCTTTTTTGCATTTATCTTCATCCCATGTTTACCAACTCAATTAGATATCCTGTCCAGATCACCCTGCAACTATTTACAGTCCTCTACCGTTTTGACCCTTTTATATAGCATTATATCATCTGCAAACAATCTAATTTCTGACAGTAAACAATCAACACAATTCTTCATTAGAATAATGAATTGCATTGGTCCCAATATACTACCTTGTGGCACTCTCATTTTTACTTCTACTTCTTTTGATACTGCATTTCCTACCCTAACTTTCTGTTTTCTACCTTTTAAAAATTCTTCTATCCAGTTAATCACTTTCTCATCCACTCCAGTAGTTTTTACCTTATATACTACCATTTTATGGCTCACCCTGTCAAAAGCCTTTGAAAGATCTAGTGCTACACTATCAATTTGGCCTCCCTTGTCCATTTCATCTGAAATATCTTGCATACGCGTATATCCCACCAATTGAGATTCGCATGAATATCCTTGCCTAAAGCCATGTTGCCTGCTTGAAAACCACTTACGCTCCTCACATATATTTCTGATGTGGTTGCATATCAATCTCTCCAATATGTACTGCTTTCACTGAGGCGCAGGAAAACGACGTCACACAGAAGTGCGTCACTTCCGGTGTCATTCGATGACGGGAAAATGGTAATACTCCGGTAAAAAGTGATGTTTCACCTGTCATAATGCCACGTACACTTCGAAAGCGTAATCCTAATTCCACCAAATAAGTAATTGTAAATTTTAATGTGCTCAACTTTTTAGATTACAACGGCTCGTTCAAACTGAAATTTCGATAACAGACTGATATGGTATCACTGCTATTTAACTTGTAATACGATGAGAACAGAAGTATTACAGTAGCCATGCCAGCAGACTGAACCACGTCGCCCGGTTTTATATAGACTATAGGTGGAGTTAAATTTGTAATCATTATTAAAACACACCACTTTCGTATTGAGAATATAGTAAAATTAATAATACTAACAATAATAGTTGTAAACACTAATAATAATATTCACAAAAACTAGTAATAATATTCATAAATAAAATAATAAATTAACGTTGGCAGATGGACAAAATTTTAAATTACGTAAATGGTAGCATTAGAACTACGCGGTCGATGTGGGCGTAACACTATGAGAGGTGAAACCCGTTTCGTGTCTTCCGCGCGCCACCGTAGCAAAATATATCAGTGCCCGCAGAGTGCCCGAACTACCTTGCACAAAACTTAATTTCTCAATCAGTAGGCATAGTCTTAATAGAAGGAAATTAAATACGTACATCGGTTTCTTAAATCACTGTCATATTATTACGGACCCGGGGGGTCGCTAGAATTTTTTTACTTGTAAAGGAGGTCGAACATTCAAGACGTTGAAAACCTCTGGCTTAGATGAAGTGAACCATATCTCCGGATATATTATATGATAAAGGAGGTGGATTGGGAGTCATTGGAAGACAGGAGGAGGGTGAGGAGTGCTGGGAATGTACAAGGCATAAGTTGGTGATTGGGTTTGACGGTAGAAGATTTAGGAATAGTGCATGGAAGGGAAAAGATGAACATAACCACAAGCTGGCATAAGGGAGGGGATTAATTTTCTTTTGTGGGTAAAGGTGTTAGGGATTGGAACAAATTACCAAGTGGTGAATAATTTATCAAAAATACTGAAGGAATTTAAAATAATAATTCGTAAATCACAAAAGTAAATGGGGGAAGAATTTAACACTCTAATGATATAACATAATAAAAAAAAGGGTAAGAAAGGGTAGTAGAAGAGATAGTAGGTGAAGATCAGTTTGGGTTTAGGAAAAATCGCGGTACAAGGGAAGCAATTCTGTCTTTAAGATTAATACTTCAAGGGCGGCTCAAGAAAAACAAAGATACTTTTATGGCATTTGTTGATTTAGAAAAAGCGTTTGATAATGTTAGGTGGGACAAGATGTTCAAAATTTTAAAGAAGTCAGGTCTAAAGTATCGAGATAGAAGAATACTCTATAAACTATATAAGAATCAAGTGGCGGTAATAAAAGTAGAGAATCACGAGAGACATGCATCAGTTAAAAAGGGTGTGAGACAAGGTTGTAGTCTATCCCCGTTAATATTCAACTTGTATGTAGAGGCAGCAATGAAGAAAGTCAAAGAAAAATTTCCATGTGGCATAAGTTTTCTGGGAGAAAAAATCAGTATGCTACGTTTTGCTGATGACATTGTCTTGTTAGCAGAGAGGGCTGAGGATATTGAGAAGTTACTGAATGGCATGAACGAAATACTGAAGGAAGATTTTGGACTGAATATAAATCAAAGCAAGACAAAAGTGATGAAATGTAGCAGAAATGATACCAATACTAGATTAAATATAAAAATAGGATCGGATGCAATAGGAGAAGTAAGCGAATTCTGTTACTTGGGAAGTAAAATTACAACCGATGGCCGAAGCAAGAATGATGTCAAAAGCAGAATAGCACTAGCAAAAAGAGCTTTCATGAAAAAGAGAAACCTTTTAGTTTCAAATATTGATCTAGGAATTAGAAAGAACTTTTTGAAACTCTTTGTGTGGAGCACAGCTCTTTATGGTAGCGAAACGTGGACTTTAGGAATACCGGAAAGAAAGAAAATTGAAGCATTTGAAATGTGGTGTTACAGAAGAATGCTGAAAATTAAGTGGACAGACAAAGTAAGAAATGAACGAGTTTTGGAAATGATGGGTGAGAAAAGAAGTTTATGGAAGAAGCTTACAGAAAGAAGAGACAGGCTGGTAGGTCATATTTTGAGACATGCTGGATTGGTTAACTTGTTAGTGGAGGGAACAGTCGAAGGTAAGAACTGTAGAGGAAGACAGAGATTAGAATATATGAAACAGATAATTGATGACGTGGGCTGTAAGGGGTATGTAGAAATGAAGAGGTTAGCACAGGATAGGAAAGGATGGAGGATTGCATCAAACCAGTCGAAAGACTGACGACCAAAAAAAAAAAAAAAAAAAAAAAATTACATGACTAAGGGAATTGCCACCGGAGCATGTGCTCCATCGCAATTAAATTAATAATAATAATAACATCGTTGGATGATACCTGACCTGAAGCGACACCACATTACAGCACCTCAAAACAAGTTGGTACCGTGACTTTCCAAAATGACAGCTGTCAAATGGGCGTGGCGAGAACGCGGTGATGTGTCGTCATTGTAACTGTACTTTGTAGTTTGTAAACAGACTGGCGCGGGGAGAATCCTTTCTTCCTACTGATAATATTCACCAAAATAATATAAACATTTATGTTTTATGGATATGAACAAACTAAAGATTCTATATCAAGGCTGTCCAGCCAATTTTGGATGTGGGCCACAATTTATGAAATATAATCAAAAAGTAAAAAACATCAATGTGACCTTTGCAGAGGTTTTTGAGCTATCATATTCTTGACCGGGGGTGCAAGGGTTTGGGAGAGGCTAAACTAGCCTTTTCCAACCAAATGTCAAGCTCTCCTTCACGTGGTGCACCCTGTTTGCACGGACGAGGCTCTGGCGACTGAAAGATTCCCGGTATAAGGAGTCACCTGCTGCTTGCCAACGGTCTCAGAAAGGAGGGCGGAAGAGTGGGGAGTGGTTCAGGACACCCTCTTGCCCTTGGGGTTGGAAACGGCCCCTAAAGGCGGATGAATCAGAAATGATCAACGGCATGGGGATTCAGAAGGCAACGAGGAACCACTGCATTAAAGACCCAAAGGGTATCCCAACGACATGTAATCCTCTCAAATTACATATATCATGATGGCTTCATCCTGGGTAAAATATTCCGGAGGTAAAATAGTCCCCCAATCGGATCTCCGGGTGGGGACTGCTCAGGGAGGAGTCATCAGAATGGATAGAAACATTCTACGAGTCGGAGCGTGGAATATTAGAAGTCTGAATAGGGCAGGTAGGTTAGAAAACTTAAAAAGGGAGATGGAACAACTTAAGTTAGATGTTGTTGGGATTAGTGAAATTAAATGAAAGGACGCACAGGATTTCTGGTCTGGGAAACACAGGAAAATTAGCACACACGCTGTCAATGGAGTCACTGGTGTAGGATTTGTAATGAACAAGAAAGTAGGGAAACGGGTGAGTTATTATGAACAGTTTAGTGACAGGATTATTTTGATGAGGTTAGAAACTAAGCCCGTCCCAACCACATTAGTACAAGTGTATATGCCAACGTCACAGGAAGATGACGAAGAAATAGAAAAAATATACGCTGAAATTGAAGAATTAATCCAATATGTTAAATACTGGAGAGGGTGATAGCGAGAAGTACCAGAGAAGTGAGGAAAACAGGGTACAAAACTTGTCCAGGCCCTTGCCTGAGTATGGTGGTATAGTATGGGACGCATACAATGCGTAGAAAATACAGGAGTGTAATGAAGGGAATCTACATTTCTATGTGGAAACTACCGTAGAAAATAATCAGTAACTCATATGATATACGAACTAGGTTGGGAATTATTGGAAGACTAGAGGTGGATGCAAAGAATGCTGGATGTGAGTAAGGGATACATTGGTGAAAAGGCCTGGATGGATATTAGGAGAAGAATTACGAGCAAAATGTGGAATGAAGTAGACGTCCATAAAGATAAAGCAGCTTTTGATTCCAAGCATAAGGAATTGGGAACGTTCTCATTTGTGGGTAAGGTCATCAGGGACTAGACTAACTTAGTGAGGGATGTGTTGAAAAATAAACCTCAAAGGCCAAGAGAATGTAAAGAAAAACCAAATAATTCATAGCAGGTTTATAGGAAATCGTTGATAGTTCGTATGTTCTACAGTGGTTAATAATTAAAAAAATCCAGTCTGATATTTCAGTGACGTTTGATTCTGCAAATCGTTTTGCTACATCAACTGAATACTTTCTGCGCTATAACTCTATGAGGGAGCCGGAATGATTCCCTAAATTGGCCGTGGCTGATTTTCTTCCCGTTTCTTGGCCCCCATCGTCTCTCCGCTAATGACCACGAAGTAAAGCCCGTAAAGAGAGAAGCAAAGAGATAATTCTGTGTGGCATGTACCGTCTCAAAACTAAAACTCTGTTGTCCATTGGAGTGGCAAAAAAAAAAAAAAAAAAAAAAAAAAAAAAAAAAAAAAAAAAAAAAAAAAAAAAAAAAACTTTAAAGCAATTTAATGAGATGTTTCCAAATGTGTCTACTGTAAATAATATCTCACATTTCAGTTGCAATTACTGCTCAGAGGATAGATACTTTAGGGTGAAAAATACTATTCATAAATTACATATGTTTCAACCGGCTTGCTGACACCGTGGTTAAGGCGTCGTCGGTTCGAATCCCTGTCTCGGCGGGGATTTTTCATACGCCCATACTCGATCTTTACCTCTGGCTCAGTTTGCTGTGTAATGTGAAGTACGCTAGAACGTTTCCGTGATTAGGATTACGAGTTTAACTGTAGGTCCCAAATATCCCTCAGGATTACCGGTTTAGGCTAGGCGGCTAAGATAGAGGCGGATTGTACAGCCAATAGGAAAACCTGTCACCATGTCATTACGATCACACGAATTTAATTTTTTTGTTTTTTACCTTGGCTTCAGGACGGCTGCTTCACTTCACCTCCGCATTTTGTAAGTACCCTAGGCTTTAATATTCAAGACTGTAACTTTGCCAACGTATTAATAAAATGTACAGCAAAAGTATTCTGTTTTCAAAATAACTCCCACAGATTAAACGAAAATTTAAATAGTATGCTTGTTGATTACGTATTTTCTCCAAATAAATTCAGATATTTCAATGTTAATATTGGAGTTATTATTAGTATTGCTGTTCTAACGATGACTTAGTATGATATAAATATTCCGATTTGAATTGATTGATATATTGTCGGATCATTTGATTTCCTTCATTATGAACGTAAATTTTGAGGGCTGATAAGAGTCTTGAGATTCTCGACATGGTGATGCTTTTTCAAGACTGAGGTATTCCGCGACACGTTTTAATATTTGCGTAAAAATGCTACCGTTTTCAAGAACAAGGATGATGTAATTCAAGTAACTAATTGATTTTAGATATTTACAGCTCTTAGATATTACAACGGTATGGTTTTACTTTTTTAGGTTTTTTAGGTTTCCGCACCTTCTGAGTGAAAAACGGGACGCTTATATATTCGCTCAAAACTTCGAAATCCTTTAACTTAGAAATTTGTAATTTTTCATTAGTTTTTACTGACGTTAATCATACCATAACATAAAATTTCGAAAAATTATGAGGATAGAAAATAATTATAAGGGGTTTAACGGAAGATTGAAGAACGTAGTTTCTTTATATAATCTTCTCATGTGTCAAAACAGGTAACTCGAATCTCAAAATTTTTTATTTCTCTTTTTTTTCCACGATTTGTAGAAGGTACCTTGTATTATTGAAAAACGCAAAAAATACTATTTCCACCGCTCATCTTTATTTTCAAACCTACTGACCCGTAAATTCCTTCAAAATTTAGTTATTTCTAGCCTGGTAAAGTTTGCAGAAAATTATAGCGAACTTTTTGGAGCATATGGTTTTCGCAAAATAACTGAATGCGTGATTTTGACGTAGTTTTCCTTCTTATCCTTTAGTGTCTAGAACCCAAAGCTCTTCCTATGGTGTTCTAGTATCTCCACGTCCACACAGTCACAACTTACATTCTCTATTATCCAATACGGTTCAAAATATCACTCTCCACCCTTTATCTTCTTTTTGTAAGATTCTTCCACGTTATCATTTCTTTATTACAAAACTTTTCCTTTTGTAATTTTTTTTTTACCCTTTAAACTATTAACATGCAACAACAATACCACACCTAAAATATTTATCTCCTGGCTTCCCAAACAAGCAAATTATTAGGTTTCCATTTTTGATGAAGACTGTTTTTGATACTGGTGTATATGCTTTCCATATCATTCCTTTGACAACCAGTTGCAATTTTGCTTCTTAAATAAGACTTGTTAAAGAAGATTATTCACCGTGAATTAGTAGATCATCACTAGCCACTAATTTCTAACATGAGGCAGCTAGGCCTATATCCCAGCATAAGACAGTGGCTTCTATTTGGTATAATTTATATAAAGTAATGCGTCGAGTATCGTTTTATCGTTGGAGCTAGAAGACAGAGCTGTCGTAGTTGCCTGGACGCTCTACTTCGGACTACGTCACTCGGTCCAGTTAGAATGATCCCATCTGGAATTTCCCCGGCGCATCTAACCACGATGCTCGTGAACTGCATATAGCTACACGGCACCAGACCACAATAACCTCGTGGATGCTTCGCTATGAGTTTCGATGTCCATTTCACACGTCGGTACTTACAGAGACCGGTTAGCTTCATAGAATTTCTCTTCTCGGTCGGGATTAAACATGTGACCTTCAAGGGACACACCTCGACTAGGTCAGGAAAGTGGATAAGACAGGAATGCGGGGCCAAGGGGTCATCACCTCGGCTTGACCAAAAACACGGTGAATTTGTAAGACACAGAGTAACTGCCCGAGTAAGTATTAACGCAGTTGTTTTTAATCTTCTTTTGAGATTTTGTATCCGTTATTTGTGAAAACAGACGTTGGTTGCGTCCTATGAAGCGGGTCTATGTCAAAATCGGAAGATATTTTATGGAAACGTTTGAGTGGTTTTTATTTTATTAGTTCTTCGTTTTTTCCAACTTAACGGATTTGCACATAACATTGTTTCTACTTTACTATCACCTGTTTAAACAGTTTTGTGGCAAAATAAACGCAACCTTGGAAAATTTTCATTTGTTGCTTTAATTTTGGACACCAGTGTTCCTCGAAGGTGACACGACTGAGAAGTTTTTTTTAATGAGTAATAAAATTACGTTTACTTGTAAATTTGCGGGCAGATTTCGTGAAATAATGCGACAAATCGCATTCAGTAATTTTAGATTGTTAAGCTTCAGCCGCAAAATTTTGATTTCAAGATTTCAAAGTGAGTAGTTTTAACACTCAAGCCATTTGCACAAGTCAGTTCGTACAAATGGACTGAATGAAATGTAGCCTTTCACACGCTCAGTTTGGCTTGAACAATTAATAAGTGAGAAACCCTGTAGTTTGCAGTGTTCAAAACTGAAAATTTTGACGAAGAACTAATTCTTGCAAAGGCTGCGGTTTGCATTATATACATAAAAAAGACCAAACTGAAGGTGAATAAAAGGAAATATTTTAAACTGTAGTTGCTAAAAAGGGATTTATTTTCTCATACCAATTTAGGACTATTCTCGCACCTATTTGCGTACAGACTAAGCCACTTACCAGCATTTGCTAAATGTAATCACACCAATAAATTCAAGAGCAGACACTGCTTGCCATTTTTCTACTAAATTGATATGGGCATGAGATTTAGCATTGCGGCCACTGTATTCTTTACTCTTAACATTGAACAAACACGGAAGTAACTTAAATTACTCACTAAATTCAACAAGAATTTCTTTCTCTTTTGACATTTTGACAATACAATAAACAAACTAAACAACAATGAACACGAGTTGAATGACAATAAACCATAAGATATAAAATAAGATTTCTGAATAGATAACTGTCAACTGATAAGGTCCGGGGAACAACTGTTCGAACTTCACCATCGCTCAAGATTGGAGCTGATTCTTGAGCATACCAATACACCAACGTGGTTTTTTTTTTTTTTTTTTTTTTTTTTTTTTTTTTTTTTTTTAAAAAAAAAGCTTCGGGTACTAATAGGAATTTTTATGGTTCTCCCACAATAAACGCGAAGTGGGATGATATGGAAACCAGATATTTATTGGTCACAAAGGAAGGCAACTGGCCGTCAAAATTATCGTGTACTTGATAATTAATACCAGATAAGTAGCGAGTGATTGGAATTTAGGAGGTAAAGAGACAAATGATTATGTATGAATAAAGAATATCATAGTAACGAGTCTTTGATAGACACTGGGCGAAGAATTAATATTTTTTATAGTAAAAGGTAAAAATGCTCCATAATCATAAATAAGTACTTAATTACAGAATGGAATAGGAAAGTTTTAATTTGCGAGTAGCGAAATCAAAGATTGGCATAAATTACCAAGTAAGGTATTGATCAAAGTGGAAGAGTTTGAAGGATCCTATGAATGTTGATAAATCTTTTTGTCGGGTCTGCCGTGAT
This sequence comes from Vandiemenella viatica, assembly GCA_031002005.1. Lineage (NCBI taxonomy): Eukaryota > Metazoa > Arthropoda > Insecta > Orthoptera > Morabidae > Vandiemenella > Vandiemenella viatica. The sequence continues at coordinate 172,403,025 of CM061919.1, forward strand.
AAATTAAAACGTTATAAGTTGTTTATACGTTCCTAAAAAGCGCCTTGAAAATTTGGATATGTCGATGACGGTAAAATCTTGTTGTCTGGCACCACAACTATCGAAAAACCTATTTGAAGATTGAAAATAAGCTAATATATGCGTTTTTATACTTTGAGAATTGCACTGTAGCAATATCGGTGTAGCTATACATATAATAAAACTGTAAACCCGGAAAAAGTGTGTTCATTTGAGGATAATTTTTTAAAAATGATTTGTGTTACTATTAATAAGGCTATACAGTAGGAACTAAATGTATTAAAAAAAATATATATTGTGTCTGTTTTCAAGTTTGGATGAATAGGATTTAAGCAAAAATTACTGATCGGATTTTCGCAGGTTTTCGTTAATGTACTGTACAGCCTGTGCTGAAGGGTAAAATAGGATTTGTTTCATTTTGATGTACTGTAAGAAAAAACTGAGGAATGAATAAAAAGTTTCGCTTTTTTATTGAACGAGATTCACCTAAAAAATTGCCGTTAAGATTTGGATGCAGTTTAGTTTAACGTATAGGCCATTAGAAATTTGAGATAAATTTTCATTTTAACTCGATTCGCGAAAAAAAAAAAGAATGGATTGTGATGAGGTTTGGATTAATGTAAAGCCGTTGGTCCCACGGGTAAAGCAGGATATGTTTCATACTGTGGGAAAATGAGGAACTTACCAATTCGTATCAATTTTTTGTTAAAACGTGAGTCAATCAACTACTTCTGGTCGGAATTTGATGGGGGTTCCATTAATGCAGAGCCCATGCAACGCAGATAAATACCGTATGTTTTATTTTGATATGAAGTCGGAAAACTGATAAATTTACCAAAAAAGTATCATTTTTGTTTGAAAGCGATTCACAAAGAATGCTGTCAGGTTTTTGATGGTGTTTTAATTATTATCGCGAAGTTAAAAAAAGGATATATTTCTTTTTGAATTGACGTCGAAAAAAATGAGAAATTGAATGTTTTGTAAACTCGATTCACGCCAATGCCACTAGCCCGATGCTATCGTTTGGTACCTGTCGCTGTACTTGGTGCTCAAAGGAAGCAGGAACAGTTTTCAAACGGATTAATTCATCACCTTTTAAAATTAAATGTTACAGAAAAGATCCATATCAATGGAGGTCCAACTGTGAGTTCATAACGATTGGTCCAAATCTCAACCTGAAATATTACGGATTGAATATTGTGATCGTAGGGCATGAATGAATACTGTCTACGCGAGTGATTAATTATTAAATCAGTGATAGTTACAGAGAGAAAAAAAAATGATAAATTAGGACCTGGCTCGTTTAGTTTCCAATCGTCATTAGCGGTATTCGACAAGTCGCTAGGGAGTTGTTTTTTTTTTTTTTTTTTTTTTTTTTTCAGATGATACTGTACGGAATTTTTGCGGATGAAAAAAAAATCCTTATTTGTCTTAAAACGTACAACACATAAAAATTTCAAGAAAAAAAAAGTTTACCCCTGGTGGGACTCGAACCCACAATCCCCGGTTTAGGAGACCGATGCCTTATCCATTAGGCCACAGGGGCAGGACGATTCAGTCATGCCTTACAAGTACTACGTGCTGCTTAAAAATACCCTTATTTTTTTTTTAATTTTTTTTTATTAACACTGATTTATCATGTGATCGTTGAAACAGCCACAGTCTAATTCGTTCAAACAATAAAATTGTTTTAGAACAACAGCTCTGTAGAACTACAGAGTAGAGACTGCATCTCAATTATGAGGAGATAGTAAATATTTACTTTTCCAGTTACGATCTTACAGGGAGTATCTAGAAATTAGGCAAAAATCTTTACATTATTATATATTTGTATATTCTTCTTGGGAAAGTAATCTATAAAAAATAGTTTTTTAACACAATACTTAGCCACTTTTAAAAATAATTCTCATGAATTTTCATTGATTCACGCCTATTAGACCTAATTGAGGAAGAGAAACTTCATGACAAATGGTAAAATGTAGGCCTATAGTTTATTTCAAGGTTACATAAGCTCGGAAAACTATAATGCCACTCAAATTATTGCTCAATCTTTAATTTTCCTTTGACAGATCTATTTAATAATCTAATTCTCTACCACAATTTTACTGATTTCGTCTAACAGCGTCACTCATTTTATTTATCTATTTTTTTAAATAAAAGATAAAAAATTTCGATATACGCAAGGTTGTTGGAATTAACAGGTAGAGGATTGCCCAAGATGACATGGAGAAGACTGCTCAAGCTCTATCTGAACTCTAAGAGCCTAAGAGGCCACATGATTTAACGATTGAAACTGGCTGATGACGATGATGAAAAATTTCGTTACTCTTATATGGAATACAATACAATACAATAGATTCATTTTCCGTTGATCCCAATATAAGAGACTGGCTCTGTGGGATGTGGAATAAGTAAAGGATGCAGCTATAAATTTTATGCTGTTGTTTTTCTTGTTAATCGTCTTGAAGGCGACCAAACAATGCTATGGGGAGCCCTGTACGTTACAGAATTTCTATTCAAGACATTATGTGCCTCCGCAGGATGGGGACATTAAATCTGGCGGTGGCTCTTGAAGTCTTTATATAAGAATTGGTGATGAATGTCAGTATTCAGTTTCACCGTATCCTTTCTCTAAAATTTGCTGGCAAGCTCTCACTATGGTCTTCTACATTTATATAACACTTTGTAAGATTCATGTGGGTGATAATCTAGGCTAGGTATGCTAGGTTTTTTTCCTTTGCTGCGTAAATCTTACGTTGATTACAACGGTAATTTATACATATGTACACAAGCTCTCACTGTGCCCCATATCATTAAAACCTATACACAGCATTGAGGTAAGTGGAATTTTTACTTTTTCTTAGACGGTTGTGAAACTTATAGGGATAAAAAGTATCCTATATAATAATTATTGACGATAGGTATCGCTATGTGTAGCTTATTTGAAATCCGTCCTTTTTTAATTTTTTGTCCCCCCCCCAAAAAAAAATCCGAAATTTATAGTTCTAGCCTCTGTATGATCAAGAACTACGATTCTATTCGGGATTTTCTTTTTTTTTTTTTTTTTTTTTTTTTTAAGTATCCTGTATATTGGCCGAAGACATACCAATTACTATGCATCATTTCCTTCAAATCCGTTCGTTAGTTGCTTGAAGCGGGCAAAGACACAAAAATTGCAAAAACTTATGGTTTGACCATTGAATCGTTGGAAAACGTATGCAATGTGCTAACCCTCGATATAAGCTATCCCTAGTACTGTTTTCGTTAACAGAACTTTGAAAATTTAGGACTTACTAATCTGGAAAAAAGTGTCCTATATCTTAATCCATGGCATAAGCTGATATTTGGTTCAGTTTCAGGAAAATCCGTTCATTAGTTATTACGTGATGTGTGACAGAACGAAAGTCCAGATTTTACAGTTGTATACTTCGAAATTACTCTTTTTGAAACAAATTTTATGTACAGACGCAATTTTTTTACAGTTTTATTATATAATAATATAGATTACATAATATAGATAAGGTGGTCTTTACAAAATCCTTGTACTATTAGGTGCAAACTGAAAGAACTTTTGTTTCACAAGTTGTTTTCCTCTGTGGAGAGAGAAGGTAACATAAAATCACTGATGGGGCATACGTTTTTATGGAAACGTTGTTCAACTGTAGTTAGTAACAACATTAGTACTTTGAAATCAAGTAACAAACGTAGTACCGTTACAAGCACCGAACATTATATGTGTGTATTCAATATTGGAAATTGAGTATTTTCATAATGCTATTGTAACATTATGTGATTTAAGAATCTATAATTCTACATCATCGATACTATTATTACAATGGCATCGAGGTGAACACATTTAAGAACAATGCGTTTAGGTTTTATTTCTGAATAATATTAACATATTTTTTGCCCAACTGAATGTAGTTGAACCACCAACAATTATACAGGGCGTTCGCCGGAAAACGCTACCCTCCCAGTCTGTTGCCGTCGGCAACTTGCTCGGTCAGTCGCAGCCAGCAACTGCCGCCACACGGCACCGTGAATCACCGCACTGTTTAACACCTCTGCTGCCCCAACAGTGCAGTGACGCAGTATAATTTGGGACCCTTACATTGTTAAGAACGGTTTCATTGCATTGTAGCTAGTTTGTGACTTCAGTCTCTTATTAATCAGTGTTGTGAATAAACGTTTCTTTGCGGTTTGGCTGGTTTGGGGATTCATACTCTTATTAATCTGTACCGTGTTTGAGTGTGAGTAAAATTATGGTACGTTACAGTTTGCAACAAAGAATATTTCTCTACGATACATATGTGAAGAAGAAGTCGTTTAAAAAGTGTCGCAGTAAATTTCGTCGCGAATTTCCTGGCGCTTTACTGCCAGCTAAATCAACATTCTGCGTCTGGTTAAAAGTAAGAGAAACGGGTTCATTTTTAACAAAAAGAGACTGTCGGTCAACCGTATTCTCACAGAGGAGAAAATTGACGTTATCGCTTTTCGACTAGAACAGTCACCCAAAAAATCATTAAGTCAGTTAGGGCAGCGTGTGTCTCGAAATATGTTCAGAAGATGTGAAATGTGCATTACACAAGAGGGTCAACACTTCCAGCATCTTTTATAAGGTAAGCTAATGAATTACGTCACATTTAAATGCTTAGCACACAAGTTTATGAAGTTTATGAAGCGTAATTATTATGAAATAGTCCGCGGCCGACGGTCGAACAATGCCGGAAACTGAGCGCTCGCTCGCCGGGAGCAGTTTCTTCCTTGTAGCGCTAACAGTGGGTTGCGTTTCCCGGCGAACGCCCTGTACATTAAGGACGGGAATGAACATCTATGCTTATCCACTAATACAAAATACGTATAACACATTTAAACATACTTAAACCAGACTCAATTATAAGTAAATCCATATCTATTCAACATGTGCAAGATAGTATTACAATAAATTCTATAAACTTAATAGGAAATTGCATGCACATTATCAAACTTAAAAAAGTGGAGATGCGGGGATCGAACCCGGGGCCTTTCACATGCAAAGCGAACGCTCTACCACTGAGCTACATCCCCGCCCGATAACCTGCCGCCATATCACAGCACAGCCACCGTCTTGCTCTATCGCGAAAAATAGTTATCTGGTAGACATTCATTTTCTATCTTACAATCACTCCATTGATAAGAATAGTTGCGTTTCACTCTGCCCAAGAATAAATTTATGGATTTAATCAACCATTCATTTCCTTCAATGCGGGTGCTGTTCAAGTAGGATAGAAAAGCTGGCACTAGATTTCAGGCACAAGGGTGTAGGCAGATTCTCTTTTTAGTGTAAGGGTGTCAGGGATTCGAATAAGTTACCAAGGGAAATGATGAATAATTTTCCAAAAATGTTGAAAGAATTTAAAGTTAAAATTTGTAGAGGGCAAATGTAGGTGAGGGAGGAAAAGGGGAAGATGGGTGTGTAGGGAAATAGCCACCGGAGCGTGCGCTCCATTGTTGTTTAATTAATTAAATAAAATTAAAAACTAGCTGCAGGTCACAAAATAAAATAAAAAAAATATCACTGCTGTTATCCGATAACAACGAGAAGGAAATGCTCTGAAGCAATATCAAAGAAATAAAAGATATGGGAGGTAAAACCATCAGTGAATCATTCACGCGATGTGCCAAAGGATAAAATAGATGATAACTAATCTGATGGGAACTCATGGTGAAGTGATACTTCATTTTCCTTTGTGCGTTTTCCTTTTAACCTAAAGCAACCACAAAGGAAGAAATGAATTTCCATGTTCATTAAGTCTAAACAATGGTGGTCAAATGTTAACAACTGATCAACAATGCGACCTTGGATAAGCAGTTCTTGATAATCACTTCTCGAAAATCAGTTCTCAACAATTACCTGTTTTTATTAAAGTTTATGCTATAAATTAACAAAATAATATAAAATTCATATCCTGACGAAAGAGCTACATGGCCCGCCGAAAGCCGTATACTCCTTCCGTTCTCCCGCCGTTCCCTAGCTTGTCATGCATTCTTTCCGGGACGCGGGATGAATTGTTAAAATCGGACTGTCCCGCGAAAAGCGGGAAGTCTGTCACCTTATCCAAACGATCTACATGAAACATAATAATGTGACCATTTATCTTTTTCGTCAGGATGGGACACCTGAGGAAATTTTTTTCGTCAGAGCGGGACACCTGGGTATTTGTAAAAAGAAAAAAGGAACCTTGTATTTTACTAGTGTTTACTCGAAAACGAAGAACACTTATAATAATAGAATGAATTACATGTCAGCTGAGTTACTTATCCTTAGTGTCTGCCTAACTAGGCAGTTGTTTTGTATTATCGTCCGAAACAAATCAATTTTAAAATTTCGGATCGAATTTTTAAATAGGAATGGACATCATTACATGAGTTTTTGCAGATTTGTTAAATACTGCGACAGTTAATATGTTTTTCACATTTGTCCATGTTTCATTTATTACAGAAAAAAACTCTTTCGACAGGTGCGTTACTTTCAGGCAGAGACATTACGTACTGGTACTCAATAGATATACAAAAGTTCGTGCAGTTGAGATTGTTAGCACGGAAGTGTTGAAATAATTCCACCCAACGGTCTCCAGCAGCAACTCCTCGGCGTTCCAGCTAGAGATCCATGTCTTGGCTGCTGTTAATAAATCCTAGGTGATCAGCTAAGGTCCATACGTCGACTCGATCGCCCCGCGGCAAAAACCGCATCGTCTGTTTTAGGACCTTAATAGTAGATATATTAAGTTATTATTTTGTTTGCAAAAGCGGGACATTTTTACTCTCGCTGGGGACAGTGGGACAGACAGCCTGAAAACGGGACTGACCCGCCCAAAGCGAGACGTATGGCCACGTTATACATAACTCATAATATTTAAGATCAACCGAAGTTAGGCTCAATGGCAGTGGCGGATCTACAAATTTTCCGAGCAGGGTGTTAGGTATTACAGTTTTTCATTTGGAGCTTCATGTAGCACAGCTTAACCTTGAACAATAGCAGCCGCATTGTCTGTAAAAATTTTCGTTGATTACTTTCGGCAACTGATATGGTAAAGTAGGTAGCTTGGGACGGAAATCATTAGAAGATAGGAGGCGGGTAAACAAAGTAGTGTTAAGGAACTGGTTGGCTTTAACGCTGGGGTGGATATTAGCTGAGGGGAACAGAGAACAGCGCTCATAAATTTGCAGTTAATTTAGGAGTAACGGTCCAGTTTCCATTCGTGTGCAAGGGAGTCGTGTACTGGAATACATTATTGAAGTTCGTGCAGTTGAGATTGTTAGGGACCGTGCACAAACTACGTGGCTCGGTCCAAGGGGGGTTAGCTGGAAGGCTACGCAGGGGCTACGTGGGGGGAGGGGGGAGTTCCGAGCCAGGCCACGTAGCTTTCCTTTCATAACATTTTTCACAGTTAAAATGAGGAACTGAACTCGCAACAGCATGTGAATATTTATTTTCCTCAGCTAATTATCTCCGCATGTAATTTACAATAGTCTGACAAGAGAAAACAGTACAAAATGTCTTCTGGAATTAACAGGAGAAAAAGCTACGTGCTACGTGAGGGGGGGGGGGCGATAGAGGCAAAAGCCACTTAGGGCTACGTGGAAAAGGGGAGGGAGGGGGGTTCACAGGGGGACAAAATCGAGCTACGTGGTTTAAGCACGCTCCCTAGCACGGAAGTATTGAAATTACGTGGATGGTAATAGCGCAACCAAACAATTTAAAATAAAAAAAATCACGGAATTGTAAAATAGGTATCTAGCGAAATTGTCACTGATCCATTGCAATTAAACTAAATTAAAAAATGTCGTTTATTTCTTCCCTTAGGTTAAAATTTACAAAACTCCCAAAAGGATTTAAAAAGTTTTTTGGTCTGATTCTGTTATTGCGTCCAATTAATCAGCTCTATGTGTTTTCCTTACACCAACAGATGTATTAAGTTTTAGTAAACGTATTTTTTTTCTTTTATTTTCTTGTATTACGCTAAGAACAACACACCCGGAGCACAAGACAAGAAACCACACATTATCGAGGCCGGGCCTGAACCGGCGATCCTGTCAGACACAAGGTTGTCGGGACCGGCTAGCTTTATTATTATTTATATATAAAAATATTTGTCTACTGTAGATTTTAAGTGGAGGGAGTAGATGTTGAGAGCGATTACCAAAATGGAAGCACTAGATATAATAAGGTGTAGTGACTCACCGAGTGCGGACGCTATAGCCAGCAGAGCCACCACTGTGTGCACCCGACGCCTGCTCATGGCCCCTTCCAGAAGCACACTGGCCGGCCGCATCTAACTTGCTTTACTTTGCTTTCCCCTCAGCAGCGGCAAGGCGACCTCGTTCTGGACCACTGTCAATGACCAAAAATCTGTCCGCCCCATGCCACGACAATTGTGCATTACCAAACAGAGTACAGTATCCACAGGATCTGTGGAGTATTTCACACGAACGAAATAAGACAGTTAGTAGAACCAGAAATTGTACCCTCCTTCCAGAACGTAGGGGCGTTCTCACTTGTTCACTTAGTTGGAGGTGCATTCTAGACATTCAGCCTAAGCATCTTCGGTTCCAAATAAATTCATCTGCCGATTGAGCAAGGTCCCAACTAGTGTTGCCAACCGTCCGGTTTTCGGCCGGACTGTCCAATGCGATTTGTCTGTGTCCGGTTCACTACATGCGATCGGACGCAAAATGTCCGGTTATTAAGAAATTTAAAAAAATTATCGAAATAAACAAGGTCGTCTCGCTCCTTATTCCCCTCCCGCTGAACGTAATTCAACTGTTTCACTCTGTGTTCAAAAGTTGACAACAGTTGTCGTGAAGCGATAGTTTTATTGTCTCAGTAACCTACCTAAATAATAAGTGATTTGCCGAAGAAAATACGGAAACGTTATTTTTGTTTCAAAGAGACTATCAAATGACGAATTTAAAAAGTGTTTGCCTAAAGAAAACTATTCCGCCGCATATTGTCAAGTGTGTAAAATTTGACGGTCTAAAAGCAATGAAACTTCATGCGAGCACAGAAGGACATGTGAGAGAAAACAAAATCTACATCTAAAACAGCAGTTTTAACCAGTTTACTTAAAAAAAAGTGTTTGAGCTGAAGAAGACATTGTTTATTCTGCAGAGGTTTTGTTGACAGAATAATAGTTTTTTATTGTATTATTAATTTTATTAAATATTTGGGATTGTTATTCCAAACAATATTTTTCTTATTTTTTAGATGTAATTGTTATAACAACGATTAATAGTAAAAATAAAAAAAACTAATTGCTCTGTAAATTTTATTTTTCTAACATTCATACCCCTCTCCACCCCGTTCCGTGGGCTTTTGTCCGGTCGTGGACAGGGGCCTAGGGGAATCAAGCCCCCCCCCCCAAAAAAAGATTCTAGGTCTACCTCCGACATTGTAATTGCCCGACTCAAGCCCCCCCCCCCCTCAAATCAAAATTCACTCAAGCCAAGCCCCCCCCCCAAACCAAAGTCCACTCAAGCCCATCCCAAACCAAAATCCTGGATCCAGCATTTGTCCGGTCATGGAAATCTGAAAAGTTGGCAACCCTAGTCCAAACACACGGAATTGGCAGATACAATGTGTTCTGAATGATTCTTCGTTGTTATCCATGCAGTATTGGCTGTTAACGTGGTGAGTCGTCAGCAAGGGCCTAAACAAGCGCTCATTGTTAAACTAGAGAAATTTTATGTTTCATTCTTCTCTCATATGTCAGGTTCCCCCATTTTATCAAAGATCTTTTACAGTGTAATGCCGGCCTATGAAACTGTTCTAGAGATGTACAGAAACATTAGGACGTCTGCGACTTTAAAAGATCTTAAAAAAAAGTTATAAAACATGAGGAATTGAACATGAAAATCTGGGCGTGACAATATGCACACCAAACAATCTGTGAGAGCTGACATAGACAGTTTTGGAAGAAAAAACGGACCGGGGACCTCGGACCGGATAACTGGTCGTGTAACGATCGACCAAGGGAAAATCTGGTAGAGTGGTTGCATTCTTCTGTAGCACCACATTTCAAATGCTACAATTTTCCTTCTTTCCGGGATTCCTAAAGTACATGTTTTGCTACTGTAAAGTACGTCAGAACGCTTCCACGTTAAACTGTGGGTCTTCTATACTCGGCAGGACTGACGGTTTAGGTTAATGCGACTATGACAGGAGCGGAATGCGCAGCCAATAGAAAACCGGTCACCAGGTCATTACGACAAAACTTTTCAAGTTATAGCCTCTATAGTATGGGTGAAATATGCTGGTAATCGGGATAAAAAATATTTTTTATGTTAACTGAGAACATAAGCTAACACTACGTGTGATTTGGCTGAAATCTTTTGATTAGTTTTTGCGCGAGACGCGCGCATACACATGCGAAAAAATCCAAAATTTACTGTTTTGGCCTCAGTATCATCAGTCTAGGTAAAATTATTATGTTAACTTACAAAATCAATCACTATGTGGAGTTTCGTTGAAAGTGATTTATTAGATTTTTTGTGAAACCGAATACACAAAACAACAAAAATGTGAGTTTACAGTTTTGTCCCTTGTAACTTGGGGAACCTTACATAAGCTATCATTATACGCAGTTTCGTTAAAATCTGTTCATAAGTTTTAGTGGTGTGCGGACAGACAGATATATATATTTTTTTTAATACGTTTTTAAATTCTGTATCATCGGGAATTTTTGGTTTCGTGATGAAAGTATTCCAATTGACGACATAAACTATCACTATCGTTTTATTAAACTTCATCAATTAGTTTCTGCCTGATGAGCAAACAGGCAGACAAACATTTTAAATTTTACTGTTTTGGCATCTCTGTCACCAATGATGTGCATTGTGGCTACTCTGATTCACAGACACAACGTTTCTATAATTTTATTATATATTATGCAGTGGACTCCACAATCCACGGTTCAAAACGCCGCGCCAAGTTGCCGCTCGCATGGCTAGATATAAAGTATACCCAGGGGCGTAGCTACTATGGGGCTAGGCGGTGCAGTGCACCGGGGCCCCTACGCTCAGGGGGCCCCCAAGTGCAGTTCATCTAAGGGGGGCCCTGAGACACAGGGAGCCCCTCACTGCTAAGGGGGGCCCTCAATCACTGCTCGGGGCCCCCAGCCTCAGCTCAGGGGGGGGGGGGGAGGGCCCTACCAGCAACACAAAGCAAAAGAAGGTCGCCCATCTGGCCTGAGGGGCCCAAAATAAATTTTTTGCACCGGGGCCCTTGTTGACCTAGCTACGCCACTGAGTATACCATATGTTAACTGATGACATTAGCTGTCACCATGCAAAATTTCGTTGAAATCCGTTTATTAGTATTTAAATGATTGCGTACAGATTAGAGGGGGAAGTTCCGGTTTTGTTCTCTGAATCATAGGGAATTTTGTAACTTATCAGGTTAAAGGTTCCTATATCCTGACCAATGACATAAACTATCATTATGTGCAGTTACGTTATACTATACCCATTGGTTTTTGTGTGATGTGCAGCATACATACAGAAAGACAGACAAAAATTACAAATTTTACATTTTGGGAATCTCTGTTATCAGTAATTTGCCAGCTCTGTTAGCTCAGGTGGCTAGGGCCTTTGATGGTGACTGGCGCTAACACAGGCTTAACTGGTTCGAGTCCTCGTGGTGGAAAAAATTTAAAATTTTCATCGAGACTTTGATGGAGGTGGTAGTGCGCAATATCTAATCAACAGATTTGACGCCAAGTACTGTGTTAAATCCCGAGCCTCTCCACAGTGCGTGTGGATTGAGGGCACACGGCATTATTGATGTCAACTCATTCCTCGGATGGGGACGCTAGACCTCGAGGCACTTGCTGTCTTTCGAAGGGTAGGCCTCAATGATCCAGCACTGGGCTTCACACTCTCCCTTCTTCATCTGTCATTCCATACAACACTATCACATTCAGCCATGCACACAAACACACAGTGGGGAAGGAAACCACCTCAGTTCATTTTCTCTTTAGAATGTAAATAGTTTTTACATTTTTAATGAGACCACTTTAATGTATGATCTGTTTATGGAGGAACCCTCAGTGCATTGTACTTAACAATACTAATTTTTATTTATTTCTGGCATCTGTCTTTTGGCTGGTTTGATGTAATCCCCCAGTCTCTTCTTTCCACAAGCTAACCTCTTCGTCTCATCATAAGTACCTATTAAAATCTATGTTCTCAATTATATGTTTCATATATTCTATATATATCCAAATAACTGATAGAGTTATAGTTGCTGCAAACCTGGAATTTGTTTCTTTATCATGATTTCTATGAGAAACTGCAGGACAGTTGTAACTTGACATGTCTTTATACATCCTCAAAAACCACGCTAGTCTCAAATCAAAAACTCATCACTGTTAGATTTTTCTCAGTTTAAATTTCCTGATGTATCTCATCTTGTACTACGTGAAAGCTTTAGAAAGTTTTGATAAGAATGGAAGGGCTGATGAGCAGTCACCAAAAAAAAAATATGTGGGAATTTTGGTAGAGATGAAGGTAGCAGTGCTATGATAAACAATAAGACACACACATTTCACTGTGAACAATAATTATTCATGTAAAGAGATATATGGGAAGGGTGTCAGGTGAACACATAGTCTTCTGTAAATATTTCTTTTTACACACCGAGTTCAGCAACTGGTGGAACCATTGTATTCCCAAATCTGCTGCTCTCATTGTGTCTATGGACACTGCTTCAGTGTCAGGTGATTTTACATTCTTTAATTTGCTGAAAGCACCATCAACTTCTCTCAATGTCGAGTCTTCTGTTAATTCTGCACAATTATCATATTCTATACTAAATGTTTTTATTTGGCCAACACTGCTGCATGTGCCAATTTTAATAGGCCTTCCATGACTTCACTAACTCATTCACGTTTTCAGCTATAATCCACTATTCTTTCACACTCATTTCCACATTTTATTTATTTTGTCAAAATTATACATACCGGTAGCACTTTCCCATTCCATTCACTGAACTCCGCAGTTTGTCAATTTTTTTCCAATGACTTCTCTTTTCCTTGTAGCATTAATTTGGCTTCCTTATTACTATATTTATACAATTTCCTTGCTTCTTAGGTTCTAATCCTGAACCATTCCCTAAAAGCTTGTTTTCTTCAGCACTGGTAGTTATACACAAAATTCCACCATGGCAATTCCCTCTCTTCCTTGTGCTTTTTCTGCCACACTATTCCTGCTGCCTCTACCTGTGCCCTATTAAACTCCTCCAATTCTTTCTTCACTGTCCTCAGTTTTATCCATGGCACCTTTCTCCAAATAAATCTCTGGTATTTTATTTCGGGCCTTTCCTCCTTCAGCTTCCACAACTCCTGCATAACAAGTGTATTTCTCATTTTTACTTTCATAAACTGGCCACTAATAGTTGATCATCATTAAAGGCTTCAGATTGTATAATTCTGAGTTCTTTGACCACTTATCTAATATTAAATACCACTGTATCAAGTGACTAAGCTTTTCTTTCTTTTATCAGAGATTCCCTATGATCAAGCTGTTGTTTCCCCTCATCATTTTGAGTTTTGCAGTCATCTCACCCTACTATTTCCTCAAATCCTTTTCCCTTGTTCCCCACATGGGCATTAAGTTCCACATTATTATCCATTCACCTACATTTAGCCAATTCTGTAGGTTTGCATCAAATTTCTTTCCTTTCTCTGTACATACTACTTGACTGGTATAGACTTAATCTTGACGATTTCACTTGAATTTTGACCTTGATGATACGGTCACAATTCCTTTCACCTCTTCATAGAACACATCCCATTATTACTCTTTTCATACTCATTTCTTTTAAAGCCTTCATCTGGCTTCTTTGCAATGCTAACTCAAGCTCATCCTTTTCACGAGATTTTCACTGTTAGTGTTCATATATTAATCATTTCAGTCTACAAACCTTATCTTTTGCAATGTCAATTTTCCTTGGAACCAGTCCCTTTCAGAGACTTTTTTTCCAACTAAAAGAAACCATTGGCTCCACTACAGCAGTCATCTTTTTGGAGTTTCTGTAGGGTTGTCACAGCTACCATAGCGGTCCTGAGAAACAATAGTCACCCCAACCAGCTATTGCTTATTTCACAATGTTGCCCTTCTCCTACTATATGGAGGAAGGATTGGCTTTGGCGAAAACAAGCCACATTTAGTAAAAATGTGGAGTTTATAACTGTCTACAGTAAAATCACTATACCACCATCAAAGAAATCTGTGCAACAATAAAGGTGGAGGAAATACTACTTGGTTGTGAATTGTTATAGAATACATTTTCTCTTATCTGCTCCAACAGCAACAAAGTTCCAAGAATTCCCATGCGGAAAAAAAAATATCTCTGTGTAACTTTTAACAATCTTTATCATTTCATCATCTTATCACACTTCTTGAGCTGAAATCATTCCAGCATGTACTTTCCTTAAACATCATTTTGTTAGTTTTCACTCATCATACAACCTTCCCCTCCCCCCCCCCCCAATTAGTTAATAATATTATTTAATTAAATTTCGATGGAGCACACTCCGGCGACAATTTCCCAACACACCATCTTCCTCCTTTCCTGCACCCACCTACATTTGCCCTCTACCAAAAATGTTGACAGAATATAAAGCTAAAATTTGCAAATTATTCATCATTTTTCTTGGTAACTTATTCCAATCCCCGACACCCTTACCCAAAAAAGAGAATCTTCCTACACCTTTCAAAAATAGCCATTAAGATAATTTTGTTGGAAGGGTGGAGTGAATCTGCCATCTTGCAGTCAATTGCAGTAAGGTTTGATTTCTTCCTTATATATATTACTTAGCGAAACTGGCATCAGACTGTAAAAATTACACTGTATGCAAGATATTTACAGATACACAGGACACATCGTTCATCATTAACAATAAATGGGAGCTAGTGTATAGAGACAAAGTCATAAAATTTTATATATTCTGAGATGGAAATTACATAAGATTAAGAAGCATAGTTAATGCCTCATGACAGAGTAAACTTCAACAAAAAGTTAAAAATTACTTGACAATAACAAATCATTGAAAAATATCTCTACAAAAAATAAATAAAAAACCAAATTCCAATACCAGGGTAATAAATTATGGCAAGTTAAGACAGTAAGTTCCATTTTACTAGATTCCTCCAAAGTCTAGTAGTATCATATTTATATGTGCTGTGTACCTTACAGTTCAGTTGTAATCAATTTAATAAGTTCCTCGACATTTAATAAGGAAAAACAAATTGACAATAGTCACTTACTTTCGTCACTCAAGATCAAGCACACCCAAAAATTAAAGAAAACTGCAGCAGGGGGTGTATCCAGAAAATTAATATTTGTCTAGTTTGCATGCATTTCTTTCGTATGCAACAGAACAAAATTAAAAAATACCAATTTTTTATCTTTAAATCTGTATATCAGTGCCAAGTTTTCCTTTATCAGAGATTTTCGGCTTGTCAGAGTAAAGGTTACTAGAGCTGAGGGAGAATGAGGACCAAGAATTAGAAATAATTTGGTCCAGATTTTTTGAAAGTATCAACTCATCATTCAAATGGAGTAATTTCTGAAAACAAAGGAAAACCAAAATTTGTATGACCAAATGTTAACTGCTCATCTATCAGACTGTCAGTCATGATTGACTTTGCTTGTAATATGATCACCATAGCATGCCTCATTGACTTAGTTGGTTGCGGCCCTGTGATGGTGTCCAACGCTGACATGGCATTGGTTAATTCAAGTCCTGGTGGTTGAAAAAATTTTCATCAGGACTTGGTCGACAGGTAGGAGACTTGGTGGTGATGCACAATTCCTAATCACCAAATAGTGCTCTAAAGTTCTGGGTTTAATCATAAATATCTCTGCTGTGCTTACGGAGTGTGACCGAATGACACTGATTACTTGTCTGTTGGATGGGGACATTAAGCCTGGCACCCTCATCCACTCAGGAGTCTTTATGAAGAGTAGGCCTGAATGGGCTGGCACCAGGTTTCACCCTCTCCCTTTTTACATCTTTCATCCACAACTCGAATGACACACTGCACTGAACACACACATCACGGTCATTCACTACTGGGAAAAGTAATGGGAAACTACCTCAGTCCATCTTCCCAGATGTTGTCATGGAGGGGTAAACACCACAATGGTAATCACCAATGATTAGTCATGGGCAAGGTTTTCATAAGGAGAAATAGATGTTCAACATTACATCTTTTTATTGTTCATGCTAAAAACTAGAATTTGAAACTTGCAGATGGTCAGATGAGACAATTCAACTAAAACATTCAAAATCATGATTCCTAAATTTTACTCTATTATTTTCATCCTTACAGTTATATTCAAGTTGCCTGATAATGTTTATAGAACACAGCGCATAAGATGGATAAAAATTACTTTCCATGTTGTTATAATAGTGAGTTACAATCTTGTTAGTGTAAGTAAGGAAGAATGGGGAAAGTAAATTCTTCACTTGCCATAGATGATGCGGGGGGGGGGGGGGGGCGATTAAAAATGAACACTTTACTGTCTTAAGGTTTATAATGAAATAATGTAGAGGTGAGACATATAGCAAGTGGGTCAGGTATGTACATAATGAGATCTACCACATGACAGTCATTATCCCCTTTCCAAATGTCTCGCCTCTAAATATGATTAAGACTAACTGTTACCCATGACTTCATATGTGTGAACTTATAATTTCGTTGTTAGAATTGGATATAGAAAGCTATAAGCTATGTAAGATTTGTCCCAAACAACACCGACTCGGCATAATATGACAAGAAAACCATGACTATACTATTCTACCACTGAACCTGTTTCATGAAGGGAGTAAATTTCCAACATGTTTAGAAACAGAAGAAAACAATGGTGCAGGTTAATGGGAGGGGGGAGCAGGTGTAGAAGAGGGGGGAGGAGTTAACTGAGGCCAACTTGAATTTCAGCTTTGTCTTTTCTTTCTTCAGCACGAGCATCAGATTCTTAGGTTCTAATAACTTTACCTGCTCGTGCTCTGCTAGATCTACACATAGGTCTGGTTTACGCCTGCGTGGCATGTCAAAAAAGAAGACAAAATAAACTGATGCCAGAAACTTTTGGGCAAACAAAGTAATAGTACAATGCAGCACAAATAGACATCTATACTAAATAATTTAAGTTTTGTCTGTAAATGAAATTTACTAACAGATCATACAATATCTAACTAAGAGAAGCACAATCTGAGCGACGAATTTAACGTTACAGATTTACACACGCATCTGTCTGCCTGTCACTGTTCGATAAGTTATCAAAACTTCATGACGAACTGTTATTCATACCGAAAAAATGTATCCTGTGTTCTTCCTAAAGATAAAAAATACTTCCTTGTCAAATTCTATTGATATCGGTATATATATATTTGTTGCTTTAGGGTGCATCAACAGAGTGTTCATTAGCGCCCTCACAATAAATATTGGTGAGCCATCTAGTTGTCAAAACGCAACAAAAAATACAGACTTGCTTTCACATTTATAACAGTATTGCTGTAAAACTGCATGCGAGAGAAACAAAGCTTATGGAACCAGTATAGCATAAATAAAGTAAACACTCACGGCACTGTAAGGTCACCTATGATTTGCTACACATTCCACCCCTGAATTTATCGGACCTAGATTTTAACATGGAATCCTTACAGCAGAGCTCCCAGGCTCGGCTCATACGATGAAAAATTTTTGCTCCCAGTGAGATTTGAACTGGAGCCCCCATGGGTAACTTTATGATGTAAACAACTTATCAACTGCACTACCAACCAACTCTGCTGTTGGACATTACAGAGAAGTATACATATTATGGTTCCGTTTTTCACAGTTCAGTTTTTTTTTTTTTTAATCTGCTTAACGTCTCTCTAATAGCGAGGTCTTTAGAGACGGGAAAGGATAGGGGGCAAGGAATGGGAAGGAATTTGGCCATGGCCTTTTGAAGGAAGCATCCCGGCATTTGCCTGGAGTAATTTGGGAAACCATGGAAAATCCAAATCTGGATGTCCGGATGGGGATTCGAACCGCCGTCCTCCCGAATGTGTGGCCAGAACGCTAGCCATTACACCACCACGCTTTGTCACAGTTCAGATAGTTTTTCATAATTCCATTACAGTGTCTACAGTATTTGCCTTTATGACCTTCATAAAGGTAAATGGCATCAAATTTCATCACAATCGGATTAGCTGTTTAGGCCTGAAAACGTAACAAACTGACAGAGACAGAGTTACTTTCACATGTATAATATTAGTATAGATCACACGCAAACTGCCTGCGAGAGAAACAAAGCCTGTGAAACCAGTATAGCGTAAATAAAGTAAACACTTATGGCACTGTTCGGCCACCTACGATTTGCCCCACATTCCACCCCAGAAATTATAAGACCTTCATTTTAACTTTGAATCATTATGATGGAGCTTCCAGGCTTGGCTCATTTGATGAAAAACATTTCTTAATTTTTTTTATTCCCAGCGGGATTTGAAACGGAAGCCATATGGTCAACTTTATTAAGCAAGAACCTTATCCACTGCACTGTCAACCCACTCTATTGTTAAGCATTACAGACACTTATACATATTATGTGTCTGTCTTTCACAGTTCAGATAGTTTTCCATAATACCATGGCAATATGTATTATCTATATAGAAAATAGTATCTTATAACCTTCCTAAAGGCAAACAGCATCTCCTTGTCAAATTTAATCATGACTGGATTAGCCGTTTAGCCCTAAAAACGTACAGACAGGGTTACTTTCACATTTATATTAGTAGCAATTCATAATGTAATACTGTAAGGAGTGTACAGATTGATGGTTTTACTTACCCATCCAGCCTTATTTTTAGTTTTGTCTTTTTGTTTTTGGAATCTTTTGACTTTGACTTTGGAGAAAACCAACATTGCAACTTACTGTCCTATTATACAATGTAAGAATAACAGTCTTGAGTATATGCAGGTTCAAAGATTAAACACTAGTATATAAACCAATGTAATGCTTTGAACAATGAATAAAATTACAACCTGTATTCCCAATTTTTTTGGGGAGGTAACATATTATTTAAGCAGTAAACTCTGTGGTAATCATTTGCAACATCACATATTCCTACCTTATTTATATAAGAATTTTGTGGAAAGGCACATACATCACAGGAAGATAAAACAGTAAGACAAAAGCATTTAATGCAAAAATAATTCACTATGACATGTTAGAATATGTGTTTCATAATATCACATGAACGTTGGTATGACTACAAAAAGAGAAAATTTTTGCAAATGTCAATTCTACTTTCAATATAAAATAGAAATAAATATACAATAGAAATAAATTAAACATTTTCTACTATGGAAGTTAGTAATAAAGGTTTAAACAGAATGCCATAGTTCCATACATAAAGTTCTTTTTTCATCTCTACTGATCACAAATAATGGACTCCAGTATTAATCATTAGTATTCTGTTTTCGGGGAAAAGCAAGCTTTATATTTTAATCATTTGACAAAATATTATAAAAATTAGGAAAGAGGTAGCTTGGCTGTTTATGAAATAACAAAGTTCCATTGTTACACAATGACTTCAAATAAACCAACCACACATTTTTTCTAAATTTCTGTCCCTGCATATAATTATTGTTTTATATTATCTGCCTACAAATACACTCAAACATTAATATTTTGTACAATTATTTCAGTGAAAGCAATGTGATGCATTACATTAATCCCTTCACCATCTAATGGTTAGCCTCAAACTAAACAGGTATTATGTGGTCTGAAACTTATAATACCACTACACTGTTCAGATAATGGGATTAATTCAATACAAACCAGAAAAAACAACCTCATAAAATTTCAAATGATTAAATGGTTAAATGGAACTTATTCGTCCCCCCCTCCCCCATTTTCAAAAATGCTCATTTACAAATAAACAACAATTCATGAAAACAGATGCAATGTTTACAACACAACATTCATTCTTATTATTAAAAATTAATATTAATGTAAAAACAGTAGCACCTTTTAAAATCTCACAACATTACATTATGATAATGCTTTAAAATAAAATTTGAGAAACATAACTGATTTCAGTGCACTGCAACACGTTTCAGAAAAAGTAAAAATATGAAAGTTATATTACAATCATACATCTAAAAATGTTTCAAGCACTTTCATATACAGCAAATGACATTTATATGTATATATAAAGATTTTTTTTTTACAATATTTGTTCACTTATGAAAACTAAAGAAGCTACATACAGCAAGGTAACATTTTTTTCTGTGTAAAATATACGGAATGAAGCTATCTTCAGCTAAATCAGTGTTCAGTATAGATTGATTGTATTGACAGATCCTCACAAACAATTCTGTCACCATCTGAATTTCATTATTAAGGTAAATGACAATCATAACAAATATACATAAATTCTTATTCTGAATGCTACAAAAATTATTCTGAGATTCTGAAAAATAACAATTTACTCCATCAGAATTATAACAAAAATAATAATAATACAATGATAAAACAGATATCAACAAAGTGAAATCTATTTGCATAAAAAACACCAAAATTTTGTAACATCTAAATTTTGAAATAAAAATATCTTTAAAAAACTGATAACATTGTGAAACAAAACAGAACTGAATTTATTGGATGATGGAGAGGAGGATCATAAATGTGTCAACTAGTAAGTTTATATAAAGACTTTTGTGAGTTTACATTGCTTCTATATTTCATTTTTAGTTTGGTTTTGTAGTAAACTGAAACAACTGATGACTTTTCCCCCCAATTAAAAAAAAATCATAAGAGACTTACATAAAAATGGGGACTTTAATACTTTTAATTTTTCTGGTAATAAGTATTAATAACTGGAATAAAAGTAACCCTTGAAATTGCTAAAAGAAACTTCAGCCATAGGAACTTGGTTGAGATTAATATTTGTCTCACAAACTGTTTCCTATGGCAAGTTATTCTAGTGGCAATATCTGTCAACATTTGGTTACTATTGTATTAGAAGTCTGAATAGAAGACAGGATAATTTTTTCCGACAATCTAAAGTTAATAGTATGACTAAAACATGACAAAATGTTTCTAAACTCTTAATAATATTTCTACAACAAAATTTTGATGTGACATTTAACTAATGAGATATCTGATTACTATACAAATGCAAAAAGATAGGTCATATAAATTTCATTTTAATGTACTCAGTTTAGCACCAAAGAACTCAATGTTAAAATGAGGCATTTGTGATGTGCTACATAATGAAGAGTTGATTAAAAATTTTGTATCAAAAATATTGCCTTTAATCCTGTAGCTGGATGGCAGAAAAACTGCTAGGTATAAAATGTAAGCCAAGCAATACAAAACTTCAAGACATTATATTCTGCAGTGGCAGTGACAGTTGAGGAAAATATTTATTACTTTCTTGATCTTGATCCAGTTCTTTAGAAGAATGATCAGGTTTTGCCGATCATTTTTTTTAACTTCATTTAAATTTAAAAGGTGTAGATTAGTAAGCCTCACTATGGTTATTAAAAACGTTTGTATTATCTCCAGTGTTCAGTTCTTTCCAGTAAACTACAATGCCTGTTACTCAGACTTACAACTGTGGTTTAGGATGCAATAATCACAATAAGGAACATCACTAAGATGGCACAGTTTATTTAACATGGGCACTATTTGAAGGTATCTCAAAGACAACTAGGTATGTCATTTTTTTTGCCCTGTAAACACCATCCATATAAAAACACTAGCAATGTATGCAGTAAAGTGAGTGTTACAATTATTAAAACTAAGCAAAATCAATACAGGAACTGGATGCAATCTAAGTAAACAACTTTCCATGCACATGAAAATTTGTGGATTAGAATATATATGTTTAAATGCAGAAAACTTCCAACAGCACCTGCCTCTGTTGTTTTGCTGGATTGTTATAGTTTTTTTATTCAGGAATGATGATGACACATCAATCTATGCAAGCTTATTCCAGTCAGCAGCACCTTTAGATATATCTCGCCTTAGATGGAGATCCCCTCTACGCTCACCCTCAAGAAATTCAGCTGATCCTATGGCACTAATACGAGCACGGGCACGTGCAGCCTCCTGCTGGATTATAATTTCATTGGTTAAATAGGCTTCTCGCCGGACCTCATCTCTCAGCTTACGAGACATATCAGGGATGCACCACTCCACTGCTGCTTTCACCATGCTGACCACATTCTAACAAAGAGAAACACTTTTACACACATTTTTCCATGGATTCAACATTAGCTTTCCTACCTTATCATGTAGAAAAGTACTGGTTAAAAATATGAGACCTACATAGCATTCGTAAAATATTTTGATAAAAAAATTAAGTGCTTCATAATGGCTATGGAAAATAGCTACCATGAAAGAAAATTGTCTAGAACAAAAATATAATGCAGCTGACTTATTAATAAGCCAAATTCACATTCAAGTATTATCGCATGTACAATGTGGTGAAAAATATGAAATGAACTAAGCAAAAATAACTAACTTCTTTTTGAATGATAACAAAGACATGAACTGTTACATTATTTCAAGGTATGATATTGTGGTCGTGTTTTTTTTGATCAATCTAATAATCTAGGAAGCTGATGAAACTAAAGAATTCTTCACTGTGAAGATAATTAATATTTTTTGAATAGCATTTGTAATTATATTTTTTATGTCAGTGTAAATAATATTGTTCTGCCTGAATTAGCTGGGAAAATAAATTTGGAAAGTGAGGCACCTGTATTTGTTGCTCTAGGTGTGAGAAATTGTTGCATGGGAGAAAATGTAGCAAGGGAAAAGGGAATGTGAATGATGCTCTCTCAGGTTTATAGCACGCATGTAACATAGGAATAAGTTTCACAAAGCCCAGCTAAAATTTTGTAACATTATAAATAAATTACACAAGAATAAACTTGATATTAAAGGACACTTCAAGTCAAAATAGAACTGGTATCGTGTGAGTAACAATTGAAGCCATAAAACTAAATCATATGAAAAACATCCCTTATATTTTCACTGATAGTACTGTTAAAAACAGACATTTTGAAGTAGTATTTGTGTGGTCAGAAAATTTTATTTAAAAAGATAAACGAATTTGAAAGTTTATTCACCATGTGCTTGTGATACAACCAGCAGCAAGGTTAGAGCACGCGAATGAAAGCAAGTTTCGGGAGAATGAAAGAAATAACCTTTATTAAGATAGGTAAATGGCTGAATTAACATGACAAAATTTTTAAATTAGAAAATAGTTTTGTTCATGCTGTCCCATTTGTACATAGAAATCAAAATGAATTCATACTAACCTGGAAGACAACCACAAATGCCAGCCTGGCAGCCAAAACATGCCAGTACATCAGTGGTCGCTTGTATGGCCGTTGGTCCCAAGGTGGATTACGCAGTTCCAAGTACCTGCAATGTAAATTGATGTGTGTATTTACATGTGAGGTGGTAGTTATGTTGGCAAGCATGTGGGCGCATGGTTACAATTGTCTCAGTCTTGTTTATTACAATAAATACCAAATACAATACAACTTTACACAACAATATCAACAACTTCAAACATAAGATTTCCACACTATATCATGTAATAAGCTTAATTACCAATCGGTTACTTAAAATTCCCCCAAGATATACTTATATTAAATAACCACAATACTAGTTGGCCTTAATGATCCATGATGGCCCAAGAGTCCAAGGATTTACACACTTAAATTTACTTATGTCTAAACAACAATTTAATAATGGTAGAATATCCGGTGCTATAAGTTCCTAAACAGGATTTCCAAAGATCGAGCTTCTCAAGGCACTTATATCAGTTGAGCTCAACCAACACTGGTCTGTTTTAATGTTTCAGCACCCCTCAAGGATACAGACAAACATACATACACTGTTTCCCTCATGTGAAAGAACAGCCATTAGTGACATAGATTGTCCCACGCAAGCACAAACACCAAACAGAAAATCTCCAATTGCACCGAGGAAGCAGAAAATACAACGAAGTTGAATTGTCAGAATACCACGAACTCTCTAACAGTCTATCCACTCGTGGAACATGAAGGCACAGGTTGCTCCAGAAGGTGCCAAAGCGCACACTTTACGAGGACACCCCAAACTGCCATATAGTCTGGGCATGTGAGGCGACGACACAGTTTACGGCCACTCAGAACTGCTTGTCAGACCAGGCACCGTCAATAACCCCTCGTCGACGGCCAAGTATCATGTTGCTCCGCCTAACTGCCGCTTCCGACACCGCCACTTCCTCCTCAGACTGTTCACTTCCTAGCCGAGACTGACCGCAGAGACTGACCTCTTTCCTGAGCCGGGTCGCCCTTTAAATCCTCTCTACAGACCGATAGAGGGCACTCACATTCACAGCGCTCTCTATCGGCCGGCGAAAGATGACAATCGCCACCAGATGGCCGGAACCTGACCGCCGCGCGCCCTAACGATATGAAACAGCCGCCTAGCGACAGAGAGCCGCGCACGGCTCAACATGGTTTCTCAATAAGCAGTTCAAATACAAATGTGGAATAATTACAAATAGATTAGAATATGAGAGATATTCTAAGGCCTCTCACTAGGGAAACTAATCAATCTGACACAACATTTTGAAGCTGATCTCCAACTTCAGGGATCAGCTTTGAAATGTTATATCAAATTTGTGCACTTCCCCAGTGAGAGGCCCAAGAGCATTTTATATAGGTCGTACACAGGAAAAGAAATGATATGTTTATTGTAAATAGACAGCTGATTGTTAATGTTAGAATTACATGTTACTTTATTCAATATTAATAGAAACAAATATGGGAAAAATAAAATCATAACTTACAAAAGCTGGAGGTAGGACGGCAGTGACGAAATAATAATAATAATAATAATTTAAAAAAAAAAACAATATTTTTGGTGGCTGCCAACTTGTCTAGAAGAAAGCTGAAGCAGATGGCAATGCTGATGGAGGTACACATTACAACTCTTACCATGTGATTGATGGAATCAGACATTGACCATTGGAGACAAATTGATTGAAATGGTAGGAAACCATGAAGATAAATGAATGGTAATAATAAACCTGACATTAATATTAAATACCGAAGATTAAGATCTGATGACATATTTGCAACATTTGTAGATATTAGATGAACTTATGACTTGATAGACAAAAAAGGAATCTTTTAACTTATTAGAAGATAAATGTTTTCACAAATCAAACTAAAAACACAAACCAAGAATTAAATTCAAGGTTAAATCTTGAAACTCTTTCAAATCTGGAGCAAATATAAACTATCCGCAGTGTTGCAATAAATTAATGTAATTTTAGACACTATCTCACAGACGTCCATACAAGTTTCCCTTTTTTATTTTTGGCAGTGTTTTATTCCAATACTTTCTGCTTTTACATGAACTAACCTGCATATCGTGACATTGTCTGGATTTCGAGGGGCATATGCTGGTGGGAAGTCAGATGTATCAAAATAAGCAAGTGAGTAATTGAGGAAGCCAGCATCAGTGTGATCTTTGCTCACAGCTGACATGTACACCAGACGTGGGATGAAGTTGGAAGAAAATGCTATAATGAAGGCCTGAAATTACAAAGATAAAACAAAATTAAGAGTGAGAAAATATTACTCAAGACTCACTTCTAATGTAAATATTACCAGCCTGCCATTAATACTTACGTTTGTCACAACAGATAATCTCCCAATGATATCTAGTATGCGAAACCAGACTCCTATATCCTTCACTCTGTGAGGCACTGGTCTCCGGTAAAATTTGAGGAACTTCTTGGCATCAAGTCTCATTTCCAATACATTATTCAGTAGGGCAAAGAATGGTGCCAGAGGAAATGCAGCCACAAATATAGTGACAAATCCATATTGCAACACTGAAAGGCAATTACAAATCAGTAGTATGATTAGAGCTATGAAAGACACCTAAACATGATATTGCACGTTTTCATTGCCCTTAACACAATTTATTGACACTCTTGACCATAATTTGAAAATATAGCAATGATAATTTGATTGGAAATATTACTTCTAAATTCTTATTATCATTAATACAGTAGGTCTTCAATTATCCGAACTCCGACTACCGGAATCGCTGATTATCCGAATTGCATTTTTAATTGAGATGGAAAGAGAGGAGACAGGAGAAGATGGGGATGGCGTGCCACTTGAGGAATTCAGAAATACTTCTGGAAATTCCTGGATGTTCAGAAGTTAGTGCTGAAGATATACAGTAGGAGAGCATTCGGCAGATCCTGGGTTTGAAATTCTAAATGATGATGAACTTGTTGAAAGTATGAGAGAAGAAAGTGTTGAGGAGGCAGATTACCTTAATGTTAAAGTTGAAGCAGACATGGAACCATCAGTTAGTCAAGCATTTGCGGGCATTGAAACTGCATCGAAGTGGATGGAGCATCAGCCTGAGTGTGACCACATGCAACTTCTCACTATCAAGCAGATGCGTAACTTGGATGCCCGAAAATGGAAGAGTACAGTCAAACAGCTTACTTTGACTGATATGTTCATCAAGCAATGACTTATTTACAGTACGGAACTTAACATGTAAAAGTGTTGTCTTTTCATTTAATTAATTAAAAGCTATTTTTCTTTAAAAATAGTTTTTTCTCCCATTTTCAACATACATACAGTAATTAATTAAAATAGACTTTTACGGAAAAATCCAATTATCCGAATTTTTTATTAACCAAATGGGGTCCGGTCTCAATTGATTAGGATAATTGGAGTTCTACTGTAATGATAAACTGAAATCTATTGCTGCTACAACTACCAAAATAAGGTATACTATATACATTTCAGTTTTCTTTGGCAATCATTGTACATGTACCTTTCAATTTAATCTTTCTTGTTAACTGAAAATTTACTGCAGTACATTCGTCTTATGCTAGCTTAATAACAAATTCTCAAAATAATTGAATGTAAAAATTGATTGTTCTAAATTTAAATCATATGAAACATTTAGTATGCAAAGCACTAAAAACCCTAAGCATTACAAACTCTAACATAGCTATGTAAGTTATAAGGACCACAAGAAAATAATGACAGCCTTACTCTTTTACTTATGGATTTACCGGACATTGAAACAGAGGTAATTAGAGCTGAAAGAGGACTGGGAACAAGAGACACGGAACAGACACGGTCTTTTGGAAGGCATCATCCTAACATTTAGCTGGCTTGGTGTTGAGGAAAATCGAAATCGGGGTAATCATATTTGGGATCAAACTTGCTTAGTCCTTAATTCCAGTCCCAAGCCTAACATTCACCAAATCTTAGCCAAAATATGTAATATGATGTTTATGGAGTTATTAATTAATGAAAAATTATTGCTAAACTAATAAAACAATTTTACACAAAAGAAACGCTCTGCAGAGGACTCAAATTGCAAAAAAATAATCTATAGATCATTTTCTAACAACTTTAAACACATGATACTCTTTTTTTTACAAAAAATCCTGAACCTGAGGAGGCAGTGATATCAAATACCTCACTGAGCCATTTCTCAATATTGCCACAATTATGATGATGTGTTTGTGCCCCAATATTAACTTGCTTCATTTATTGCATTTACTCACCCATTTCTAGGTACTCTGGAAAGAGTCCACGAGGCCCCCAATCCAGCAGCCTGTAATCTTGGGCCCAGCGTGTCCCACTGACTGCCTTGCTCTCTTCATCACCTTTCCCAAGACCCGTCACCAGCTTCAGAGTGTTGTACCACTTGTATAAGAGCCTGCAAACAATATGAATGTGAATAACTGTGAACGTTTTCGCGGCGGCAGCACTGTAGAAAACACTCTTGGGATTCTAGCCGTGTCAAATAAAAGTCGACTGGCGACATTTCGAGAGCCGGCACTGCTCCCATTGTCAAGCCCTGCTTAACTAACTAAAACTGCCTAGCGGTAGTCTCTATATAGGGCTACCGGACGGGAGAGGAGGGGAACTCGCGCGGAGGGCGGGTCTGCTTGGTGACGTCATGTTCCGGTTGTTGTTATGCCCAAATATGGTCCGCTCCCGTGTGTTTCGTAATTCTCTAATAACTGGCCTCCATGTTTGACTTATGTTAATTCCTTGATCCCGATTTATCACATTGTTATTAACTCTGATTTCAATCGCCTCTTTCACGACACTATCCCAAAAATTATTAGCATGGCAGAGGCGTGTCGTCTTGTCAAAGCACGGCTCGTGACAGTTTTCAAGGGCGTGCTCTACTATAGCCGATTTTTCTTTCTGCCCCAACTTAAAGTATATGCTCTTTGCGCCTTTCATCGATCGTTCTCAAAGTCTGTCCTATATAGGAAGAGCCACACTCACAAGGAATTTTATACACTCCAGGGGCCCGGAGATTTATACAATCTTTCGGGGTTCGTAATAACTGACGGATCTTAGGCGGGGGCCGAAAGATGGAGCGGATGCCTTGCTTGTTGAGCAGCCTGGCTATTTTCGATGTCACCGCTCCGCAGAAGGGCAAAAAGGCACGTGGGGTTTCTCGTTCCCTGTCATCCGTTTTGATTTTGTTTCTTCTTCCGATAATCGCATGTCGAATTTCTTTGGAGCTATAACCATTGGCCATAAACACGCGTTCTAAGTGTCGCAGCTCTTCTTGTAGATGCTGATTGTCGGATACCGCCTTTGCCCTGTGGACCAACGTATTCAGTACGCCGCGCTTCTGAGATGGGTGATGAAAACTAAGGGCGTTTAGATAACGATCAGTGTGTGTGGGTTTTCTATACACACTGTGCCCCAACCTTCCGTTCGGCTTTCGACGTATCAATACATCCAGAAAAGGAAGTGCGCCGTCTTTTTCGATTTCCATCGTGAACTTGATATTGGGGTGAACGCCGTTGAGATAGTTCACAAATTCATATAGGGCTGGTATCCCATGAGGCCACACGAGGAATGTGTCGTCAACAAATCTATAAAAACATTTGGGCTTTAAAGGGGCCGCGTCAAGAGCTACTTGCTCAAAATGTTCCATGTAAAAATCGGCAATCGCTGGGGATAACGGGGACCCCATGGTCACGCCGTCCGTTTGTTCGTAATATTTTTCTTGGTACACGAAATACGTCGACGTGAGCGTGTGTCTGAATAATTCCACGAGGTTTTGGTCAAAATGTTCACTAAGTAGTTCGATTGTTTCCCTTAACGGCACCCGCGTAAATAATGATGTGACATCCAAACTGACCACAATATCGTCACGCTCTAGTCTCATTGTTTTAACCACTTCCACAAATGCAGCAGAGTTCTTAACGTGTTATGCACATTGACCCACAAACGGACTTAACTGACGTGTGAGGTATTTGGCCAACCTGTACGTCGGCGAATCTATGGCACTCACTATCGGCCGCATCGGAACATGCTCTTTGTGTATTTTTGGTAGGCCATACAATCTTGGTGGTCTTGGGGCTCGGACTGTCAAATTCTTCACTGTTTCTTCCGCCAATCCAGCTTCTTTTATTAAAATATTGGTTTTTCTGACTGTCCGTGCCGTGGGGTCGCGCGGAAGCACACGATATGCCTCATCATCTAAAACTTCACACATCTTCTGGTGGTAGTCGGTGTTGGTCAGAATTACGGTCGAATTTCCCTTGTGAGCTGGTAAAACCACGATTTCGGTGTCTTCCCGTAAAACACGTAAGCCGGCTCGTTCAGCTGCGGTCATATTGGGCTTAGGTGGTCTGGCCCTCGTCAGGATGTGCGTTGTCTCCCGGCGTACCTCTTCCGCTGCGTCCGTTGGAATATTACGCACAGCTTGTTCCACTCCGCTGATGATGTTCATGATAGGCAAGGAACGTGGAGCCGGTGCGAAGTTCAATCCTTTCTTCAGAGCTGAGATAGCACCTTCATCAATTTCTTTCCCCGATAGGTTAATCACGGTTCGTCTGTCTTCGGGTAGCTGGGTGTCGCGCACATCGAAAATAGCCAGGCTGCTCAACAAGCAAGGCATCCGCTCCATCTTTCGGCCCCCCGCCTAAGATCCATCAGTTATTACGAACCCCGAAAGATTGTATAAATCTCCGGGCCCCTGGAGTGTATAAAATTCCTTGTGAGTGTGGCTCTTCCTATATAGGACAGACTTTGAGAACGATCGATGAAAGGCGCAAAGAGCATATAAGATACTTTAAGTTGGGGCAGAAAGAAAAATCGGCTATAGTAGAGCACGCCCTTGAAAACTGTCACGAGCCGTGCTTTGACAAGACGACACGCCTCTGCCATGCTAATAATTTTTGGGATAGTGTCGTGAAAGAGGCGATTGAAATCAGAGTTAATAACAATGTGATAAATCGGGATCAAGGACTTAACATAAGTCAAACATGGAGGCCAGTTATTAGAGAATTACGAAACACACGGGAGCGGACCATATTTGGGCATAACAACAACCGGAACATGACGTCACCAAGCAGACCCACCCTCCGCGCGAGTTCCCCTCCTCTCCCGTCCGGTAGCCCTATATAGAGACTACCGCTAGCAGTTTTAGATAGTTAAGCAGGGCTTGACAATGGGAGCAGTGCCGGCTCTCGAAACGTCGCCAGTCGACTTTTATTTGACGCGGCTAGAATCCCGAGAGTGTTTTCTACAATATGAATGTGATTAAATCATCATAGTTAAAAAATGCAGTTGATTTGAAAACAAATGAGACCCTGAAAGATTTTTTTATTTATTTATACAAAATTCCTCCAAAATGAAGGCAATTGCTACAGATGAAGACACGAGAGCAGCAAACAGCACAAATACATATTAAATACTTCAATTTATTTAAAACCATAGTTGTGTACAGAAATAGACACTTTTCCTAACATTCCCTATTTCCAATGCCTAATAGCATTTTCTTTGGTATTATTATCATAATTCTGTTTGTCCTACTTGTTCCTGTCTTGGTATTTCTGTCACTTTTCTTTCCACCTTTCTTTTGTTTTTCCTTGACATTACTGCTGTGATTTTTTTCTTCTTCTAGATTCTTTGTTCTTCCTCAATTAAAGCCACCCACTTGTTATTAGATAAATAGCTTCACACTACAGTGATTATATACAATCTTAGTAGTTATGAAAGTACAAAGCAGGGATGGCAGTGAAAATGTTGAAGATAAGTTTCAATGTTTTCCTTAGAACAGTTTGCTTCGAAAAGGGTCTTCTCTTAAGTCAATTACAGCTGCCACTGCTGCTTAGTAAGAGATAATGAGGTTATAGTTCAGGTTTTTAACACTACTGAATGACAAGAATGGCTTAAGATTCACTTCAGATTTTAATTAAACCTCATAAATTCATTCCAAAATCACCACAAGAAATAATTGTTCCCTTTGACCATTGTAATACACTTTCAATAGGACCTGTACACATACTTCAAGAAACATGACAATCAAATCACAACAGTCAACCATGTCCAAAAATCAGTTAACTTTACAAATTCAATTTGAAGTTCACAAAAAAAAACATCAAAATGTGGCTATGTAACTTATAAACATACTGATAAAAATCAGATCTGCACTTTTGTCTTCTTTAAAGTCTTTTTTTATGAATTTGTACCCAAAATGAAAACTAAAGTGATCTGAAATTGTTCCAACAATTTCTTCCAACAAACCATCCAGCAAACCTATCTTATAGAGTATGCCAGTCAGTTCTGGAAGCTTCGTACCACTCTAAACAATTAACTTCATTCCCCCAAAGTAAACAAATCATTCACAATAATCCTTTTTAATTTACTGGATTCATACAATTCTACAATATGGTTAACTTTCTTAATTTATTTTTAAATTTCTCATACAGGACTGTTTTAATCTGCCACCATCTCAGCCAGCACATTCAGTTCCCCACTTTCAGTCCACATGTGTCTGTCAGCTATCCTTATTCTCTCTGGGACTACTTGTATCTTGTTTGAAACAACTATCAAACTTACCATTAAACTGAATTGCCCAACAAATTTGGAACAACATTTAAAATTATTTAAAACCCTAAAATTGACCTTAAATGAAATGACCCAAAATGTCTCCAGAACATTTCAAGCTTTAAGATTTTCACTATGAAACCTTGTTTTAATAAACTTTTCACAAATTAATGCTATATTCACAAATTAATGGTATATTCACAAATCACTCTTGTCCCACATCTTGTTTACTTCCGGTCACAAAACATGCTCTCTACTTGCCCCATAATTACCTAATTTCTGTTTTCTTCTTATTTCATTACATAATTGCCTTTTATACCCTTATCAGTTTTGCATGTGACCAATTTTTTTGACCATTTCTACTATGGCAGCCCTTTTTTGTTTCTTATGTTTTTCTTGCATAAAGTAGTTTCAGTTAATATGTCAATTGCAATTCTATGTAGTCAATAGTGTTTAATATTTTAATTTCATTTCATAATCCTCCTTGTTTGAACACACTTGTCATTACTGGTCAGATTTTTTATTAGAATTTCTTCTCTCTTCAGATTTGGGACATCATGTCTCTGTACATGTATAAAGTTTTCAGCTGAAATATTGTATTATTTGTTCATCTTTCATTGTCCTTCTGCCTTCATCTGTGTTAGATGATGCATCTACTTTGAAATCAAAATGCCGTTAAGCAATGAAATTAAGGAAGGAATATGATTAACTTTAGAGTTTAAATTGAGGTTCTACAAAATGGTAAAAATTGTTGTGAAAGGCTTACTCTGGGTATTTATTGCTGTAAAACAAAAGGTTATAATGGAACTCTGACTACCTGGAAAGTATTTTAAAATTTGGGGCAATATTCTGTCCGAATCTGGTAACAAATGGTAAAGGAATAATTTCCATGCTGTTCAATAAAAAAGATGCAACGAAAATTGATAAGAAATCAGAAATATAAGTTTTTATACTAATATTATTGAAGTAATTCTGGGATTGGTCAGGATTAGGTGATCACTTGGAGGCATATGATGTTAATGATCAAGAACCTAAAAATAGAAGTACAGCTATCATTCTCGTCTTGGCATTGACTCGAGAGTGGATCCACACAAGTGTGTGTTGGTAAAAGTTGTAGGTGTCCGGAAAAGGATGGATGACAGCCAAAATGAAATAGTATAATGTGAAGTTTGAAAAGTACAAAAAGTATAGGGTTAGCACCACAATTTCAGAAACAAACTTTCCAGCATAACCTTCAAGAAGAACTAATAAGAATTTTGGCAATGGAGAGAATGTGAATTAACTTCTGGAAACTGTTCCTGCAGTCTTCATAAAAGATTCAGAGTCCATTGTCTGTTTAGTGCAATTCTGTTGTGACTGGTAATAGAACATTTTTAAGATTTATTTTTCATTAAAATAAAATTACTTTTATATTCAATAGTTTTTTCATTTCTTGAAAGAATTTTTTCATTACTGAACAAGAGCACTAAATTTGAAATCTCATATCTGAAGGTACGTTTCCACTGAGGCAACATGTGGCATGCGGCACTGACGCATGCGACAAGGAGTATTTCAAGTGAAGCAACATGCTGCAACATGTAGCAAGCAACAATGACGCATGCCACATGTTGGGCCATGTCGCCAGTCGAGTGCACCACTGTGTGACAAAAATACAGCATGTTGCACGATGTTGCCTGTATCCAACAGGCGGTGGATAAGGGTGACAGAAAACAGGCGACTTGGAGTGGAACATACAGGATTCTGCTAACAAGCACGAAATAAAAAAAAAAAAAATCAAGAATTTAAGGTATGATTTTGAATGGGAACATTAAAGGACTGCTACATCGATGAGCAGCTCATCTAAAGAGAAGTGATTTGCTTATAATCTCCGGGCATTTTTGTATATCACCATGTTGTCAGAAATTTTACTTCTGGTCCAGGCCGCATTTCAACCTAACCATGTCAATCAATATCTTGAGAACTAAGCCAGATATTGAAAAATTTTATCCTTTACTTTTAATTTTTCCCATCGAGTTACATAAGAATCCATCATCAAATTGTGGCGCCATGGTTATCATAGAATCCCCCAAAGAAATCCCACTGCCTCCCTTAATCAGTTATTTAAATAACTACATAATTTTAATGATGAACTATACAAAGTTTAATGTTAATCAAAATTAAAGAACACTCTACATGGAGATTTTGAGAATTGTAATGAGAGAAATATGTTTCCTGTAACCGAAACGAATAAAAAAAGCACGCAGGTCAGTAGTTTGATGAAGGCAAACACAAGAACCATAAAAGTTTGACAAAAACAAGAGGTCTTTATATACAATGCAATCACTTGGAATTCACCTTGACAACACTGTATGCATTTCAAAGAAAATGGCTAGGTCTCCAAGATCACCGAGCCACTGATTAAAATATCGACTAATTTCAGTCTGTAAAGTGGCTCATTGAAAGCCGTTTTCATCACCACAAAAATATTCCGTAGTTTTCTGTATCGTTCCCCCCTCACCTCGAATTCCCAGTATTCAGTGATAATTATTTCTGTGTTCGCCAGCCATGGCGAAGTCTGCTAGAGTCCCACTATTTAGAAATGTTCTGCAATCAACCACAGCCAGAAACTTCTGTTGGTTAACATATGTTGGATTATTGAGACTAAAAACTTTAGAAAGCCTAGCATTAAATAGAAGATTTTATTACTAGTAATATTAAAAATTCAAGTATGTTAAAATGTAAAAAACAGGAAGAAACTCGAATAAAAAATTTCGTATCTGACTAAAAACAAATTAAATAAACTGATATTCTAAATATTTAAAGATTGCATCTTATTATAAATATGCCTAATTTTTTTTTTCTTTCAACAAACTAAAAACATGGATTTTGATGATAGTTTGTGAAGTATAAATATTAAAATTCTTGTGATTATTATTTAATTTCTTTAATGTATGTAATATTTCTTATAGCAAAACTTCGCAAGCAACCTCAAAGCCGTGCTTTTAGCTATTTAATAATATTGTGAATTTGCATAAAGACTGACAGATAAATTAACAATGCTTTCTTTTTCTTTAAAGGAACATGCAATTAGATTCATCAGAATACGGAAAGGGAGAAAACAATAAAGGAATAAATGACACTGATGGTTGAGATACGCTACTCCAAAACAACTTCCGATCATCCACTAAGAGTGAACACTATCTTGTTTATTGACTATGTAACTTACGGAATGACCATCTCAAGAATACTGTTCATCGCCTGCTTTCCCACCATTATGATGCCAAGCTGAATGCACAGTTCCATAAGGCAACCACCAGGACTGCACTAACAAAACAGAATGACAACAAATATGTATTATAATCCTATACGAAATAACAAGATTTGCAAACAATTTTATATGTTAGTTTGATCATCTATACAAAAGCTAGATCATCATTATGTTTAATAATTCTAGCTCCTTTAAAACTCAACAGATAGCCATCAAATTTTGCAGAACAAACTCTTAGGATCACATCAAGTTCCTATTTCAGCCAGATAGGACACACAGTCATCACCTTTGATCATTTAATATAGAGTATCTTATACCTTTAAATGAGCAATTCTTATATATATATAGTAACCAGGAAATAATAGGAGCTAAGTAGCGCATGGATTTACAAAAAAGGATAGCGAAATGAACCACCACTTACCTCAAATGATGGTTTTGTCGGGTGAACACATGTTTGGATTTGCTCCCATCATGTTCCTGACTAACGATCATTCTATGAGACAGTATCCTGCACCACCCTCCCTTCATAATGTTCTCTGTTGACAAAGGGCCAAGTCCCGAAATATTCATTGTTTATCCTGTTCTAGTGTTTTTTTTGTGTGTTCACCCCACGAAACCATCATCTAAGGTAAGTGGTGGTTCATTTTGCTATCCTATATATATATATAAACAAAGGAAGGATACAGAAATACAACCCAACACTTACCACATAAAACATAAAAAAGAACAAACACAATAAACGCGCAATATTTCGACGATTAACCTTATTCTCGCAAAAGTGAGACCCCAGGTGGAGCCAGACATGCACATATCGACAGCCATCTGGTGAATAGCATGGCTGGCATAGATGGTAGTATAGGAGAGGGGGTGGAAGCACAAATACCAAATTGATAATCGATAATGCTAACTACAAAGTACATTATTACTTGGTACAGCATTATTACGCACTAAGTGTTTGTACAGTATATGCAAAATGTTGGCGGTGCGGTATGGTTCAAACAGACAGTGCTATGTGATGCAACAAAGCACCCAAATTTACATTCTACCTGGCTTGGGCATTCAGTGGATTGATTGACCATCATAAACAGCTAAGGCTCAATTTACATTTGGGCACACTTTGGAAAATACCTGGCAAACAACATCAGCTAGTGCTAGCGACCGAAAAAAGTCCTGAGTGCCATTTCTCAGTAAATTGGCACACTCTGAGAGTGGTTTGGGATGATCCAGCCACTAAAGAAGCTTGCCAGCAATATTATTAACACTTTGGTGTTTTTTGTTTATCTGTTGAGCCTACCAGGAGCAATCAACTTTGCAAGAAAAGCTGTGATTCGCCAAGCGTGTTACACCACATTTGAGTGTAAAGGATACAGAGTTTTCCTCAGAGCAGAGGAATGGATTGAAGAACATTCCAATTCTGATTTGGTGCAGCCACAAATAACCTACACCGAGGCCTGACCACTGTAGGAGACGGGGGGGTGAACGACACAGCCTGGGGAAGAAGCAAACACGTCCAGGCATATGAGAATGCTGGCTGCGTGGATGACCCCTGTGGTGCTATTCTGGTTTCTGTGGGTCCTCTGACCTCGCTAGTGGCAAAACGGTAAATCTTCATTCATGACAGAAGTTTATGCAATCAGTTCGACCCTATAAACGACCCTGAGAAATCTCAAATTGCTCAAACTGTTTAAAAATCAGACATTCCCCTTGATGTAATTGTTCAAATATTAATAAAATAAACTTCATGTTTCCTTAAATTTCACCATGCTCAAGTTTTAACAAATTTAATTGAAGTGTACAACCATTTTTCATTAATGCTATTAAGTCCAGTACTATTTCATGTGACTAGCTTGAGAATCATAATCACTAATTATATTCAAACTTGATATTTTTTTTTATTGACAGAACAGTATGATTGAAAATTTACTTCTCTTAAAAGCAGAAACCACAATATACATGCCATTTGGATGAAATTTCATATTTAGATAACATTTTGCTTTTAATTTTATCCAACTAGGTGTCTTTCCCTGCAAAAACGAACAATTTTTTTATTTGATATCTCGAAAATGGTTTTAAACGCCATCTCATAGATGTTTCAAGTACCAGAAAGCCTGCTGATAGTTTCTCTTTGCTTAGAGCGAGGAACTTAAAACAAACAATTTCTGTGTACTAGCTGACTGTGGGAATAGTATGGTAATATAATAATGTGGAAATAAGTAAACGCAAGTATTTTGAAATGAAAGGTATTGAAGAGTAGTAATAAATATCAGTCTTATTGCAAAAAGTCATTTTCATTAAACACTACACGTTCAACTGTAAAACATTTCAAAAGTAGCTATTTCAAAAATAGATATTGCCTTTGACAGATGTGATTTTTCAAACTTCTTTTCTGTAAAAACCCTTACAGAACTTATAAGTTATAATCTGATCGTTTACTTCTTTTTTTTTTTAAAAAAAAAAAAAAAAAAAAAAAAAAAAAAAAAAGAAGAAGAAGGTTCTGGTAAATATAATCCAGCACTTTGAAGTGTGACATTGTGCTTTATTAATGGTTACTTTTTTTTTTTTGTCATTTGGAAAGGCATGGTTGGATCAGAAAGTGTGAGGGTAATGCAAGATATGAGCATAGTTTTATCAAAGCGAGTGAATTTTTCACTGATGATGTACTCATTTAAGTGAATTAGCACTAATCTTGCACCATTAACTAATTCCCATTTAGCATTAAGATTTCTATTTAATGTAATCATAGAATTTCTCTTTAAAAACAATTTGTGAGATGGTAAACTGGACGTAGGGTTGTCAGAGTTAATTGGCAGAGAATCGTCCAAGATTATTTGAACTGCATGAAACTGCTCAAGTTCTACCCAAAATCATGACTAAGAACCCACATCAGCAAAAGATTGAACTGGCTGATAATAATAATGAAACCGGATGATCTCAGAAACAGCTCTAGAGATTTGGCCGAAATTTCGTATGTAGATAACATTTTGCTTTTCAAGTTTGTAACACGATTTTACAAAAAAGGGAGAGAGAGAGAGAGAGCAATGCTTGTATTTGGTGTCTCAGAAATGGCTGTAATCTCATAGGTTTGAGCAAGGAGCTGTGAACTTCAAAATGCATTGGAAGCCTTTAAGGGGGGGGGGGGGGAAACAAACTTCACACAAAAATCTTTCATATTGAACAGGAATCAAAAAGATGCCAAGTGAAGATCGATCTTCCCTGTACTGTTGTACTATATAAGCAAAATCCGTCACAACTACTTTCTCAGTCCCTTTTAAATTAAACAGAAATTCTTCGAATTTTGAAATGTTAATCCATGAAGTGAAATACAGGTCAAATTTGTAGATCAGTGAGATTTATTGTGCACAGCCTCTATCCATACAAATCTCCGTCTTCTATGTCTCTTCAAATTAAATAGAAATTCCATAAATTTTTCACAGCCAACCCATAAGGAGAAATACATGTCAAGTTTCATATTTCACAGTCAGATCAGGTAATGTGGTAATGACCTGTAATCCTAAAAACTCATTTCTGATCCACTCAAAATTTCATTATAACTTTGTGTTTTTTTATTACAACTTACGAGAGCTGAAACGTAGACATACACCCACATCTGATACTGTGTATTGATCATTTTTCTTTTGTTAGTGACATGTTTAATTTAATTTAATTGCAATGGAGCACAGACTCTGGTGGCAATTTCCCTACACCCCCATCTTACCCCTATCCTGCAACCACCTACATTTGCCCTCTACAAATTTTATCTTTAAATTCTTTCAACATTTTCGGTAAATTATTCATCATTTCTCTTGGTAACTCATTCCAATCCCTGATACCCTTATCTAAAAAAGAGAATCTTCCCACACCCTTGTGCCTGAAATCCAGTGCCAGCTTGTGGTCATGGTCATCTTTTCCCTTCCATGCACTACTTTTCATACCTATTGCAATATCATTCCATGTCTCATCGCCAGTATATGCCCTTCATACTCCCATGACCCTTCTCATCCTCCACCTGTCTTGCAATGAATCCCATTCCAGCTCATATTAGTCACTGATTGCATTCTGCAATAATTTCCAGAAACAAATCTAGCAGCCCTTTTTTGCACCCTCTCCAACTCCTGTATTTGATACATAAAATGAGGGTCCCATACTACACTACCATATTCGAGCAATTGTCTGACCAAAGTTTTGTAACCCAACTCCCTCACTTCTCTCGTACATACCGTCATCACTCTCTCCAACAAGTGCAGAATTTTGAAACCTTTCCCTACCACCTGTCCAATGTGTCCTGCCCAGTTAAGCTTGTTATCAAATGTAATGCCAAGATATTTACATGTCAAGTCTTCAGCAAGCAATTCTTTCCCCACCTTATAATCATAATTAACCTTTTGTTTTTTATTTTTGTATCTAATAAGCAGACTCTTCTTTGCATTTATCTTCATCCCATGTTTACCAACCCAACTAGATATCCTATCCAGATCACCCTGCAACTGTTTACAATCCTCTATCGTTTTGATTCTTATGTGTTGCTGGTTGATTCGTCAAACATGTAGAGAGTGACAAACAATTCATGAAAACAACTGTGTGACCTCCCAATTGATCTATTGTTATATCAGAGTCAGCTGTGTTCTTAGTAATTTAATGATTATGAATCTTTCAGGGGATTATAAAGCTCTGTAGGTATAAAAGTGTCATGATGAAGGTGTACATAAAAGTAGAATAAAACTGGAAGGTTGAGTAAAAAGGGATTTACATAGTTTCTGGTTCTAAGGGAATCCTGGAACCCACTTTCACTGTTCGATGTAGTGACCTTTATCGATATCTTTGGGAG
Source organism: Vandiemenella viatica (assembly GCA_031002005.1). Classification (NCBI taxonomy): domain Eukaryota; kingdom Metazoa; phylum Arthropoda; class Insecta; order Orthoptera; family Morabidae; genus Vandiemenella; species Vandiemenella viatica. Next base: position 172,443,074 of record CM061919.1, read on the forward strand.
GGGTGCTCTGATGTCTGGTATTCTGATGTTAATTAGTTTATGGAATGCATATTTTGGGGAGGGATCAACACATATGTATATATGATCCTGTATTTAAGATAGAAAAGTGGCTATAGGTAACAAGTTTGTCTATACCAGATAAAAGGTTAAGTATAATAATATTAAATATCTAAAGTAAATGATTCAAATGTCTAAAATAACTAAACAGTTCTGTCCAATGACTTTTGGGGTTTTCAAAATATAGGGATTGGCTACCTTGTGGCAACAGCCAGTTGTCAGCTGTGGTGGTATGTAAATACGGTGATATCGCCCTCCTATCTAACATTCAAGAGGATTGGGGTTAAACCCCGTCTGGCCATCCTCACTGGTTTCCATTGTTTTTTGCAGCCACCCCATGTGGATGCTGGGATGATTCATTTCAAAGACCATAGCTGACTTCCTTCCTCTTCCCCTCCCCTCATATATAAAGTAGACTGAAAAAGGTCTTTAGTGTTAAACTTTTGCACATTCACAAACTAAAAGAATGTGTATAGCCAACAGTGTGTAACAGCCCTCATACTGAATTTTGAATAGTATTGTACTGTATGAAGTATTTGTAGTGAGCTAAAGTTTGCTTGAATATGATCTGGTATGTTTGTTTTGTAATTTCTTGTAAATCAGTGTATATATATAGACTTTGTTTTATGAAAGAACATTATTTAAAGTCCATTTAATATGTTTAAGAACCGAATGGTGCAAGAGAATTTCTTAAATGTTTGTAATTCCATGTATTAATGCAAGTTAAAATGTCTACAGGACAATTTTCTACAGTTTGAGATGATTCTGCAAATAATTTTGTATTTAAATATCTCTAATTACCATTTCTGATCATTTTGTAATGTTGTTAAGTAATTTTGTATTAATTCCGATTGTTTTTAATATGTTTGATTGTTTGAGTGATTGTTAATGATCGAGAAATATCGGGCGGATGCCTTTGAAGAATTCTCGTAATTTCGATAGAGACTATATAACCAGATCGGCTGGACAGAGTCAGTATTCAGTATATTCAGTGTTACAGAGCGTTTCATTCATTCATCCAGTTAGTTTTCCAAGTTGAGTTCACAGAGATTATCTTTGCGACTGTTCAGAAGTGCATCTCTGTATTGTATCTATGCATGTGAATATCGCTGACTTTGTTTTGAAAAGAATAAACAAATCTTCAACATAACCTTTTTGGTGGACTTTTTAATTAATCAATATAGTAATTAAACCAACGAGGAACCTAATATGGCGACAGTTGACAGTGACGAGAAGTTATTAACATCTGTGAGTGTTAATCTTCTAAAAGAATCTGCAGCAAATTGCGACGAGGTATCGGCGGACTGCAACGCGACATTTAGAACGGCGACACAGGTTGGACGGCGTCGACTTCAATCTGAATACGAGTGACAGCACTCATCGGAGATTTTCCTTCGACGTCTGCAATGGGCAATAATTTCCTGACGGCAAGCGGATTTTCTGCGACCTCAAGATCAAGTCTTCCAGCAGTACAGTGTTTTGAGTGTGGAAAGTGTGATTAAGTGTTTTAATCAGTGAAAAAAGTGGTGTTCTGTAGTGAAAAGTGCTGCTAGCTGAAATTTAAGGTGACGAAAAGTATTACAAAAGTAAGTACTGAATATTCACATTTTGCTTCTGCATGTTATTTTGTGGCAGGTTAGAAAATTTTAATTCTTCTTAACTTTGTTTTCATGTTGATTTCGTTAATTACTGAAAATGGCTGATAGTCAGAATCTACAAGAATTTCTAGAATCGTTTGTAGTCAAATTGGACAGCAAATTTTCTGAAATTAAGTCTCAGTTTTCCGAAATTGATAGCAAATTTTATAGTAAGTTTTCCAAATTTGATAACAAATTTTCAGAATTTAAAAATGAGTTAAATCTCGATGGTAAATTTTCTGAGATCAATCTCAATTTTTTGAATTTAGAAGTGAGTTAAGGAATGATAATGAAAGAAAATTTGCTGAAATCAATGATAAGTTTTCTCAACTGCAACAAAACAATGATAAAACATTTCTTATTTGAATAAATGTTTTGATATTAAAATCGCATAGCAATTTCAGGGTTTTAGCTCTCAATTCAAGGAGGATATTAACAATTTAGATTCTAAATTGGGGAAGGTATTAACAGAATGTAAGGAGAAATTTGAAAAGGTTACAGAAATTTGTGAACAGAATAAGACTGAATGTGTAAATTTGATTTATAAAGAAGTCAGTGAAAATTGTGATAAGATGAAGGAGGAATATGTTGCTTTATTCCAAACCAGTGATAGTAAAGCTGCTCAAAGGGTCAATGAGTTGAGACAAGAGGTGGGATTAAATATTAGTACATTGGTGCAGCAGCAGGAACAGTTAGCGCAGGGATTAGAAAGTAACGTTAATCAGTTAGAAAAAAGGGTTACTGGGTTGCAGATACAGTTAACTCAAGCTCCCACACTAGGTAACACAATTGTTAGTGCTGACATTAAGGAAGAATTTGAATTCTATGATGAAAGTGGAAGACTTCACCCTATTGAGTTTATAGATAATTTTGAAAGATCAGACTGTTTTAATTTGTTACCCGACAGTAAGAAAATTGCACTTGTGGGTAAACATCTAAAATCTTATGCTAGGACATGGGGTGATAGACAAGCTAGGGAAGGGACTGACTACAAGCTGTTGAAAGAAAACTTTTTGAAATATTTTTGGTCGACAAGCAGGCAGATTCAAGAAAAGAGGGAGTTGATGACTGGTAGGCCCTATAAACCTGGTAGGGAAACGCAGCATGATTTTTTTCATTAATGTTGGATCCGTTGTAAGTATTTAGACCATCCTTATGGGGAGGAGGAATTCATTGATTTGATAGGAGCTAGGCTACCTCACAAACAAGAAATTTACTGCCACTTTGGATGTAGTAAATGTGGATAGGGTTTCTGAATTGTTGAGACGCTTGGATGCCCAGGAGTCATTCAATGAACAACATTACCACCATCAATACCATAGGAGGGCAGCAGGAGTCCCCCTAGAAGGGGTAATGGGTCAAGGGATGGTAGATCTAGGGGATGGGGTCGTGATAATTATGCAAGGAGGAATGATAATGGGGGAGTGAGAGAACAGAACCCTCAATCTGAAAGGGAAAGGCAGCATGGGGGGCAGGTAAACTAAAGACCACCCCTGTGATCGGCCCCGCAGTGGTGGACAAGAATGTGGGTCCAGTACCAACTTCTATAGAGTTAATACCATTTTTATGAATAATCCCCGAGAAGATTTATTGGAAGAGGTGGAGGATAAGAATGAAGTTTTAGATAAAGATTCCCATAGTGCAAATTAATGCTTTTAATAAACCAATAGATGCTCTTATTGACACAGGGTCACAGGTTTCTTGCCTTGCTGAGGGATTATTTAATGAAATTGAAAGCACCAATCAAATTGAAGTGTTACCCGTTAATAGTATGACAGTTATTACTGCTACTGGTTCTCGAAGTAAGAGAATTAAGCAGGAAATGTTGATGGAAGGGTGTATGGGGACTGTAAATGTAGAAATACCCATGTATGTAGTCCCTAAGTTGAATGTTAATTGCATTTAGGCATGGATTGGCTTACAAAAGTAAAGGCTTTGGTAGACTGTGGAGAAGGTAACTTACGGATTAAATTAGACAGTGGGGAATACTGGGTTGATTTTGAGAAGACTGTTTGAAAGGCATACAAGAAGTAGATCATGTGAGAGTTAAATATAAGGATGCTGGTGTAGCTAGAGTTTGTGATGAACTATTACCACAGATTTGTGTAAATGTGTTAAGGCAGAGTAATAAGATTAATAGTCTGATTGAAGGTCAGGAAATAAGCGAAGGAAACGTTATTAATTACCCAAACAGTATGAAACTATTGCTGTCAGACCAACAAGAACCTCTGAAATGTCTAATTGAAGAATATAGGGACGTATTTTCTGACAAACCAGGTTTGATCAAAAATTATGAGTGCAAGCTTACTGTAAAGTCGGAAGAGCCTTTCTTTATCAAGCCATATCCAATCCCTTTGACCAAAAGAGATGAAGTGACTAAGGAGATAAATCAAATGTTGGAGTGGGGGTAATAGAGAGGTCAAGGAGTCCTTAAAATAATCCCTTGGTTGTTGTAATAAAACCGGACAATTCTGTGCCACTAGTGCTGGATGCTCGCACATTAAACAGAATGGGATCATCCTCCACCTATCAGTGAGTTGTTGCCTAGGTTTAAAGGTTGGGATCTAGATTTTTGGCGTGCCGCAGATAGTTCTGACTGCGGTTTAGGAGTACATGTCTTCCAGGAAGTAGAAGAAAACTGGAAAGTTAGAAAAAAATAACTTACATGGTTTTGGGTTTCAAGAGAAATCTTGGAACCCACGTATAGAATTAGTTTTTTGGAATGCATGGTTTGGGGAGGGGTCAACAACCTATAAATATCTAATTTTGTGAATAAGTTTGTCAATTGATGCATGTAAATAGTTTATGTGAGTACTTATGTTCAGATGCAGATGTAATAATACTGAATGTTTAAGATGTAAGCATTTCACTGTATAAAGCAATTTGTTAAAATTTTTGTGTAGAAACTATTGGTGTTTTCATGATGTTGTGACTTTCTACATTGTGGTGACAAATTATCAGCTGTAAAATGTAAACAGACTGTTGTCATTAACAAGCAGACATCAAGTATGTAAGTCTAAGTGAAAAATTAAATGTAACTTAAGGTAATAGCATTGAATGTTTGTTGGGTAAAAAAATAACTGAAAAAAATGATTGGATCTGAAAAAAGACAATTATTGTAACCAAAATCAGTGTCATGGACTATGTGCAGATGTTGTATGTAATGAAGAATTGTATTTGTTCATTGTAAAAGTCATTATGGTTGATTGATTGTAATCTGTTTGAGTTGGCATTATGTGTACATTCAACCTGCTTAGATTCGTGATGGATTCAATCAATTTTAACTGTGTAAAATTAAGTGAATCCTTGGGGAGAGGTTGTAACTGCCCTTATACCTGAATTTTGAATAGTATTGTACTGTATGAAGTATTTGTAATGAGCTAAAGTTTGCTTGAATATGATCTGGTATATTTGTTTTGTAATTTCTTGTAAATCAGTGTATATATATATACTTTGTTTTATGAAAGAACATTATTTAAAGTCTATTTAACATGTTTAAGAACCGAATGGTGCAAGAGAATTTCCTAAATGTTTGTAATTCCATGTATAATGCAAGTTAAAATGTCTACAGGACAATTTTCTACAGTTTGAGATGATTTCTGCAAATAATTTTGTATTTAAGTATCTCTAATTACCATTTCTGATCATTTTGTAATGTTGTTAAGTAATTTTGTATTAATTCCGATTGTTTTTAATATGTTTGATTGTTTGAGTGATTGTTAATGATCGAGAAATATCGGGCGGATGCCTTTGAAGAATTCTCGTAATTTCGATAGAGACTATATAAACAGATCGGCTGGACAGAGTCAGTATTCAGTGTTACAGAGAGTTTCATTTATTCATCCAGTTAGTTTTCCAAGATGAGTTCACAGAGATTATCTTTGTGACTGTTCAGAAGTGCATCTCTGTATTGTATCTATGCATGTGAATATCGCTGACTCTGTTTTGAAAAGAATAAACAAATCTTCAACATAACCTTTTTGGTGGACTTTTTAATTAATCAATATATAAATGAAACCACCGAAGAAACTAATAAGTGGATAAATAACTTTGTAAATTAAGATAAAGGAGATGTAAATAAATGATTATTTAATAAAATAGGAATTAAGAAAGTGAACTTGCAAGATAATAATTTGATTTGTAAAATTAAAATAGACTTGTAATAAAATTGTAACTTTAGCTACATTATTTTCAGTTTTCACCAGTGTTGAATACTCTGGTCAGCTCAGATCTCTCTACCCTGGTCCTGTAATACAACAGCCTAAGGGAAAATGTAATCTCACAAGTATCTACAAAAAAAATGACTAAATATCAACACTTACAACATCCTTATATCTTCTGACAAGTTAAAATTTTGCTGATATTTAAACCTCTGGTGGCTGGACACAAAGTTTAACATTGAACCAGTACCAAACAGGAATTAAAATTCATTACATATTGTTTTATTTTCCTTATTTTTTTCTAAGAATATATCAATGTGAACCTCTCAAATTATCTTCAGAATTGTTTGTTGGTAAGACACTTAAATTTAAACAGAAATTTACTCCTCAACAATATCAAAATCGTTAGGTGAAACATTTACTAATTTAAATTCTTCTGAAAAGTTACAACGAAAATCTGAAGGTAAATGATCTCCTAGAAAATCTACAAATTCAGTAATCTTCTTAGTTTATAATCTTGAGATCACCTAAAAAGATCATAACCAAATATATATGTCTACAAGACAATTCTTTAGCTGTATCTTGCCAAGAATACTGCCTAGGATAATGGTTTTTGGTATTATGTACTTTCTTAAAAATTACTCAAAAAGTGTGATTCATAGTGATCAATATTCATTATTCTTTCTAACAATAATAATATTTTAGTTATAACAATATTATGTGTGATATAGAAGCCTCATTTGACAAAAATATAACTGGGAGTTAATCATAATTCAAGACTGATAAATCATTGCTGACTAAGAAATCTAAACTGATACTAGACATCACAAAGCAGACATTCTATTATTTTTAACTGTTAGTCTCTATATGACTACATTAACAAAAAGTGAAATAAAAATTTATATTTTGAGAGAAATCCTGAAATAATAATATTTATACATATATTTTCCAGCAGCTGTTTTTACTGTATTGCAAACATACTTCTACATACCAACAGTAATAAAAGGTGAACTAATATAAAACCTGAATCATCTAAAATTAAAATAGGGCCCCTCATTCTTACCTGTTTTGCAAGAATGGAAAAGAAAGTTGCGAAGATCTGCAGTAGTCTTGATGGAGTTGGAGCCTTTTCGAATCTTGAAAGACTTCAGAGCAATAAATACAGACAAATAAGGGGCAGGAGACAGCTGTGATATGGTCAAACACGTGTTTTGTTAGAGAATGCAAAGACAAATATATCTGTGTACATAAAGCACACACAAGCTGAACCAATGGTTGCTGCTTCAAACTAATTTCACTGTTATGATAAGATGTATGGGCATACAATTTTGACAGATCTACAGAAACCTGTCCACATCTTTGGCAAATGTACCGTGGATTATTGATGAGAAGGTAATGAGAGAAAACATGTCTTATTAGTAATTCCCGTGTAGTGTAAATATGCAGACATTGAGCACATGTTAACTGTAGTGGTCCGATAACTAATAAGTTTCCTATCACACCAGAATTTTCTTGGTCATGACACTGAGCTAGGCATTGTTGAAATTTAACTGTTGCCCTAGAAAGAGAAAAAATCTGTATTAAAATTTATGAATTAAGTCACGTACAGGCACAGGATATGGCAATAACCCATTACAATTCCATAACCAAGAAAAATGGTTAGCTAATACACTTTTAACTAAGATACAATTGTTATATATTGCATCTTACTATAGATTATAGCAATAAAGGAATTTAATTGTTAAATATTAAACACAAAAGTTTTACAAAATATTTTATGAAATTATAAGTTTAATTTCATAAAATTATAATCAATCAAAGATAAGCCAGTCTCTATTCTAACATATTATTAGTAACATGGCTGATAATAGTAAGTTCTCATCCAATTGAAGTTGTCTCACAATAAAGACGAAAGATTAAATAATGAGGAAGCTAACAAGATAGAAAAGAGAGCAATTGCTATCATAAAGGAAGGAACAAGAAAAGAATGGTACAAAAAAATTTGGACATCAGACTGAGAAAAAGCTATAAATAAGATTAAAAAAAAAAATTGGGACAGATAAGTATAATTAAGGAGAAGAGTGGTAAAATTATCAATGAAATGGACCAGTTAAAGATATATGGTGGGATTAATATTTCAGCTTTTGAATACAGAAAATGACAGAGAAGAACCAGAAGAGATTCCAGAAGTGTCAGGATCAGAAATAATGATTCAAGGAGAAGAGATAGAAAAGGCTATCAGGGAAATTAATACAGAAAAAGCATTAAGACCATCAGATATTGAAAGCATGAGATTATTGTGTTGACTGAATCCCCCCCCACACACAAAAACAGATATATATGGATAAAGGTAATATACTTGAATGTGACAAATTCAGGGGAATGAAAACTAAATGTCTTGAAAAGTTTTAAAAGAATCCTGTGAATTAGGTTTCGAAAAGTAATGGGCATAACTGAATTTCAGTACGGGCTTTTAAAGGAAAGAGTAGAGCTGATCCTTTGTTTACTGTATACAAGTACAAGAAAAGGCACAACAAGGATATAAAAGTTTGTATTGTACATTAATAGATTTTGGAAAGGGCTATGATAGAATAGATTAGGTGTTCTGGTGCTTTAACACGAAAGGAGTTACAGAAAAGATGGTCAGTATAATAAAGGAAATGTGTGATGGCTCTTGAATATAAGTGAACATGTATCACCGAAACACTAGAGTATTTAACATCAAAATAGGCTCTCAGCAGGGTTCAGCACTAAGTTCATTTCAATTCATGCTGGTAATGGATGTCATTAGTGGTCAAATCAGTGATAGTGGCACAAAGGAACTCCTGCTTGCTGATGACTTTGTAATGATAGCAGACACTGAAGAAGGTCTACAACAGAATCTTTGGCTATGTCAAGAAAATTTAAAAAGAAAAGGTCTAAAGATCAACACAAAGAAGGTTGAAGTACTGGTTATAAGCAAACAAACTTGTAAAACTAACATCAAGGGCACCAAGGGGATAATGCTGACACAGGTAAATAGATTTAGAGACCTAGATGGAATAAGAGCAGCAAGTGGCTGTGAACCACAGGTGAAATCCAAAGTAAAAGCTGAATTGAAAAATGGAGAGATATAGCTATAGTGATATGTGATAAGAGGATGAGTAAAAATATGTATGACTCAGGTAAGATGAGTTATCCTTTGTGGGCCAGAAACATAGGTTTTATATAAAATAAAGATAGCCTCATGGAAAGAGTGAAAATCAGGATGCTAAGGTAGCTATTGCGTATTTTTT